>CP092878.1:37150834-37198109 GCA_030710605.1 Cordylochernes scorpioides
AAAATGCATCTCTTGATTGTGTATCTAAAGGTTGCTAATGGTTTGGCCATGACTCAGTAAATACAGTAGAACTTCTCTCTCTAAAGGATAACATCTAGTTGCAGAACCAAAGTACCTCTAGAGAAAAGTATCCTCTTACTAGAGAGTTGCTAATTAGTAAAAAAATGATAATTTTGGTGATGAAAATTGTCCTTTGTAGAGAGGTGTATTCTATCAAGATTGACCTTCCATCATTGACTGTATTAACTCATCCATTGATGAGCTCTATTCATCCCTGGCAGACACCATCAACAAGCTCTACAAGCTTGATACCCTAATATGATTGAGTGGAGATAAGAAGATTGTTCTTTTATGGAAGTTGGCTCTTCTGTATTAAAATTAATCATTTTTAATACAAGAATATTGACCACAAATACCCTTCTTGATTAAGCTAGAAAACTAGCCACCTAGGTGTTTCAGGATGTTGATCCATGTTAGCATGATGCAGACTGTACCTCAAAGACCAAAAAAAGCTATTCCTAGAAGCTTCCCCAAAAATCAAGGAATGTGTAGATAAGGCCAAAAATGTATGAGAAGTTGTAATTTCTTGATTTGATTTAATATTACGGATTATTTTTTAAAAATGAATAATTAGTTGATACAGTATAACCTCCATGAGAGGACATTCGAGCTAGAGGACACCTCTCTATAAAGGACAGTTTTCATTTGTAAAATTACCATTTTTACTATTTAGCAACTCTCCGGTAAGAGGACAGCTCTCTCTAAAGGACATTTTGGCTTTGTAATTAGGTGTCCTTTACAGGGAAGTTCTACTGTATATAGCAACTCTCTGGTAAGAGGACACTTCTCCCTTAAGGATACTTTGACTCTGTAATTAGGTGTTCTTTACAGTGAGGTTCTACTGTATATAACAACTCTCTGGTAAGAGGACACTTCTCCCTTAAGGATACTTTGACTCTGTAATTAGGTGTTCTTTACAGGGAGGTTCTACTGTATATAGCAACTCTCTGGTAAGAGGACACTTGTCCCTTAAGGATACTTTGACTCTGTAATTAGGTGTTCTTTACAGGGAGGTTCTACTGTATATAGCAACTCTCTGGTAAGAGGACACATCTCCCTTAAGGATACTTTGACTCTGTAATTAGGTGTTCTTTACAGGGAGGTTCTACTGCATATAGCAACTCTCCGGTAAGAGGACACTCCTCCCAAAAGGATACTTTGGCTCTGAAATTAGGTGTCCTTTACAGGGAGGTTCTAGTGTATATAGCAACTCTCCGGTAAGAGGACACTTCTCCCTAAAGGACATTTTAGCTCTGCAATTAGATGTCCTTTACAGGGAGGTTCTACTGTATTTAGCAACTCTCCGGTAAGAGGACACTTCTCCCTTAAGGATACTTTGACTCTGTAATTAGGTGTTCTTTACAGTGAGGTTCTACTGTATATAACAACTCTCTGGTAAGAGGACACATCTCCCTTAAGGATACTTTGACTCTGTAATTAGGTGTTCTTTACAGGGAGGTTCTACTGTATATAGCAACTCTCTGGTAAGAGGACACTTGTCCCTTAAGGATACTTTGACTCTGTAATTAGGTGTTCTTTACAGTGAGGTTCTACTGTATATAACAACTCTCTGGTAAGAGGACACTTCTCCCTTAAGGATACTTTGACTCTGTAATTAGGTGTTCTTTACAGGGAGGTTCTACTGTATATAGCAACTCTCTGGTAAGAGGACACATCTCCCTTAAGGATACTTTGACTCTGTAATTAGGTGTTCTTTACAGGGAGGTTCTACTGTATATAGCAACTCTCTGGTAAGAGGACACATCTCCCTTAAGGATACTTTGACTCTGTAATTAGGTGTTGTCCTTTACAGGGAGGTTCTACTGCATATAGCAACTCTCCGGTAAGAGGACACTCCTCCCAAAAGGATACTTTGGCTCTGAAATTAGGTGTCCTTTACAGGGAGGTTCTAGTGTATATAGCAACTCTCCGGTAAGAGGACACTTCTCCCTAAAGGACATTTTAGCTCTGCAATTAGATGTCCTTTACAGGGAGGTTCTACTGTATTTAGCAACTCTCCGGTAAGAGGACACTTCTCCCTAAAGGACATTTTAGCTCTGTAATTATATGTCCTTTACAGGGAGGTTGTTCTACTGTATATATTCAGACAGATAGCACAATCCATCAACAAGGTTTACTTGCACAATCATGAGATCCTTTTTTTCTTAATTAACCAACTGCTAGTATATTTAGTATACATATTATCTCAATCACTTTCAATTCCACAACCTTCCTCTCTATGGAAGAATTTTCACACATGTAAAAGGCATTCATTAAGACAACAAGATACAATTGGCATAATATATTAGAAACATAAGGTAACAAGGCCATACCCAAATCAATAAATTGTGTATAATTATGATAAGACACAATTTGGAATATAGATTATAAACACAAGGTAATAAGACCCAATTCAATTAAATAGTGTGTGACGTTTCGGTAACAGCATTGTTACCATCATCAGACAAAAGTACTGAATGTACTATATGAAATAGATTCAGTACTTTTGTGTGAAGATGGTAACAACACTGTTACCGAAACATCACACACTATTTATTTGGATTTGGTCTTATTACCTTGTGTTTGTGCACAATTATTTTGATACTTTTTGTCTGAATATGGTAAAAATGCCGTTACTGAAAAATTACAATTTATTAATATGAGTCTGCTAGTGTATGAAGATGATCAATAGATAGCACTTAATTTTAGCATCTATTTTGCTGAGAGAAGTGACTTTTACTTTTTATATATTTAAACCTGTCTTATTTTTTTGGCGAATAATATTATTACGGCGAATACATAATAATACAATTACTTTATACATAATACATTATGAAAATTCGAAACTATTATAGACGCATATGATTCTTTTAAAAATTAAACAATTTCTACTGCGTTTACTGCAATTATTATATATTTCGCTTATTGCAGTAAAGGCAGCAGAAATTGTTTAATTAAAAAAAATCATGAAAATTCAAAACTATTATAGACACATATGATTCTTTTAAAAATTATACAATTTCTACTGTGTTTACTGCAAATATTATATATTGTTCTTATTGCAGTAAAGGCAGTAGAAATTGTTTAATTTTTAAAAAAGAATCTTACACGTCTATAATAGTTTCGAATTTTGATAACAGATGGCACGCTAATGCATCATAACAAAGACATTTTACATAATGGCGAATAATATTGGTATTTCAATTTTTTTGCAAGTGTTTATGAACTTTTGGGTCAACCTTGTAAAGTATAAAATACAATTAAACCTGTCTATAGCGCCCCCTCTAAATAGCGTCTCCCTCTCTATACCGCCCAATTTTAAATACGTAGTACGATGCGATTTACATTAAAAGTGACCTGTCTATAGCACCCCCTCTCTATAGCATCCTATTTTGGTGAGTCCCAAGAAGGGGCGCTATAGACAGGTTTAACTGTATATATATATAAATTTATAAAAGTCTAAAGAAAACAAAAAGATAAATGAATAAATAAAAGAAGTAAAACAAACAGGTATTTATTACTTATGGCTTTACTACAGAATTAATAATCAAAATCTGGCCTGCTCTTTTAGAAGTGTGTATCCTGGAAAACAAAAAAATATATATTTTTTCTATGCTACATAACTTGTTCTGAAGTGGTTTGACTATAACTTTGTGCTGAGTCTCTGTTGTGTTTGTAGAGAAGGAGGGTTTGAAGACAACATGGCTACCTACAGCATGGTGTCGGCTCTGTGGAACAGCATGTATGCCTTGGGGTGAGTTTCTTGGAGATCTTCTTCTTCTTTCTTATCTCCACTCAATCATATTAGGATATTAAGTTGTGACCCTTGATGGTGTCTGTTTGACAACCATCATGACTGGGTGAAGTAGAATGCGTCTGCCTTTGTCATTAAGACTGGGAGCACTACTCAGTGGCAGGCTGACTTAGCTCCAAAAGAAATGGCCACCTATGACATGAAGAACAGACGTCATGTGCAGCTGCTTCTAACATGGAGTACAAAAGCTGCTCATCCTGTATCCCTGGAGCGCTTACAGGGTACTTTCAGCCGGGCCAGCTGAACCCAGATTTTTTAGTGAGCTTGTTACTGCTCCCCCTCTTCCTTTTTCATCCGGGCTTTGGACCGGCAAAGGTGGAGAGGAGTGGACTCTAGGAATTGGTTTAACCATGAAGATAAGCACCACCACCCTAAAGAGAAGTGAGAAGTGGGAAGTGGGTTTGTCTACACTTGAAGGGTTATAAACACTCTGGGTAGACTGGGTTACCTAGGATACACAAGTTCCCTGTATGAACTTTATTGTAAACATGTTTTTTTTTTATCACCTCTTTATACTAAAAAGGTAGGAGAACCTCACACACCCAGATTCAACAGTCCCACCCTATATGTTCCAGCGAGGTGACAGGACCCTCCCTAGGCGGACTTCTCTCAGACTTCCTGAGCTTCCAGTGGGCTGCCACCATCATTGCAGCCTGCGCCGGCCTGGCTGTGAGTTTGATCTTCTCTTTATTCCACATTTTTAATATAATGCCTTACCTGCCATCTGTTATAAGAAATTTAAAACTATTTTTGACCACTATGATTCTTTTTAAAATAAATTAATTTTCTACTGCCCCTTTACTGCAATGATAAAATAATGGAAGGGCCTGACTCATCAATGGTGAACCCCTCCCAGCGGTGATAGATTAAACTTGCGAAACCACTGGGAGGGTTCACTACTGATATGAGGGGAGTTAGTGGAAGGATGGTCTAAACTGTTGGTTTTCGACCGCTACGACCCGGGTTCGATTCCCGCATTGGACACTTTTTTTCTGATAAAAAAAGATGCTCCAAATGCCCCCGATTCTTGCAAAAGTCCAGCCCCACCAGCGAGTGCAAATAACCAAACAGGGATCTAGCACATTTGTAAGTTCAAAGTCGAACTGCTTTTCCCATGTGTAGATATGTGGTGCACTTACAGTAAAAGAAGTCGCCTACCACTACCCACCATGATTATCATGACCTGTACCACGTGTAGTAGGGATAAGCAAAAAAAAAAAAAACCACCAATGAGCCAGGCCCTCCCATCATTTTATCATTGCAGAAAGGACAGTAGGAAATAGATTTATTTCAAAAAGAATCCTACGCGTCAAAAATAGTTCAAATTTCTTATTCCACATTTGTTTAGAGATCAGGAAGAAAGAGTATCTAGATCCTTTGGTGTGTGGAGAAAGACATTTTATATCTCAAGCTTCTATATCCATAGTTTCTACAAATACCTGCTCACCAAGAATTCCTCTAAAGTACTGGATAAGTCAACACAATATATTACTAGAGCAGTTTTGCCATTTTAATCCATCCTATTGCTGCTACAAGTTTTGTATCTGTTGTTAACACAAGGTAATAAGACCAAATCTATTCTTGATTTGGTCTTATTACCTTGTGTTTATATTCTATAATCCAAATTGTGCCTTATCATTGAACTTATATTTCAAACAGGTAAATATTCTCTTCACTACAACATGATCTTATTTATAATAGATTATAAACACAAGCTAATAATCCAAATAAATAAATAGTGTGTAATAGAGGAGAGAGCTTCAGATCCTGAAATCTCTAAAATAGAATCTTCATGTGATGGCATCAACATTGATATTCACTTTGGAATTCTTCAGCTCATAGGAAGAATAGCTTCTTGGGTCCATTGTGAAGTCTATAAAAATGATATGGCACAATTTGGATTATTTATTTAGGTTATATCAATCCAAATTGTGCTTTATCATTTTTGATAGGACTTCACAATGGACCTAAGAAGTTATTCTTTCTATGAGCTGAAGAATTCCAAAGTAAATATCTCAATGTTGATGCCATCACTTGAAGATTCTATTTTAAAGAGTTCAGGATCTGAAGCTTTCCTCTATTTAACACACTATTTATATATTTGGTCTTATTACCTTGTGTTTAATATAATAAATAGTTCAGTACTTTTGTCTCTGAAGATGGTAACAATGCTGTTACAGAAACGTCACACACTAATCACCTTATGATCTTATTCATAAAACTTTGCAATGACATTGATGAAGTTGTTGTCAGAGGGTATGTGTGTCCAGTTTGCCATGGTGGTGGTGCCGTGTATAGGCAACCATCAAAAGAGAGTGTTCCGTCGCAAGCAGAAAGACCTAACAGAAGCTGTTCCTCTTATTAAAGAGAAGTCCATCAGGAACTACAGTTGAACCTCTTCCATGTCTACATGTTTGTTTAGTTGATCCTATCTCCCTCTCTATATATATATAAATATATTTTATATCACATTAAATGGCTCTTTTCTTTTATAATAATAAGGTACAATTTTTAGGGAGTTCTTGGAAGGATGGTCTAAACTGTTGGTTTTCGACCGCTATGACCCGGGTTCGATTCCCGCATTGGGCACTTTTTTTCTGATAAAAAAAAATGCTCCAATGGTTCCCGATTCTTGCAAAAGTCAAACCTCACTAGCGAGTGCAAGTAACTAAACAGGGCTCTAGCACATTTGTAAGTGCAAAAGACGAACTGCTTTTGACATGAGTAGACATGTGGTGTATTTACAGTAAAAGTAGTTGTCTACTTCTACCCACCATGATTATCATGGCCTGTACCACGTGTACTAGGGATAATTAAAAAAAAAGGTATAATTGGGATTATAGATTATATAAGGTAATGCAATAGAACCTCCCTGTAAAGGACACCTAATTTCAAAGCCAAAGTGTCCTTTAAGGAGAGGTATTCTCTTACTGGAGAGTTGCTAAATAGTAAAAATGGTAATATTGCAAATGAAAACTGTCCTTTGTAGAGAGGTGTCTGCAAAAGGGAGGTTCTACTGTAAAAAACAAATCCAAATAAATAATGTGTGATGGTTTGGTAACAGCATTGTTATCATCATTCTCATTCAGGACTTTTGTTTGATGACGGTAACAACACTGTTACCGATATGTTACACATTATTTATTTGGATTTGGTCTTATTATCTTTTGTTTGGAAACTTCCTCAAGTTTTGTCCATTTGTCCAAACATTTGAGTATAATTATTATGAAAATTTTGTACAATTAAATTTACTGTGTTTCTTTTAAATAATATCATCAAATATTATCTCTACAGACCTTACTGAAATGATATATTATAATCAATTTTTAAAATATAATCAATTACTTATATCATTTCAGTAAGGTCTGTAGAGATAATGTTTGATGATATTATTTAAAAGAAACACATTGCCAGTAAATTTAATTGTACAAAATTTTAATGATAGATGGCAATTAAATTTATAAATATATATATATTTTTTGCTAATCCCTAGTACATGTGGTACAGGCCATGATAATTATGGTGAGTAGAAGTAGGCGACTTCTTTTATTGTAAGTGCACCACATGTCTACATATGTGAAAAGCAGTTCGACTTTGCACTTACAAATGTGTCAGAGCCCCGTTTGGTTACTTGCACTCGCTGGTGGGGTTGGACTTTTGCAAGAATCGGGGCCATTGAAGCATTTTTTTTTTTTTAAACATAAAAAACGTGCCCAATGTGGGAATCGAACCCGGGTCGTAGCGGTCGAAAACCAATGGTTTAGACCACCCTTCCACAGACCCCCCTAAATATATAAATATAATTATTATGGTTATTAAAAAGTATAAAGAGGAATACACCAGAATGTATAAAAGTAGACTTCTATTCCAGAAGTGCCTGAGAGCAATCGAGGCCATAAGCCTGGCTGAAGCTGAGTCAGAACTTGAAGATTGGCATCCAGAGTTGGTTTTACGTTTCTTCTGTTTCCTCTACAGTCTCTAGTTCTGTGTCTTGAGGCTGCGGTGAAGTCTCAACTTCCACGTCTTTGGTCTCCACAGCCTTGGCAGCTATTAGACTTTCTTCCATCTGGATCAATTTCCGTATGCCAACTTGCATTTCCCAAACAGCTTCAAACTCTGTGAGACC
Source organism: Cordylochernes scorpioides (assembly GCA_030710605.1). Lineage (NCBI taxonomy): Eukaryota > Metazoa > Arthropoda > Arachnida > Pseudoscorpiones > Chernetidae > Cordylochernes > Cordylochernes scorpioides. The sequence goes on from CP092878.1 coordinate 37,158,835, forward strand.
CAATCGACGTCGATTTGAGATATCATATACTCCACCTTTACTTTCTGAATGTTCACCTGCTGTTCCACGAACTTGTAGATTGTATTCAGATGCTACTTCTTCCAATCTTGCTAAGTCTGCTGCTAGGTTTGGTAGCTTGATATGGACGGATGCTCGAATGGTGGTACCAAGGTTGGTTGGACAGAATGTCAGGTATCCCAGCCTGTTGCTTCTACTGAAGGCAATCCCTTGACCTATGAACCGGAGTCCAAGCACCAGCCTGGAGTAAACCAGTCTGATATCACCACCCTGCTCCATGGAGATAATTCTCAGATGGTCTTCTTCATTCACCCATACCAGGAAGGTCTTGTCGTCGTTGTGGAAGATTCCACGACCTACTGGCCAGAAGCGACAGGCATTGGCTGCCTTCAGAAACCTGCGTGTCAAGAACATTACTTCATTAACACATTAACAATTAATCGTTTTGAAAATAGAGCAATCCATATTTAATTCATTAGATAATAAAAAGGCATATATTGGATTTAATAAATGTAATGCCTTGATAAAGGTTTGGCGTTCAGCCAACTGAAATATCAGCAAAATAAATATTTTATTAAATTCAATATATGCCTTTTTAATATCTAATTACCAATTAATTTACTATCAGAACTGTTGTCTTAATTACACTTACATAATTGCACTATCTGGATTCATTAATGTAGACTCTTTCAGAGCATATCTTTCGTTTTTCAAACAATTTCCTACTGTCTTCACTGCACAAAAAGAACCTTCCCAATATATTTTCCATGGCATTAAAGGCATCAATAAATTGTTTGTATGAAAAGCTAAACATATACTAAAATAGAATGACCTTTGAAATTTATCCCGCATGTGTTTCTTTTAAATGAAAAATTTATTTTAAGGAGAAATAACGATTATTTCCAACCTTAGTGATGAAGGATGAATTGCGAAGGTAAGGATAAACGGAAAAATAAAGTGTCCAGGGATGGGAATTATCATTACTCTTCACAATTCATCCTTTCATAAACACAAGGTAATAAGACCAAATCCAAATAAATAAATAGTGTGTGATGTTTCGGTAACAGCCTTGTTACCGAAACATCACACACTATTTATTTATTTGGATTTGATCTTATTACCTTGTGTTTATAATCTATAATCCAAATTGTGCCTTATCATCCTTTCATACTTCATCCCTAAGGTTGGTAATAATCGTTATTTCTCCTTAAAATAAATTTTGATTTTTCATTTAAAAGAAACACAGGCGGGATAATTTTCAAAGGTCGTTCTACAATCATAAGCCGCATTATAATATACTAGAATAGTTAAGATAACATTAATATAATTTTAATATCTAAAATGTCAACATATAAGTGCATATTCTATATATGAAAAAATCAAAGTAACAATATATACAGAACATATACCTATATACATCAACTACAGTAGAACCTCCCATGAGAGACCTAGGCAAGAGCATGAATTCCTCTAATGTCCTATGGAAGTGGTATTTCAATAAAGGTTGGATTGAACCAAGTCATTTGTGTCAAAAAATCAATTGCTATCTCTTCTGTTGAAATTGGCTCAAAACTATTTATTTATTATCAAATCAGACGTGATATCCTCACAAGGGATGCTTACGTCAAGAAACAACACTAAGATACTATATTACATAAACAATTGAATAATTACAAGTTTTGAGTAGAGTTTAAAGAAGAAAGGACATTAAAATCATGTTTGAATTCACAACCAAATAATGAAATAAACACAAATAAATATATCTAGTGTGACAATTACTATGCTCCACATTCTTTTTTTGAAATCAAAATTTCCTAATGGTAAAACTTCCATCTCTATCTTTAGCAATAAAATTGGCATAGACACTTTGCCAGCTCAACAATTCTTTAGGTAAAATTGAAAGATCAAGTTTTTTTTATAATGTACTTCTATATTATAAAAAGGAATAGAAGCATAGGGCGCCTCTCCCGTCAAATTAAATGCCAAAACCTGACGCCATCTATTGACCGTCGCCGCAAACTAGCGGCCCTCGGGTCGGTGACAAAGCCACAACACCACCTTTGGCAAACTGAGAAGCGTCCACCTAGAGACCATGGTTTCGGGCTAATGGCCCTCGTCAGTCTAGGGCGAACTTTATTCCATGAGATCCACATGGGATCTAATGGAATCTTCACAATCTACCAAAGAGGTGTTTTGATGTTAATTTTGACGGTAGAGGCGCCCTATGCTTCTATTGGTCAATTTCCTCCCGGCAAATTTTCCATCTATAAAAAGGAATATTAAGGAAAAAAAACACGAGTCGGGAAGAAAAGCTTCTTTATAAAGAACCTCTTCTCCCTAACTTGGGCTTCTTCTTCTATAGAATAGGGGGATAATTGTTGTCTCTCAATAAAGAATATTTTATACAGTAGAACCTCCATGAGAGGACACTCGTGCTAGAGGACACCTCTCTATAAAGGACAGTTTTCATTTGCAAAATTATCATTTTTACTATTTAGCAACTCTCTGGTAAGAGGACACCTCTCCCTAAAGGACACTTTGGCTCTGCAATTAGGTGTCCTTTACAGGGAGGTTCTACTGTATTCACTTTTCATAATATAAAAGCATTTCTTTGGCACAAATTCCCATATAGATTTTAATAAAATCAAATCCCGTCCATGGTTGATGAGGATACATAGCCCAAAACCATGGTCTCCATGAGATGTATTAAACATCAACTAAATGGAAGTAATCCTTGTCAAAAAGAGAGTTGACCTACCTATCTCCTTCCTTGAATAGAAAATGGTCGTCGATGAGTTTCTGCTGAACCTCCTTCGTCATGCCTAGAAGAGGATAGTAAGTGCCTTGATAGACTCCTGATAGATGCTCCAGTACTTGCTTCGCTTTTTTCTCCAGCTCGACGTATTGCTGTACAAGATGTCAGTAGGGGCCAGGGAGGATGAGCAAAGAACTTACCTTCTCTGTCAACATAGGATTGAAGGGGAATCCTTCAACTGAACGGCCGCAGCGGACTCTGGTAGATATGACAAACTTGCCATCAGGGTCAAGATCGTCGAAGATATCGAGGTTGCCGAAGTCGACAGGTGGTTGGGAGGCTGAAGGAGGGAAACCACCGTGGTATTCGTCAATGATAGGATCGAAGAGCGGCCCGAAGACTTCGTAGGCTTCTGCATCAGGTGCATATACCCCCACTCCGCTGTCGAGGTTCTGCACACCTTCAGCGTGCCGGCTGTCATCTAATCCGCCAGCTATAGAAAGATTTATAGATTGAAGACTCCCATGAAATATATAGCGCTCTAAAAGTAAAAAATATTCTTTGTTTTTTCCTAAAGGTGATAGTTTATTGGAAATTGGATTCATTAATATCGTATCATTTTGGTTTTTAAAAAAAGGGTTTTGTTCAAAAAAGATTTTGTTTATAAAATGAGTCGTTAAATGAATTTTTTGTACGTATCAATAACTTAACAGATTAAGGTAAGTTGTGAACATCAAGAGCTCACCTGACTGCATGACATCTATGGTTAAACATCAAGAACTCACCAGGCTAGGTAATACATCCATGGTTAAACATCAAGAACTCACCAGGCTAGGTAATACATCCATGGTTAAACATCAAGAACTCACCAGGCTGTGTAATACATCCATGGTTAAACATCAAGAACTCACCAGGCTGTGTAATACATCCATGGTTAAACATCAAGAACTCACCAGGCTAGGTAATACATCCATGGTTAAACATCAAGAACTCACCAGGCTGTGTAATACATCCATGGTTAAACATCAAGAACTCACCAGGCTAGGTAATACATCCATGGTTAAACATCAAGAACTCACCAGGCTAGGTAATACATCCATGGTTAAACATCAAGAACTCACCAGGCTGTGTAATACATCCATGGTTAAACATCAAGAACTCACCAGGCTGTGTAATACATCCATGGTTAAACATCAAGAACTCACCAGGCTAGGTAATACATCCATGGTTAAACATCAAGAACTCACCAGGCTGTGTAATACATCTATGGTTAAACATCAAGAACTCACCAGGCTGTGTAATACATCCATGGTTAAACATCAAGAACTCACCAGGCTGTGTAATACATCCATGGTTAAACATCAAGAACTCACCAGGCTGTGTAATACATCTATGGTTACACATCAAGAACTCACCAGGCTGTGTAATACATCTATGGTTACACATCAAGAACTCACCAGGCTGTGTAATAAATACATCCATGGTTAAGCATCAAGAGCTCACCGGACTGTATGATATTCACGAATAAACATCAAGAACTATCTAAAATTCATAACATATCTATGGTTGAACAGCGATAATTCACCAGACTGTGACATTTATGGAATGGATTAACACTAATAAATCACGAGACTATGACATCTATGGAATGGATGAACAAGAGACTATGACATTTATGGAATGGATGAACATCAATAATTCAACAGACTAGGTCATCTATGGAATGGATGAACATCAATAATTCACGAGACTAGGTCATCTATGGAATGGATGAATATCAATAATTCACGAGACTATTACATCTATGGAATGGATGAACATCAATAATTCACGAGACTAGGTCATCTATGGAATGGATGAACATCAATAATTCACGAGACTAGGTCATCTATGGAATGGATGAACATCAATAATTCACGAGACTATGACATTTATGGAATGGATGAACATCAATAATTCACGAGACTAGGTCATCTATGGAATGGATGAACATCAATAATTCACGAGACTAGGTCATCTATGGAACGGATGAACATCAATAATTCACGAGACTAGGTCATCTATGGAATGGATGAACATCAATAATTCACGAGACTAGGTCATCTATGGAATGGATGAACATCAATAATTCACGAGACTAGGTCATCTATGGAATGGATGAACATCAATAATTCACGAGACTATGACATTTATGGAATGGATGAACATCAATAATTCACGAGACTAGGTCATCTATGGAATGGATGAACATCAATAATTCACGAGACTATGACATTTATGGAATGGATGAACATCAATAATTCACGAGACTATGACATTTATGGAATGGATGAACATCAATAATTCACGAGACTAGGTCATCTATGGAACGGATGAACATCAATAATTCACGAGACTATGACATTTATGGAATGGATGAACATCAATAATTCACGAGACTAGGTCATCTATGGAATGGATGAACATCAATAATTCACGAGACTATGACATCTTTGGAATGGATTAACATCAATAACTCACGAGACTATGACATCTTTGGAATGGATGAACATCAATAATTCACGAGACTAGGTCATCTATGGAATGGATGAACAAGAGACTATTTCATTTATGGAATGGATGAACATCAATAATTCACGAGACTATGACATTTATGGAATGGATGAACATCAATAATTCACGAGACTAGGTCATCTATGGAATGGATGAACATCAATAATTCACGAGACTATGACATCTATGGAATGGATGAACAAGAGACTATGACATTTATGGAATGGATGAATATCAATAATTCACGAGACTATTACATCTATGGAATGGATGAACATCAATAATTCACGAGACTATGACATTTATGGAATGGATGAACATCAATAATTCACGAGACTAGGTCATCTATGGAATGGATGAACAAGAGACTATGACATTTATGGAATGGATGAACATCAATAATTCACGAGACTAGGTCATCTATGGAATGGATGAACATCAATAATTCACGAGACTATGACATCTATGGAATGGATGAACAAGAGACTATGACATTTATGGAATGGACGAACATCAATAATTCACGAGACTAGGTCATCTATGGAATGGATGAACATCAATAATTCACGAGACTAGGTCATCTATGGAACGGATTAACATCAATAATTCACGAGACTATGACATCTATGGTTGAACATCAATAATTCACGAGACTATGACATCTATGGAACGGATTAACATCAATAATTCACGAGACTATGACATCTATGGTTGAACATCAAGAATTCACGAACTATGGCATCAATGGTGGAAAATCAAGAACTCACCAGACTGTATGACATCTATGGAATGGATTAACATCTATAACTCACGAGACTATGACATCTTTGGAATGGATTAACATCAATAACTCACGAGACTATGACATCTATGGAATGGTTGAACATCAATAATTCACAAGACTATGACATCTATGGAATGGTTGAACATCAAGAACTCACCAGACTGTATGACATCCAAAAGCGTCGAGCCCATTCTGGTTTTTCTTGTCTTGATCTTGAGAAACACCTCCCGGGTCAAATGCCGTTTCAAGTAAGAAGTGCACTCGGGAACTTGAAGCTTCTTGAAGCTTGTTTCAAGTTTCTGCAGGGTGACGGCATCTGTGACGGTCCTGGACACATGGACTTTCTGAGTCCAACAGAACCTTGCAGATACTGTGTTTACCCACCATCTAGGTCATCTCTTTCTTCAATTTCATTCCTCTTTGGCTTTTAAAGCCAATCGCAAAGTAGTTGGTTCAAATTAGTAGAAAATTTGTTCATGCTATGGAAAGTGTTATACAAAGCTTTTATAGTTCTTCAAATAAAAGATTTACTGGCCGAAGTATCTTTATTTTCAAAAACTATGAATGCTGACCAGGCAGCCTCTATCTTTACGATAAAGCTTTTATACTTGCAAAAGGAAGGAATGTGAGGAAGGTAACAAGATATATTTACACAAATTTCATTGTCTGTGTGTGGTGCGTGATTTTAACTCGGATTTGATTTAGGGAGAAATTGTTAATGATCTTCTGGTTTCTGCCTCAAACCTCCTTATAGTTATCAAGCCAAAATATGTAAAAAAAATCACTATAGAGAGCTGATTCAATCCGTTATTATTTATTAAAAACTGGTTCAAATATCTTAAAGAATATATACAGTTAAACCTGTCTATAGTGCCCCCTCTTGGGACTCACCAAAATAGGATGCTATGGAGAAGGGGTGCTATAGACAGGTCACTTTTAATGTAAATTGCATCGTACTACGTATTTAAAATCGGGCGCTATAGAGGGAGGCGCTATTTAGAGGGGGCGCTATAGACAGGTTTAACTGTATTTTATACTTTACAAGGTTGACCTTAAACTTCGTTAACTCTTGCAAAAAATTGTAATACCAATATTATTCGCCGTTATGTAAAATGTCTTTGTTATGATGAATTAGCGCGCCATCTGTTATGAAAATTCGAAACTATTATAGACGTGTATGATTCTTTTAAAAATTAAACAATTTCTACTGTCCTTACTGCAATAAGGACAATATATATTTGCAGTAAGGGGCAGTAGAAATTGTTTTTTTTTTTTTAATTATACGCGTCCATAATAGTTTCGAATATTCATAATGTCTTTGTATTATGTATAAAGTAATTGTATTATGTATTCGCGTTGTAATAATATATTCGCCAAAAAATAAGAAAAACGAACTTTTGGGGCAACCTTATATCTGCCTGCACTCGTGTGGATAAAAATTAAAGAAGTTTTATATTGTAGCACAAAGTATTTATTATTTTATTAACGAATTAATTTTATGTTTATATATTTCGTGGATGGCGTTTGTGGATGACTTTTCTTGATTTATCAAGAAATTGGGTTGGCCAAATATCAGGTAACAGGTTAAATCATTGTTTAGTTGATTTCTGTTCCACCAGATGGCGCTCTGCCTTCTGTAAAGCATATGTGCTCCTGGTCAGGATATGCTTTCTTTATTTTTAATATTTATTCCTCTGTGTAAACTTCCTCATTTCTTGTTTTTTTTTTTATCAATTTTAGTTTTTTTCTGGTGACTTAAATAAATTGCTGTGTATGCGTCAGCCTTACTGTGATTAAAAAATATTGAAAGCGTTTAGCTCATCAATGGTAAAACCTCCCATTTAATTAACGAAACAGCTGGGAGGGTTCACAACTGATGAGCCAAGCCCTCCCAATATTTTTTCATCGCAGTAAGGATAGTAGAAGTTTGAATGATGTGTGGAAGAAACATTCGTGTCTTAATGTTTACATTTGCTCTCTTTTTATTGTTGTTGTTTGAAATGTATAAGAGTAACTGTTTTAATGTCCATCCATACAGAGTTCAAAACAACAACTGACTCACCCGTGCAGGCAAGGTCACGCTCCGCTGCGTCACGTGGGAAAACCTCCAATGTTCTCGTACATGTTCTCAGCACATCCCCCTTTTTAAGATTTGAAATATATATATACATTACAAGCTTTAAATGCATAATATAATTAATAATGAAGGCGATCCACAGGTTTAACAATTCGTCCACTCCGGGTTCTTATCTGGCCGTCTTCTGAGTCGTTAGAGGGATAATCCACAACTGGGGTCTTTTCATTTTCAACCAGTTCCTCCCCCGAAAAGGTCGGCGTCGATGGGTCGGCTGGATATTGCACTGTAACTCCTTTTCGTATATGGAACCTGTTTCGACGTAAAGTCCCAACTGGAGTATCAACCATATATGACCTTGGTGTCGATGCTTTCTGCTATCCCCCATTATCGCTTACAACAGTTTCTGGTATTCCATGTCGGGCAAATATGGATTTGCAACCACGCACCACCACATTGGCTGTGAGCCGATCCAGCTGAATCATTTCAGGAAAGCGAGAATAATAGTCAATGACGACTAGATACCACTTATTCTCGAACTTGAACAAATCCATTCCAATCTTTTGCCACGGTCGTGTAGGAAAGTTGGTTGGTATCAAAGGTTCATGTTTTGAGACGGCTTCCTGGATACAGACACTGCACTTTCTGACCGTTTCCGCGATCTCCTCCGAAATTCCAGGCTACCATACCGTCTCACGTGCGCGAAGTCTTGTTTTTGTAATCCCGAAGTGCCCAGCGTGCAACTTATCTAGGATCTCCAGTTTCATACTTGCTGGAATAACAAGACGACAGCTACGCATCAGTAGTTCATTTTGAACGCCGAGTTCATCCTTGACATGCCAATAAGAGAGCAGAGCCTGTGACATCTTCTTCTTATCTGGCCAGTCTTGCTCAAGGTAGTTAACTACTGCTTTCAGGGTCGTATCTTCTTGTTGAGCTTCAAAAATCTTCGTCAACATCTCGTCTTTGTCGGTTATACTCGAGAGAACTGCATTTATATGCGCTGAGGTTTGCCGTTCGTTTTCACCTCCCTCGGTTGTAAGAAGTGGTTGTCTGGATAATGCATCGGCGTCGAGCAGCTCCTTTCCAGGGATATGCACTATTTCGAATCCAAACCTCATCATACGCATTCGGAAACGTTGCAGTCTTGGGGTCAGCGAACTCAATTCTTTCGTCGAAAATAGAGGAATGAGAGGCTTATGGTCGGTCTCAATTCGGAAACGCTTTCCAAGCAGGAAATCTTGAAAACGTTCGCAAGCCCATGTAATTGCGAGAGCCTCTTTCTCGATCTGAGCATATCGTTTTTCGGTAGGTGTCATAGTTCTAGAAGAATAAGCAACAGGTCGCCAGATTCCATTCTTACCTTCTTGCTTCAGTACCGCTCCCAAGCCGTATGAAGATGCGTCGGATGACACCATAGTTGGTTTCCTGACGTCGTATGCTGCCAAGATGGGTTGAGTCGTGAGCAATTCTTTCAACTTTCGGAATGCTCGCTCCTGGCTGCAATCCCAAACGAAGTCTTGACCTTTCACCAACAACTGGTTCAGTGGAGCCACAATTTCAGATAAATTTTCCACAAAGCGTCCCAGATGGTTCACCATGCCAATAAATCTTCTTACGCCATGAACATCGGTCGGAGCAGGCATCTTCGCCACTGCTTCGATTTTCGCTGGATCTGGTCGGATACCGTATTCATCCAGTATGTGCCCAAGAAAATTAATTCTTGGCACGCCGAAGACACACTTGGCCTTGTTTAGTGTAACTTTCGCCTCTTTCAGTTTCGGAGCACTAAACGAAGAAATCGATCGTGAGTCTTGGAGTCGGAGGCAAATATCAGGATATCGTCCAGGTAACACATTACACCGTCCATGCCTTGCAAGATTATTGACATAACCTTCTGAAAATACTCTGGGGCGAGTGAGATTCCAAATGGCATCCTGCAGTATTTATATCTCCCAAAAGGAGTGATGAAGGTCGTTAAATGCTGGCAGTCCGGCCTCAACGGAATCTGGTGAAAGCCACTGTTCGCGTCCAGTTTCGAAAAGAATCTTGCTTCCCCCAGTTGCCCCAGCATGTGCTCCACCACTGGCATGGGATGCACTTCGCGCTGTACATGTTCGTTCAGCCTTGAGAGATCCACACAGAGTCGTATGTCGCCATTCGGTTTACCAGCAATCACAGTCGGTGCACACCATTCAGTCGCAACGTTAACTTGTGCTATGATTCCCGCCTTCTCGAGCTCTTCCAATCTTGTTTTGAGCTTTTCCATCAAAGGTATTGGTACCCATCGAGGAGTACGCACAGCATATGGTTTTGCTCCAGGTTTCAATTTGATTTCGTAAGGGTTTCCGATCTGTCCCAGTCCTTCAAATACTTCAGGGAATTCCTTGATCGGATTAATTCTCGTCGCAACCACTTCAATCCGCCTCACCAGGTTCAAGAGCTCACATGCCCGGCGACTCAGAAGAGGTTCACTCAAACGACGAATGACATAAATCTTCTCCTTGATTTCATAATTGCCATTTCGCAGCGTTGATATAAACATACCCACAGTCTGAAGTTCGGAAAATTCAGCAGCTCTAATGTTGATATCACTTTCCACTAGTCGTTGCTGTCCCATTATCTTCTTGAAGAGACACAGAGGAACACATGTAACATCCGCCTGGGAGTCGAGCTTGAACTTCACCTGTTTCCCGTTCACTTGGATTTCTGCTGTCCATCGCCTCCTGCACTCGCCTTCATCATCATCGAGATTAGATGAATCCTCCACAGCTGAGACCTCCAGGAGAAAATCAATTTCTTCATCAAGTTCAGAAACAGCTTTGACTTCCGCAGTCTTCGCCTGCTTATCTGGGCAGCAATTTGCAAAATGGCCAGTTTTTGAACATAGGTTACATCTTTGTCCTTCAGCACGGCAAGCCTGTCCTTCCCTGTGGGTGAAACCTCCGCATTTTGGACATCGTGATCTTGTTTTGGCTGACTTCTCCTTCTTCCCCGAAGGCTGCTGTTGTTGTTTCGGTGATTGCTTCTTCGAGTTGAACTTCACTTGATTGACCTTTTGGCTTGTTGAGGGACGCTGCAGGTCGACTTGCTGCTGTCGAACGGCTTCCTGCTGTCGGACCATTTTCACCGCCTTTTCCAAAGTCAGTTCGCTGTCCAACTGCATTCTTTCAGATAAAGCTTTGTCCCTCACTCCAACCACTATTCGGTCACGGAACAACTGCTCATGAAGACCCTCAAATTCGCAACTATCAGCCAATTTGTACAATGAAGTGATGAATTCGTCCACTGGCTCCCGATCCTCTTGGATTCTTGAATTAAATTTCGCACGTTCGTAGATAATATTCTTTCTGACACAGAAGTGGCTGTCGAACGCCTTGAGGACGGAATCAATTTTCGTTGCCTCTTCCTCCTTTTCGAACTTGAAGGTCCTGAATATATCATCCGCGCGGTCACCCATCAAGTACATGAACAAATCGATCTTGTCCGCCTCCTCTTTCTTCTTCATTCAACTGACCACGAGGTATCGTTCGAATCTCTTCCTCCATTTGGGCCATTCGTTGGGAGTCGAGAAGTCGAAAGTTTCTGGAGGTTGAATCTGAGCCATGATGAATTATCTTCCAAGGTACGCAAAAATCGATATTTTGCAATATACGGGTTCGTATTTTATCCAGTTATCGCTGCCACCATGTTTTAACGTCCATCCATACAGAGTTCAAAACAACAACTGACTCACCCGTGCAGGCAAGGTCACGCTCCGCTGCGTCACGTGGGAAAACCTCCAATGTTCTCGTACATGCTCTCAGCACAGTAACTTTATTGATTTATTCTGATTACAGAAATTCCAAACATTTAAAAGTAGATAATACAATATAATATAGCTTACGATGCACTTGCACGCCATCTGTTATCAAAATTCGAAACTATTTTAAAAATTGTTTAATTCCAAAAAGAATCTTACGCTTTTAAAATAGTTTCAGATTTTGATAACAGATGGCGTGCAAGTGCATCGTAATATAAATGTTCTAATAAAAAACACAAATCGATATTTGCCGAAGAGCGATTGCTCAAAGTATATTATATATTTATAATTATGAAAAAAAACAATATAAAAAAATAAAAGATAAGTGGGTCAGGTGTTGATATTAAAAATAAAGAAGGCATCTCCTGACCACGAGCACATGTGCTGTTTTTTTTTTTTTTTTTGCGCTCTGCGCATTGCGCTCTGCCATCTAAAAAGCACATGTGCTCGTGGTCAGGAGATGCCTTCTTTATTTATAATTATATGTAATTCTACTGTCCTCAAAGCTTATGTCCATAGTTCTTCTAAAATACCCATTCCAAGAGTCTAGCAACAGTATCACTATAAAAGGAAGTTCCAAAAATGAAATATAACAGCGGTATGGTAGATTAAACTGGCGAAACCGCTGGGAGGATTCACCACTGATGAGCCAGGCCCTCCCTTTAATTTTTCCATTGTAGTAAGGGCAGTAGAAATTGTTTAATTCCAAAAAGAATCTTACGCTTTTAAAATAGTTTCGAATTTTGATAATATAGCTTGTGATTGTAAAACGCCATTTGAAAACCATAAGGTTATAAATAATCGTTGTTTCTCCTTAGAATAAATTTTGATTTTTCGTTGAAAAGAAACACATGCGGAATGGTTTTCAAATGTTGTTTTAAAAGTAGATATTTTGGACTTTTTCCTTTTCAAAACTTTAAGCTATATATAACACATTTTTATATATTCCTTTTTGAACTTCCGTTAAAGATATTAAATATAGAATTTGTTTGCGATTATTGTTTTTGTGATTCTAGCTCTTTGAAGTGAAATTTTAATATCTTATACAGTGGTACCTCGACATACGAGTTTAATTCGTTCCGCAACCTTGCTCGTATCTTGAATTACTCGTATCTCGAAGCAAATTTCCCCATACAAAATTCCCATTTAAAATCACAGATTAATATCTTCAACACTACCGAACCGAACTCGTATCTCGAATTTCGCTCGTAACTCAAAGCAAAAAATCACTTGCTCGTCGGCTCCGTATGTCGAGGTACCACTGTATTTTCATAATTTCTTTAAATTTTTTCAGACGTTCAATTTCGTCTAATATATATTATAAAATATAAAGAAAATAGTAAAATAAGTGTTTCTTGTGTTCAAATTTCAAACTCAAGCTAAACAAATCAGTTCTTTTTCAAATGGTTTTAAGGACAATATATTTTTTATCGTTTCAACTAGTGAACTTTTTTAGGCTTAAATTAAATCATTCGTTACGCTCAGCATTTAAAAAATGTATTTTATGCTCTAAATGCAGTTTGAGCAAATTCTATTTCGTTTTGGTTTGACCAAAATGGTTATCAAGTTTTCTCTAACCAAAAAGGATGAATTATAAGAAGAAATCATACCAATCATGTTAGTGGGTTTTCAAATCGTTGTTTCAAGGGAGTATCTGATTATGCAAATCAAATTTTTCATATGACAGAACGCTTTCTAATGAAATGAATATTACTGAAGGTGATTTCATTTTTCAGGAAATTGACCAAATATTTTTCATTAAGAAGAAAAATTAACCATGTAACACCCCTTTCGGACTATTGGCGATCACTTCACACATTAAAAAGGTCAAAAAGGCTTCTTCTTGAATCAAAGAAGAGATTTTTTTGAAGTCAGATATATCTAAATGCTCTAAAGGAATTTGTATGTAGAGGAGAAGTTAATAACGTGGATTTTTTGAAATCATTAGTGTTTTGATCATTCTTTTTATGGAATTGGTACGCAGATCGTATTCCAATATGAATTTAGCAAAATAAAATGGGGAAATTGGCAGAAATTCTGTTGAAGAGATTAATAGATTTGGAAGACTTACGGCGTTGAAAAACCAGAGCATATTGAACATGCTGAGCCCATTCTTGAGATGGGTATCTCAATCATCAAGATTGCGGCCTAGAAAATAGATCTCAGTGGAAATATAGAATAATGGGGGAACAATTACCAAGTTACAATCCTCTAACTTCATGTTAAATCAACATCCTGCGTGTTATGGCGATTGGAAGATATTTCTGGAGATGATTATGTACCGAATGAAGAATGGAAAAATTGCGAATCTCGTTTCAGAGTTGATGACAATGATGTCTTTGAAGACTTTTTGATTCTTGAAATCATTGCTTCTCTGTGATTGATAAATTCTTGTGATGAAATAATCCTGCTTATTGGTGGCTGACAGCCTGTCTCAGTGCTTCCTTTCTATGGCTAGTCTTTTGATGGTATCCTATCTATTTATTTCTCCTCAACCATCCATAGGTTGGTGGCTGGCAGTATTCCTGTCCTCTCAGAGCTACCTTTCTATGGCTAGTCTTTTGATGGTATCCCATCTATCTATTTCTCCTCAACCATCCATAGGTTGGTGGCTGGCAGGATTCCTGTCTTCTCAGAGCTTCCTTTCTATGGCTAGTCTTTTGATGGTATCCTATCTATCTATTTCTCCTCACCCATCCATAGGTTGGTGGCTGGCAGGATTCCTGTCTTCTCAGAGCTTCCTTTCTATGGCTAGTCTTTTGATGGTATCCTATCTATCTATTTCTCCTCACCCATCCATAGGTTGGTGGCTGGCAGGATTCCTGTCTTCTCAGAGCTTCCTTTCTATGGCTAGTCTTTTGATGGTATCCTATCAAGTTGGTAGATGGTTCGAAGAATGTGTGAAGCGAAGTCACGCTATGCTGAAATGGATCGCTTAACGTTATCAATATATAGAACAACCTATTCTTATATAATTAATATCGACCACCCCACGAATTCCTTGAACCTATAACAGCCCCCAAACCTGATTAAAATCCATCTCAACGAAAAGAATATTTACCATTAGCAAATTATCAGCTTCATAATGTAGAGTGTTGAATTAAAAAACAAATTCTTTCATATCTTATAACACAAAAGAAATTATTTTATTTAAAAAAAGAAGCGAACGCGCTACAAATAGTTCAAATTTCTGAATACAGATGGCGTGCTATTGCATCGGAAAGTAAAATCGTCTGCAATACATATATGTATATAAAACAAAACGGCTTTCTAGGATGAATTTCTTGTTTTATTGTATACTAGCCGAATGACCCGGGCAACGCCCAGGTTTTATCCGATTAAATGTTTTTATTCAAATACTATTCGTTACAATTATAAATTGGCACCGTGGATGTCACTTTTGTGAAACGTCCCGCTCCAAACTTTGTGTGTTTTTAAAATATAAAATAAAAATGTAAATTTTCACAACGATATTTGAAAATCATATTATTTTGATTTTCAAATACTATTCGTTACAATTATAAATTGGCGCCGTGGATGTCACTCTTGTGAAACGTCCCGCAATAAGTCGATGGATGAGAGGGCAACACGCTCGATTCCCAACAGTCATAAACCGGGATTGAATCCCGCGTTAAAATTTGTATAATATGTGAATAACCTTCACATATTATTCATTGTTCAATTATCATGAACTAGGTTGCTCTTGCTGAGCGGTACCTATTTATGTGATTTGAACCAGAGAAACGTCCCGCTCCAAACTTTGTGTCTGAGAAGCGATATTTTTTATAGAAAGATGATCTGGCTTTTGTTTTCTGCTCGAATGAATGTTTTTCTGTTAGAATTTTGTTCCTGCGTACAAAAAAAATGAACTGGTTTCACCCGTGGTCTCTGCTTTTTGGAATTTTTTCCGATATAATTTTGTATCTGATAATCAAACATGACACAGCAATATTGTCATCATCATTTTCTGACTAAAAAAACAACTATTTTTGCCCAGAACCTGTCAATTTTATTTTTTATTGGCTAAAAAAAAAAAGGCCTCTCCTTATCGTGCAACTGAAAGTTGCTGATGGCTTGCGCCATCTTTTGGAATAAATATCAACTATTCTGGTTAATTTTTAATTATTCCAGAATTGGCCAAATACCCATTCTTGATTAATCAAGAAAAGCTAACCACGAACGCGTTTCGGGCATAGAAGAGTTTGTGATATTCCTGAAAACTTGAGAAGAGTATAAAATAAGAAAAATCATCTTCGGAAGCCATTTTGTTTATTATTTATATATCCTATATAATTAAATTATATCTAACCGAATTTATTAAATGAATTATTTGAGGAAGAGAAATTCTCGAAGCATATATTGATATTAATATATTGTATACTAGACGGGTGACCCGGGATTGACCCGTGTGCATATCTACCCGAGTGATATATACTTAGATAAGATTTTTTAAAATAATTATTTGTTATTAGCATTATCTATTTGTTTGCATCAACATAATTTAATCTAATCTTTGATAGAGGGCACTGTTCGTGAGCTAAGTAGAATAATTTGAATATATAGTTTTAATAATTGATTTATATATATTTTTTAAAATAGCCTATCGTCTTCCCCGTATTTTTTTTACCTATGTATGGAAATTTTGGTTTGAATTAGTGAACTACTGCGAATTTGTATACCGGACATATATACAAACAAACAAACATACAAACATTGATTTATATATTTATATATATACGTATAGAGTTTCATCAAATACCTTTTCTAAGAGTTATCCAATAGTACGACCGACTAATGTGCCCGGCTAGCTCAGTCGGTAGAGCATGAGACTCTTAATCTCAGGGTCGTGGGTTCGAGCCCCACGTTGGGCGTTTTTTTTTTTTTTCTCCCCCGCTAGCTCCCGTCAAAATAAACGTCAAAACCTGACGCCATCTATTGACCGTCGCCGCAAGCTAGTGGCCTCGAGTCGGTCACAAAACACAACACCAGCTTTGACAAACTGAAAAGCGTCCACCTAGAGACCATGTCTCTTTATATTGTCACTGAATATTTATTTTAAATATTCTGTGGTATATCATCATTAATATTTGCATAGTCATCACCCCTTACCATTCTTGTATATTATTACTTGTAAATAAGTTTTTAAGAAATAGTTTGCATTTTATAAATAAACTAGCGGATGTGCCCGGCTTCGCCTGGGTTTTTACCCGAGTAAAGGTTTGTCTAACGAACATTTGTTAAAACAATTCTCTATAAACTTATTTAAAAAAGAAGATATATTTTGATAATTTGAAACTTGTAAATTTGAATCTCTCGATAAAGTGAACATTTTTTCCCGGTCCCTGTGTGCCGTGTCATCTTGAATTTTGTCTTTCCTAATTTTCTACATTACAAAATCATCGTTTTATCTAGTGAACATTTTTTTCCGGTCCCTTGAAAAATACTCGATAAGTTGAATAAAATCAATATTAATTGGTTCCCTCGGTAATTGGAAGTTAAAGGAATAGTATCTTCGCCTTGGAATTGTATCATTATTCTTGTCTCAAATAAATTGCCGTGTCATCCTGAGATAATCTTACTTTTGATAAATAATATTTAAGATTTTATTATATATATTACACGTTATTTGTTTTCTTGGCCGACTGTTTTACATATGGTGTTATCTTAAAATTGCTTGTTTTGAATATTTTTTTTAGATTGAGATTATTAGCTAGTATGTAAAAAAATTAACTCTGTTGAAATTTAATTTTGTATTTATATATAAATAAAATTAACTCTGTTGATTTTTTTTTTGTATTTAATCGATAACAGCGAAGTTACGCATGTTAATGTTAGGGAAAAATATTTTGATGTTAAGCAAAACCTGCTCCATCTCGTTTTACATAAATGTTGAAAATTTGGTTGAAATTGATGCATTGTAACGAAAGTTTTTAGTGATGTACACTTATGAAATTTGCATTTTATTAATATAGATTATTTTTACTTAAACTTTTGTTATACTCGTTATCACTACCGTGACAACTGGTGGAGAAGCTGGAATATTCCCTCGACGCCCAAGCCGTTAGAAGAAGCAGAAGACTACAAGGACTAGAACCTGAAGAAAACATCGCTATGGTCAAGCAAGAGACACAGACAAAAATGGGTCAGTACCACTTTCAACCTTTTAGAAATCCTTCTATTTTTACTGGAGAACGCAATCAGAATCCAGAAAAATGGTTGAAAGAATTCCATCGCGTCGCTCGCTACAACTGCTGGGATGATTCAATGTGCCTCGCAAATGTTTATTTTTTCCTCCAAGGAACAGCGCACAGATGGTACGAAAATGTTGAAGAGAAAATTAATTCATGGGATATTTTTGTGAAGATGTTTTCTCAGAATTTCGGACATCATGTCACCCAAAAAGATCAGCTCGCAGAGAACCTCAAAATTCGAGCTCAGGGGAAGGAGGAGACCAGTGATTCCTACATTCAAGATGTTCTTCATCTGTGCAGAGAAGTGAATCCGGCTATGATGGAAAATGAAATAGTCGCACACTTGACGAAAGGGATATCGGAGGAGATATATCAGTCAATAATCATTTTAGACATCGCAACTATCGATGAGTTCATCAAATGGTGCCGTAAAATCGAGGCTTCAAATAAAAAACGTGTAAATAAACGTGTAGTATTCGACAGACTACCGAATGTTGCCGCCATCGATTCAGCAGACTCTGAATCAATGGAAGATTTAATCCGACGCATCGTGCGTGAAGAAGTTCATTCCTAAATCCCGAGTTAACTACCCCTGAACCATCTTCTCTGAAAGAAATTATCCGAGAAGAGATTGAAAAAACGTAGCTTCAATTTCGAAGCCTATTCAAAGGCCTCCGCCACGACAGTCGTACCCCAACCAAACACGTACATTCAGCCAGGTTCCACGACGTCAGTACCCTACCCAAACACTCATATATAACCAGACGCCACCACAACGAAGAACGGATGAATGGAGGACGCATGACAACATCCCAATATGTTTTAATTGCGGCCGCCCAGGACATGTTAAGCGATATTGTAGAGAACGACGACAATGGACGCAGAGACCCGAAGGACATGCACCAAGCACCCAAGAACCTCAAATGGGTAACCACCAAGCCATAAGAAGCCAAATCTACCGCAGACAATCGCCGTATCCAAACAGAGGAAGATCCCCAAGACGCCAGTCCATTTCCCCAGGCCGCCATACAAGCCAATCCCCACGCCGCTACAATCTAGAAAAAAACTAAGCGTCGCGTCTTCTTTCGAGGGGGAAGCCGCGGGTGTAAAAAACCCTCCATCGTCGACAGCCGCTAAATTACAACAAAATTATGTCGAAATCATCATTGATGACATTGCATTTTCTGCTCTGGTCGATTCAGGTTCCTCTTTTTCAGTTATCTCTGATGGATTAAGACGACAATTAAAAAAGACCATGTTCAAGGATAGCGGAATGACTCTGAAAGTTGCTGATGGCAAGAATGTTACATCGATCGGCCGATGCACAATCAGCTTGAGCATCAATGGATTACAACGTCGGTGACCTGGTATGGATTTTCATCCCGATAAGAAAGGTGGGACTCTCAGAAAAACTGATGAAAAGGTACTTCGGGCCATACAGGGTTACTCGGAAACTCTCTGACGTGACCTTCGAAGTTGAACCTGTGGACCAACCAACCAGGAGACGCAAACCAAGAGACCTGGTCCATGTACTGAGAATGAAACCCTACCATGACCCTGAGGACCAAGCTGATCTGTTCAAGTGATAATTACAGCGGGACGCTGTTCATCTAGGAAGGGGGCAATGTCACTGAATAATTATTTTAAATATTCTGTGGTATATCATCATTAATATTTGCATAGTCATCACCCCTTACCATTCTTGTATATTATTACTTGTAAATAAGTTTTTAAGAAATAGTTTGCATTTTATAAATAAATTATTTTTACTTAAACTTTTGTTATACTCGTTATCACTACCGTGACAATATAACTATAAATATATATTCCCCTACATTTTATCTACCTTTTATTTACTATCTTATCATATA
Source organism: Cordylochernes scorpioides (assembly GCA_030710605.1). Lineage (NCBI taxonomy): Eukaryota > Metazoa > Arthropoda > Arachnida > Pseudoscorpiones > Chernetidae > Cordylochernes > Cordylochernes scorpioides. The sequence goes on from CP092878.1 coordinate 37,178,883, forward strand.
TATATTTCTACCTCTGTAACACTTGATTAGAAGATTCAATACCATTGTTTAAATTGTCGATTGGCCAATAGTATGTAATGTGATGCACGCCATCTGTTTTAAGAAAGTGAAACTATTTTTGACTCGTATGATTCTTTTTAAAATAAACACGTTTCTACTGCCCCCTTACTGTAATATCTACCACTGATGAGCCAGGCCTTCCCATTAATGTATCATTGCACTAAGTGTCAAATTATATTGACAAACATTTTCAGTTTTTTTTTCTGATCAGTTTTTAGCGGGCAGAATGTTGTCTTCGTTTGTTAGTGAACCAATCTCTCACGCCCTCTCATTGGACGAATGCGTCCATGTCTGTATATAAGAGGAGACTAAGGGAATGCGAAGGGGGCCCAGAGCGAGGAGAATTGGTGTGGAGACGCTTAAAGTGTTTTTCTACCTGTTTTTTCCCTGCCTGGGGGTTCTCTTCGCATCCCTGTGTCACCCGAATTCGATCCCTGCCAACGCTACAATAAAGATAAGTACTGTTTTATTTAACAAATCGTGAGTTGTTTTTATCTCCTTTTTGTTGTTGGTGTTGTACTCTTGAGTGTACCGTTTTTCTGTGTTTTTAAGTTACTCTTACTGTAGACCCTAGTTTATTGATTTTTGTGTGATAACCCGTAATAGTAACTTTTGTCATTAAGGTCAGTAGAGAATTATTTAATATTAAAAAGAATCATATGCGTTAAAAAAGTTTTAATTTATTATTAGCACCTAATACCTTATGAAAATTCGAAACTATTATACTCGTAGACGTGTATGATTCTTTTAAATATAAAACAATTTCTACTGTCCTTACTACAATGGATAAATTAATGGGAGGGTCTGGCTCATTTTTCCAATGCAGTAAGGTCAGTAGAAATTGTTTTATTTTTAAAAGAATCATACGCGTCTATATTATGATGCATAGCGCGCCATCTGTTATCAAAATTCGAAACTATTATAGACGATTCTTTTTAAAAATTAAACAATTTCTACTGTCCTTACTGCAATGGAAAAAAATAATGGGAGGGCCTGGATAATCAGTGGTGAACCCTCCTAGCAGTTTCGCCAGTTTAATCTACCATACCGCTGTTATATTGCATTTTTCGATCTTCCTTTTATAGTGATATTGATGCTGGACTCTTTGAATGGGTATTTTAGATGAACTATGGACATAAGCTTTGAGGACAGCAGAATTATATACAATTATAAATATATAGTTTAATGGAAAAAATATAATAGTTACGAATTTTCATAACAGATGGCGCATTAATGCATCATAACCTAATACATTAACAAAACAGGTCAATACAATTATAAGAATTTACCACCGAGGGCCTTCCTAATATTTATACTTGCAACATTGCAAAATACATATAATTGTTCTGAAAATAGAGCAATCCATACTTAAATCATTATATAATAAAAAGGCATATATTGGATTGAATAAAATAATCATTTGCCAATATTTCGGCTGGTTGAACGCCGACCTTTATCAAGGCAAATAAATCTTTTATTCAATCCAATATATGCCTGTTTACTATCTAACATGTAATTGTTTATTACAATATGTCTTCTATATTTATTTACGTCCTTTAGATAAATAAATCCATGTGGTAGTATAAAAGGATTCGAATAAAGATTGATTATAAAGGTGAATATAATAACATCAACAACAAAAATAGGTTTGGAATATATTCAATAACACAAAAAGCTTTATTAAGACTTTTAAGTCTTATACAGATTATCCAATCAGAAATGTAGGATACATACAGGAATAACAGTAATAGTACCAGTAATACAACAACAAAAAGCTTTATTAAGACTTTTTAGCCTTATACAGATTCTCCAAAGCAGAAATGTAGGGTACATACAGGAATAACAGTAATAGTACCAGTAATACAACAACAAAAAGCTTTATTAAGACCTTTTAGTCTTATACAGATTCTTCAAACAGAAATGTAGGGTACATACAAGAATAACAGTAATAGTACCAGTAATACAACAACAAAAAGCTTTATTAAGACCTTTTAGTCTTATACAGATTCTCCAAAGCAGAAATGTAGGGTACATACAGGAATAACAGTAATAGTACCAGTAATACAACAACAAAAAGCTTTATTAAGACCTTTTAGTCTTATACAGATTCTTCAAACAGAAATGTAGGGTACATACAAGAATAACAGTAATAATACCAGTAATACAACAACAACAAAAAATATTATTAAGACCTTTTAGTCTTATACAGATTCTCCAAGTAGAAATGTAGGGTACATACAGGAATAACAGTAATAGTACCAGTAATACAACAACAACAACAAAAATCTTTATTAAGACCTTTTAGTCTTATACAGATTCTCCGAGCAGAAATGTAGGGTACATACAGGAATAACAGTAATAGTACCAGTAATACAACAACAAAAAGCTTTATTAAGACCTTTTAGTCTTATACAGATTCTCCAAGCAGAAATGTAGGGTACATACAAGAATAACAGTAATAGTACCAGTAATACAACAACAACAACAAAAATCTTTATTAAGACCTTTTAGTCTTATACAGATTCTCCGAGCAGAAATGTAGGGTACATACAGGAATAACAGTAATAGTACCAGTAATACAACAACAAAAAGCTTTATTAAGACCTTTTAGTCTTATACAGATTCTCCAAGCAGAAATGTAGGATACATACAGGAATAACAGTAATAGTACCAGTAATACAACAACAACAACAAATCTTTATTAAGACCTTTTAGTCTTATACAGATTCTCCGAGCAGAAATGTAGGGTACATACAGAAATAACAGTAATAGTACCAGTAATACAACAACAACAACAACAAAAATCTTTATTAAGACCTTTCAGTCTTATACAGATTCTCCGAGCAGAAATGTAGGGTACATACAGGAATAACAGTAATAATACCAGTAATACACAACAACAAGACATTTTATTCTTATACAGATTCTCCAAGTAGAAATGTAGGGTATATGAAGGAAAAACAGTGATAATACCAGTAATAGACATTGTTATTATTATAATTTTTAAAGCTGATCACATATAATGGTAATATGGGATTTATATACAGGAAAACTTGATTAATAAAGCTAATAAATAGATTAGTCTGGGTGAATTGGAGTAAAATAATTTTCGATTTCGAAGATATTTGATAAAAGTCGTGTAGTATTGTAAGAATGGTTTATAAAGTCATCGGTAGATGGCAGGAGTATCACCTCACCAATGGGGTTCTAGGATCTCGTCCCGGTATCGCTGGATATTCGGAGTCCAGCCATCGAACATATGGAGGAGCGTTGGTCATGATCCCTGCCCAGACCATCACACCGTCATAGGCATCCTTTTATACGATGTTTGAGGGGTGGTAGCATGTGGAACGCTTCACGATTTTGCGTGTCATCCTTGCGCAGGGGCCATGCTAATCTTCTCTGTATCGCTCCAATTTTTGTAGTTGTACCGCCGAACAAGCGTGTACAAGGGTGGTAGCATGTGCTCCTTTCTCTCCAGATGTAGGAGCGTCGGGAATCATTATTCCGTCTGAACCTGGATTCGTCTGAGAACTGAACCCTTGGTCATGGTCCCAGTTGGCGTGTTCTCTGCATCATGTAAGGTGACGCCTCTTCTGGAGTAGGGTCAAAGGGACGCATATCGCAGGCTTCCTAGCGTAAAGGTCTTGCATTTTAAGCTTTGGTGGGACAGTTTTCCGGGATTCAATTCTTCCAATAGCCATGACAAGCTTCAGGGAGAGTTGGCAGGTTGACATCTGCAGTGTACGCTAGGCTGTTAGAGCCAGGCATCGGTCGTCACTCGGGGTTGTCACCTTGGGTCGGCTCTCATCTTTCCTCTGGCGACAAGTCCATGTAGATTGGCTCCAGAGACAGGATATCACGCTTTCAGACACATTGAACAACTTGGCGACTTCCCTCTGTAGTTGCCCCATCCTCTTGATCACTCTACCCCGTGATATGTCATCCAGAGGGAGCCTTGTAACCATTGATAGTTTTATCTTTGGTAAGGTATCAAGTAGGAATACAATAATCCACTATACTCTAATGCCAGCATGTTACCCCCCTTCTTTTCGAGTGCGATACACATAAATTCAACCCCCTAAACACTTGATTATATGGAAAAAAAAACATTATTTTTTTATGTAGAACGTTCAAATTTACATGCATGGGAAATTCGGCGTTATATAAGCCAATAAGGAGTATTATGAACATAATAAGCGTCTCTTATAAAAAGAGACACTTCAAAAATTCATTGAGTTCAAGCTCATTCAAGCTTAAGAAACCAAATAAGAAAGCTTGCTTAAGAAACCAAATAAGAACCCTTGCTTAAGAAACCAAATAAGAAAGCTTGCTTAAGAAACCAAATAAGAAAGCTTGCTTAAGAAACCAAATAAGAAAGCTTGCTTAAGAAACCAAATAAGAAAGCTTGCTTAAGAAACCAAATAAGAAAGCTTGCTTAAGAAACCAAATAATAAAGCTTGCTTAAGAAACCAAATAAGAAAGCTTGCTTAAGAAACCAAAAAAGAAAGCTTGCTTAAGAAACCAAATAAGAAAGCTTGCTTAAGAAACCAAAAAAGAAAGCTTGCTTAAGAAACCAAATAAGAAAACTTGCTTAAGAAACCAAATAAGAAAGCTTGCTTAAGAAACCAAATAAGAAAGCTTGCTTAAGAAACCAAATAATAAAGCTTGCTTAAGAAACCAAAAAAGAAAGCTTGCTTAAGAAACCAAATAAGAAAACTTGCTTAAGAAACCAAATAAGAAAGCTTGCTTAAGAAACCAAATAAGAAAGCTTGCTTAAGAAACCAAATAAGAAAGCTTGCTTAAGAAACCAAACAAGAAAGCTTGCTTAAGAAACCAAATAAGAAAGCTTGCTTAAGAAACCAAATAAGAAAGCTTGCTTAAGAAACCAAATAAGAAAGCTTGCTTAAGAAACCAAACAAGAAAGCTTGCTTAAGAAACCAAATAAGATGTAGTTTAGGCTTAAAATAGGAAAATTCCTTAAGTTTTGTCCATGAGTATATTTGTTATAGAATTGTTATCATAAATACAATATTTTGATGCGGTATGGTAGATTAAACAGGCTAAACCGCTGGGAGGGTTCATCACTGATGAGCCAGGCCCTCTCAAAATGTTATCATTACAGTAAAGCCGTAGGTAACTGTTTATTTTCAATAAAGAAACACATATAGGCTTAGGTTGGCCCTCCATGCCCTTCCCCACCCGAACCATCCGGCCTCGACCAGTTCATCATGCCAGGCCTGCGGTTCCGTAGATCGCTCCCTTGACCATCGCTACTGGAGCTGCAGTCGTATCAGGCCCCTCATCATCGAAGCCTTCAGTGTCTTTGGGCGACCCCCTGACTTGCGGGCCTGGGTTTTCGGGTCTGGCCACGAAGATGACGACTTGGCTATCCTGGCGTCTGCCAAATCCATCATCTACCGGTACTTCGTACAGGTTGGGCTGACCACCCGCTCATCGCCTGGGAAAGAAGGCTCACTCGCCGGGGCACATCCCCCGCATGATCATCTATATTTTAGTTTTATTTCCATTTTTAATGTAAATTATTGACAATAAGTCAATAAAATTTGTTTCAATTGTCAAGAAACACATATGTTAACGCATAAGTAGTTTATACACTCATGGACGAAATTTAAGGAAGTTGTACCTTTTAGTATGTATATCTGGATTCAGACAATAACTCTGAAAGATATTACAGTGACCTTTATTGAAGACACACGAGATAACCAAGTGTGAACAGCCTCTGTCTCCTTCAATAAAACAGACGGCCGACAACAAAATATGAAACATCCTTATGTATTGTGAAAAAAAAAAATTAGAACAAATGTGATATTGTACTGGGATAAGGTGCATAAATCATGAAAAATGCATCTCCTTATCGTGCAACTGAAAGTTGCTGATGGCTTGCACCATCTATCGGAATAAATATCAACTATTCTCGTTGATTTCTAATTATTCCAGAATTGGCCAAATACCCATTCTTGATTAATCAAGAAAAGCTAACCACGTACGCGTTTCTAGCTGTTGGCCCTCGTCAGCGTGGTGCAAGCTGTACCTCAACAGTACAGTCATTGTACTCAATAGTACAAATGTAATATCACATATCACATTTGTACAATTTTTTCACATTGTGTCGCGGTCTCACACAATTCTGGCCTTAACTACCCGTTTCATTATTTTTTAAGATCCATGAAGGACCAGGTTTTTTGGTCGTTGAGGTACAGCTTGCACCACGCTGATGAGGGCCAACAGCCCGAAACGCGTACATGGTTAGCTTTTCTTGATTAATCAAGATTGGGTATTTGACCAATTCTGGAATAATTAGAAATCAACAAGAATAGTTGATATTTATTCCGATAGATGGCGCAAGCCATCAGCAACTTTCAGTTGCACGATAAGAAGATGCATTTTTCATTCCTTATGTATTGTCCATGAGTGTATCTGTTCAATGAATACATATTCACTGGAGTTCATCATAGATAAACATTAACTACTGTTAACTGTATTACTGTATGGGGTCTTGTAATTATATGTACGCACCTCTACAGATCTATAAGCCAAAATAGACGACCGGCAACATCAAAATATGAAACTCCCATCAGTTGTGTCCATGTGAGAGTAAATTAGACTACAGTGCGCGCACTTCTACCATGCAATCAATGGCAGACAAGAAGTGTCAACAACCATTCACTCAGAGACATGTCTCAATCTCTTAGCTACTGTTGACGTCGGAAAAAATGAGAAGCGTGGTCCAGGGTCAAACTACAAAAAAAGATGTTTAATTATATTCGGAGATAACAAAGGAGAGCGAGTGGTGCCTGAGGGAGAAATCGGTGGTCCCGCCCGCTAGGCGGCCTTGACTGGAGCAGCTTTCGCTGGACTCTCTTTCTCACACTACACGAGATAGCACATGTCCCGGAAATAGCAATATTGTCATTATACAACTGCATTATTTATATCCATTTTTAAAAACGCTTTATTTTCTTTTTTTTTCTATAATTTTTTACCTACTCCTTCTTTTTGCATTTCAATCTAGTTATAAAATACTGTTTATGAGAACATCGCCAAAGAACCCACGTTGGGCGCCAATTATTGGTACTTTATATATATAAATTTTTAGATTTTATCAAATTTTTAAATATGCAAAAAAGAAAAGGAGGGTGGAGGAGGTATAGATAGAATTATAACAAAATGATTAATAAACAAAATTACACAATAAAAAATTGTAAAATTTGTTATGTATAAAAAATTTTGGAATAAAAGAGACTGATCTTTTTGCGCTTTATTTCTTCTTTCTTTTCTCTAGTAATTCAATTTTATTTATTCACCTTTTAAAATATTCAATAATGCGGGTTTTGAACCCGGGTCGTGACGGTCGAGAACCAACGGTTTAGACCAATCTGGCCGTTTGTTTTAAAGGCCGTGCATTGTGAAGGCTCAAGGATTTGATAAGAAAGACATCACGGCTGAAAGACTTTGGAAGTGCTTTTAAAATTTGTATGTTGTAAAGGCTCAAAATATTGTATTGACTAAGACGGCACCATCTGGCCACTTTTTTCAGAACGTATAGGTTGTAAAAGCTCAATGAATTATTCAGAACAACACTACAGAGCTGCAGGATTTATAAAAATATATTTAGTTCATCTTTATATATGCAAATAAACACGTTTTATATATATATATATATATATATATATATACAGTGGACCCTCGGTTTACGAGCACCTTGGAGTACGAGCTTTTCGCAGTACGAGCAAAATATTTTGAAAAATTTTACCTCGGATTACGAGTGAAATTTCGCATTACGAGCAACTCGTGATGGTTGCCCGTAATCGTGATGGATGAAAATTCACTGGGATCCCTCCCTTCAGATCAGATTCGGGAAATATGTAAAATGTGGGAAACTGTGCAATTGTTCGTAGCAAGAAGAATTGCCCGAGTTTCAATTATTAAAAATAAGAAATTAGTTTCGCACTACGAGCGTTTTGGAGTACGAGCATGGCTCTGGAACGGATTATGCTCGCAAACCGAGGGTCCACTGTATAGTCACGACCGTCTTTCCTCATCGGCCTCTGTCACGGATGCGCGCGCACAGGGAGGTCACGTGCTCGCCGGCTCCCTCGAGCCGGATTTGAACCAGCGACCTAAGGATCACCGTTGTAACATCTACAGTCGGGTAAAACACGGGCGTTGCCCGGGTCATTCGGCTAGTTTAATAATATATCAAATGATTCACTATCATCTGAACGAAATCGCATTTTAACATAATTCAATAAATGTATGAACAACTCATATTCACTTTTTTTATCAGGGTAAAATATTGAAACTTGTCCTATTGTCGATTTATTGTATTTACTCCCTTTCATTCCCGAAATCTAGAGATTTGTGAATTGAAAGGTTTAAAAAGAAACTTATTCCCGGATTCCTGATATTCTCAACTTGTTATTGATACAAGGAAATATTTTATTGAATTATTATTTTATAATCACAGTAAAAACACACATACCTTTCAAAATTTCGCGTTAGTTAAAAAAAAAACTTCAAACAACAACGAGTCAAGAACAATAAACCTTCTTTTCTCTTTTAAGACATTTTACCTTGGTCCCATCCGCCCCGCAAGAATATAATTGATGACTTCATGGGGAATCAAAGGCTAGAGCCGAACCGCTTTTTCTAACTTCTACATTTATTTAGTAAAATTTTCTTTGATTATTTTCTTTCCAATAAAAAGTGTCTCAAAAGATTTTTTTCATTATATATTTTCCCTCTATATAACATTCTTTTCGATAATCTAAAAGCCTTAAACATCATAAACTTGCATTGTCATCGTGATTGAGCAAGTATGCATATTTTCAGACTTCTAAGTCGTCTAAAAATGTGTTAAAAATGGTGCAGAAGATTGTAATTCATGAAAGTATGGTTTCATAAATAAAAATATTTATAAAATGGAAAGTAAATTAGAGGAGATTGGATAACTAGGTCCATCAGCAACAAGATATTCCCACCTCACAGGGCGAGAAAGAGGACCGTTTCATTAATCACGTTTACAGAAAGAAGATGGATGAAGACAGACAAGAAATCCGGAGTAGGAAAACTGGAATAAGCCGTTTATCTTCCCTCACATCCGTCTGGATTTAAGCTGAAGATACTTGCTGTGGTCCATTGAACTATCTAAAGATTTTTATCATATTATATCAGCTGTTCCAAAATCACTTTATTAGGTACAGCTCAACAAGAACAACCTATTTTATTATATTTGCAACAAAATGTGAAGGTTATTCACATATTAAACAAAATGTTAACGGGGGATTCAATCCCGGTTCATGGCTGCCGGGAATCGAGGGTGCTACCCACTCGTTCACCGACTTCTTTTCATATTATATTTGAATAATATTTGCATATGTACGTTTTTAAAAGCTAGTTATTCAATATGAGGCCAAAATTTGAAATGTACCATACTATTTCGATTAGAAAACGGACGCAATTTTATTGTCTGACAAAGTTCCAAAAATGTTACTCGCTTTTTAAAATCAGTAAAAAAAGATAACAATACTTAACATGATATTAATAATTTCTCTTTCACATTGCCATATTCTCATTTGTCTTTCGCTTTCTATAAATGCATATACTGTATACAAGTCCCCTGTTTAAAATTTTTAAATCTACCGTTCTCTCTTTGGTTAAATAATTTTTGCATAAGACGATATATCAAGCCTCTAGGAATAGGTTTCTTTTAATTTTTTTATATTAAAAAAACACAATAATTATTTATTTATTATCAAATCAGACGCGATATCCTCACAAAGGATGCTTACGTCAAGCAACAACACACAGAGGATTATTTTACAGAAACATTTGAAACCAAATAATAATAATAAAAATAACCAATGAAACAAATACAGATATATACATAGTTAGAAATTAAGGTTTTTTTTTTTAACCAAGAGAGAAAATCATAGATATATTTACAGAATTTCCTAAATTTTAAATATGAGTCCTTACTATTTATAAAACGTAAAAAGATCCTTGTATTCAGTGTTTTCATGATTTCTGTAGTTCTGGAAGACATTCAATAAGCAGGTGACTGGAATCCTGCCTTCTCTCTCCACACCCTGGATCGTCTATAGCTCCTATTCGAAACAGAAAATCTCCGAAGTTTCCATGGTTAGTAACGAATTGCACATTGTAAAAGTCAGAGAAGAAATATTTTGGGATGCCTGAAGGGAAAAAGAGACGGAAGTGTGCACTCGTATTGGAAAAAGTATCTAACATTATAATCTAATATATATATATATACATATGTCATAATATATGCTCTTCCAGGAATAATAAAGTAAATCTACAGTCGACCAGAGAGAGAGAGACGTTGAGAGAGAACGCAGCTAAAGTACGGCCATTTGGGACACCAACGACCACATTCCAGGAGGCGACCGCAGGGCCTTTTCTTGGAACCCTCAGGTCTATTTTTGGACAGTCGGGGGGTGGTGTGCGACACAAACGGTCGTTCAGCGGTGACAGCCCCTCGCGCTACCTCTCTCTCGCTGGTTGCCTGGAATTCCTTCTCCAAACTTGTGGTTTCTTTATTTCTCTCTCCCTACATTATTATCATATTGCCACACTGAAAGTCGACAGGATCATATCACAGAAGAGTCGACAGGATCATATCACATATATATATATATATTAAAAATAAATAAGGCATCTCCTGACCACGAGCACGTGTGCTTTTTAGATGGCAGAGCGCCATCTAGTGGAACAAGAATAAACTAAACATTTATTTAGCTTGCTCCGTGATATTTGGCCAACCCAATTTCTTGATAAGTCAAGAAAAGTCATCCACGAACGCGTTTCGCGCTGTTGGCGCTCGTCAGCGTGGAGTAGACTGTAACCACTGCGACCAAAAATATTTTTGGACCCAATGACTTCTTGAGAAATCAAGAAATGGGTATTTAAGGCCAAATTTGGGTAAAGACGCTTAACACATGAAAAAACAATAGAAAAAATAAAAGATAAGTGGGTCAGGTGTTGATATTAAAAATAAATAAGGCATCTCCTGACCACGAGCACATGTGCTTTTGGGTTGGCCAAATATCACGGAGCAAGCTAAATAAACGTTTAGTTTATTCTTGCTCCACTAGATGGCGCTCTGCCATCTAAAAAGCACATGTGCTCGTGGTCAGGAGATGTCTTATTTATTTTTAATATCAACACCTGACCCACTTATCTTTTTTTTTTTTCTATTGTTTTTTCATATATACAGTATATATATAAAAAAGAAATCTATTGGTTTGATATCTCCACCTTAATATTGACACAAGAAATTATTTTATCGAATTTCGCTTGCAGGCTCAGTGGTGCGAAAATCCACGCATAAGACTATAAAGACTTTTGTGTGTGTTTGTGAATGGTTTGTGTTTCGTGAATAATCCATTCTATATTAAGATTCCTGAGAGTTACTGATGGGGTTTTACACGTGCTTGGACTTCAAACAGCCATGTTGAGATCTATCTATAGTCATCAGAGCTCCACCCTGAAACACCTTTCTTACATAACCTCTTGGACACAAAAACTGATGGGATTTGATTACGTGGCTTGTTACCCAACGTAACCCTCCTCCGATCAAACATCGTCATGGAAAAAAAGAAGATTTGGAAAACCAGAATTAACGGAGCCTAAATTACCGCCTGCCATCTTGATGGATGGTTCGGTTTATTCTTAGAGCTCCATGGTCCCTTGTTGGACTGTCGTTCTTAGATCGTGTGTCACATGGATTCTATTGAACCTGGTAGCATTCTGTGATACCGACAAATTAGGAAATAAATACACATATGGACAAAACTTAAGGAAGTTGTATCTTTCAGTATGTATATCGGGATTCAGATAATAACTCTGAAAGATACACTCATGGACAAAACTTAGGTAAGTTGTACCTTTTAGCATGTATATCGGGATTCAGACAATAACTCTGATATTACAGTGACCTTTATTGAAGATATATATTCCACTAGAAGAGAAAATTGCTATAAAATATAAAATAAGAATATAAATAGTAGCAATGCGTTTATTTATTCGTACAAAGTACAAGCTTTCAGATCTTTATAATCCTTCTACAGGTTATCACAGCTATGCCTCTCTCTGTTAAAGGATTATAAAGATCCGAAAGCTTGTACTTTGCACGAATAAAGAAACACATTGTTACTGTTTATTTACTTATTTTACAGTGATCTTTATTGAAGATACATGAGATAACCAATTGTGAACAAACTTGTCTTTGTCTACTTCAAGAAAACAGACGACCTTCGACATCAAATTCCTTTGTCCATGAGTTTAAGTCATAGGATAATAAGGCATGGCTAACCAATAGTGAACTCTTTCGGCAAATTGTCAGCTTAATCCACCAGGATGTTTCACTATTGAATTTGATGATGTTATTTGTATAGCTCGATAATTGAATTGGTGTCATGTAAATCAAATGTAATCAAATGTAAATAAAATTTCTCTATTTGTAAATATGAAAAAACAATAGAAAAAAATAAAAGATAAGTGGGTCAGGTGTTGATATTAAAAATAAAGAAGGCATCTCCTGACCACGAGCACATGTACTTTTTATTGTTTTTTCACGTGTTAAGCGTCTTTACGCAAATTGACCTTAAATACCCATTTCTTGATTTTTCGGGAAGCCATTGGGACCAAAAATCTTTTTGGTCGCAGTGGTTACAACCTTCTCCACGCTGACGAGCGCCAACAGCGCGAAACGCGTTCGTGGATGGCTTTTCTTGATTTATCGAGAAATTGGGTTGGCCAAATATCTCGGAGCAAGCTAAATAAACGTTTGAGTCTATTTTTTGCTCCACTAGATGGCGCTCTGCCATCTAAAAAGCACATGTGCTCGTGGTCAGGAGATGCCTTTTTTATTTTTAATTTGTAAATATGTAAATAATTTTATGTTTAATGTTATATAAGTAAGTTATGTAAATTCTATAACTGATTTTTTCATTTTCTTGTTTCTAGTTTTGTTGTGAGGAAAACATCACTCACAAAGTTTATCAATTGATTAATAAAACTCTAATTTGAAACTGTGACAATATTTAGATGGCCAAACCGCTGGGAGGTTCATCACTGAGTGTGGTTATACTTAGAGTAGAAAGCAATAACGGCTCCATCTATATTTTAAAAATGAAACTATTATATCGCAATTTTTTATTTTCAAATATATTTAAACACTCTTCTTACTGTTCTCAACTGCTAGGAAAAAATATTTGGAAGGCCTGGCTCATCAATAGTAAACCCTCAAAGCGGTTTCGCCAGTTTAATCCACTATACCGCTATTTAGAGCTCTGTTATTGTATTGGACGATTCTTTGCTAATACAGTTAAACCTATTAAATTATAAAACTATTTAAGAGGCGTAATATTCTTTTTTAAAATAAAACAATTTCTACTGTCCTTACTGCGATGTAAAAATCAAAGGGAGGGCCTGGCTCATCAGTGGTGAACCCTCCCAGCGGTTTCGCCAGTTTAATCTACCATACCGCTGTTATATTGCATTTTTGGAACTTCCTTTTATAGTTGACTGTTGTAAGAATCTTGGAATGGGTATTTTAGAAGAACTATGGACATAAGCTTTTTAGGACAGCAGAATTAAATATAATTATAAATATATAATATGCTTCGAGCAATCGCTCTTCCGCAAATATCAAATTGTGTCTTTTATTTGAACAATTATGTTACGATGCACTAGCGCGCCATCTGTTATCAAATTATAAAACTATTTAAGAGGCGTAATATTCTTTTTTAAAATAAAACAATTTCTACTGTCCTTACTATTATTATGTCCATAGTTCTTCTAAAATACCCATTCCAAGATTCTTACAACAGTCAACTATAAAAGGAAGTTCCAAAAATGCAATATAACAGCGGTATGGTAGATTAAACTGGCGAAACCGCTGGGAGGGTTCACCACTGATGAGCCAGGCCCTCCCTTTGATTTTTACATCGCAGTAAGGACAGTAGAAATTGTTTTATTTTAAAAAAGAATATTACGCCTCTTAAATAGTTTTATAATTTGATAACAGATGGCGCGCTAGTGCATCGTAACAGTTAAACCTGTCTATAGCGCCCCCTCTTGGGACTCACCAAAATAGGGTGATATAGAGAGGGGGTGCTATAGACAGGTCACTTTTAATATATATCGCATCGTACTACGTATTTAAAATCGGGCGCTATAGAGAGGGAGGCGCTATAGACAGGTTTAACTGTATATCCGACACTGTAGAGTGGAATCTTTGTTGTGGTATTTAGTCAATTTATATATGGACATAAGCTTCAAGGACAGCATATTTGCATATAAATATTTGCATCGAGTAATGCTCTTCCCTAAACAATATAAACAAATTTCACATAAATTGAGGGTTCACTATTGATGAGCCAGGCCCTCCCAATATATTTGTATAGCAGTTAAGGATAATAGGAGGTGTGTTTTATTTTGAAAAGAAAAAAAATCGTGGTTAAATAGTTTACATTTCTTGACTATTTAGAGAATAGACAGTCTCAAACCCTCCATGATTATCATAGCCCGTCTAGTGTACAATTGAGATAATATAAAATAAAAGGATTTAAAAGCGCGAATGTTTCTTTTATACATAAAACGAACTTCTACTGTCCTTACAGCGATGAAAAAATATATTGGGAGGGCTTGGCTCATCAGTAGAGGGTTCACCACTGATGAGCCAAGCCCTCCCAATATATATTTTTTCATCGCAGTAAGGACAGTAGAAGTTCGTTTTATGTATAAAAGAAACATTCGCGCTTTTAAATCCTTTTATTTTATATGTATAGATGGCGCGTTATTGCTTTGTGTTAATTGAGATAATGTTCATTAAAAAACGATACAGAGAGAGGGGAAAAACTCCCATGGCCAACCTATCTAATAAGCGACCAACTCTCGGAGCGACCATTTTTTATGAAATCAAAAATGTCTTGACATCATACTTCATGGATGGAACTTAAGGAAGTGGAAAGTCTTTGATGCCACTGGTCGTCTATTATTATTTTTTTTTTAAGGAGACAGAAGCAATTTTGTTCACACTTTCTTATCTCATATGTCTTCAATAAAGAATATACAGTAGAGCCTCCCTGTAAAGGATAACACCCAATTGCAGAGCCAAAGTGTCCTTTAGGGAGAGGTGTATTCTTACCGGAGAGTTACTAAATGGTAAAAATGGTAATTTTACAAATAAAAACTGTCCTTTATAGAGAGGTGTCCTCTAGAGGGGTGTCCTCTAAAGGGAGGTTCTACTGTATATATGTTGTAATATATTCCAATATATACTCCCATGTGTTATATAGTTGTAGTGTAATTGCCAAGGTGTCAGAAATAAAATTTCGAGTGAGTGACAGCCGGCGCCTGTAGAGGAAAAAGGTCTGAAAAACAAGTCGGGTTCCCAGGTGTGCCCCCTTCCTTACTCAAACAGATTAGTCCGCTTTGAGACACGAGGATTGACAGACCCCTCTCGACAGATCTCCCCTGACCGGTGTCTGCTTCACTTACTCTCTCGCCATCTCTATGGTGACATCCAACATGTCTCGTCCTTTTGTGTAATCCCAATCACGCCTGAACCCACTCTAAACATTGTGGCCACCACGACTGTAACCAACATGCCACACTACAGTCATCCAACAGAATAACATACTAAATTACTACATATATATATTCCGATAGATGGCGTTCTGGAAGGGAAGTTACCAATGGAATGTTCTACAGTATAGACCAAACAATAGCTAGATGTCTGGAGACTGTTGAAGCAATCTATATCTCTCATCTAGCTACCGACAATTGCCTTTGTTGCTCGCATCGAAACAACTTTTCCTCTTGTTACGTAACTTTTTGATTATCTTCCTTTATTCTATTTCTTCTGTTTGTTTCCCCTTTCTTACAACATCTCACTTATATATACTAATGGATATATAAAACCGCTAGTTGTCAGAGAGTAAGTTGGTTTCTTAAATTATAAAGATTGTTTCTTATGACAACCAAAGAAATGAGTTAGAGCCGACAATAAGGTTTTTTAGATGTGTGTGGCTATTCTCTTCTAATATTGTTCAATTTCAATTTTAAAACTTCTATTACGATTTTATAATAGAATACGTCGTTTTTAAGAAGAAATCAATAAACATTAAATATCATTAGAATTTGTTCAATGATACGCTAACGTATGCACGAAGGAACGTGTGGCTACTGGACATGTGTCGAAAATATATAGACTCATGGACTGAAAATAAGGAAGTTTTATATTTTAATGACGCAGGTCTTCTTCTTCTTTTTTTTTTTAAGAAGACAGAAACAATTTTGTTCACACTTGGTTATCTCGTGTATCTTCAATAAAGGTCACTGTAATATCTTTCAGAGTTATTGTCTGAATACCGATATATATACTAAAAGGTACAACTTCTTTAAATTTTGTCCATGAGTGTATCTTTCAGAGTTATTGTCTGAATCCCGATATACCTGCTAAAAGGTACAACTTCCTTAAGTTTTGTCCATGAGTGTATCTTTCAGAGTTAGTCTGAATCCCGATATACATGCTAAAAGGTACATCTTCCTTAAGTGTTGTCTATGAGTGTATCTTTCAGAATTATTGTCTGAATCCCGATATACATGCAAAAAGGTACAACTTCCTTAAGTTTTGTCCATGAGTGTATCTTTCAGAGTTAGTCTGAATCCCGATATACATGCTAAAAGGTACAACTTCCTTAAGTTTTGTCCATGAGTGTATCTTTCAGAGTTAGTCTGAATCCCGATATACATGCTAAAAGGTACAACTTCCTTAAGTTTTGTCTATGAGTGTATCTTTCAGAATTATTGTCTGAATCCCGATATACATGCTAAAAGGTACAACTTCCTTAAGTTTTGTACATGAGTGTATCTTTCAGAGTTCTTGTCTGAATCCCGATATACATGGTAAAAGGTACAACTTCCTTAAGTTTTGTCAATGAGTGTGAATATTCTATGAAGTGTAAATATTCTGTGTCCAGGAATAATCAGGGAAAGAAATCCAACCAGAAACAGTAAAAATCTGAAATAACAAACCACGCAGTCGTGCAGAAAGACGTAACGAATCCTTTCTCCAACTTTTCCTGACCTGAAAAAGATCCAAAAGTGGCTGAAGCCATCGTCACGTTTCCTGCTATTTTTAAACGGTTCGTTTGAAATGGAAAAGAAGCGACATAGATTCTTTTGGAAGAGAAAATCTATTTCCCCTCAAAACTGGATTTCTCAGAATATTCTTCAAATAAATGGAAATAATGCAAAAAAGCGCCATCTGTGTTTAGAAATCTAAACTTTTAAACGTGATCGTTCCTTTTTTAAATACTACAATATTTAAAGGTCTTTACAACGATGAGAAAAATGATGGAATAAACTTTGAAATAGATAAACATGAATTACTATTAATTGTATTATTGTATGGTCTTGTAATTATATGCAAATACACCTCTACAGACCTATAAGCTTATGTCCATAGGTTTACTAAACATCCCTAAGCTGCCTTCCATAGTATTGAAGACACACAAGATAACCAAGTGCGAACAAAATTTTGCCTCTGTGTCTCCTTCAAGAAAATAGACGACTGGCGACAACAAAATATGAAATTTTATTACGTTTTGACCATGAGTCTATATTTTCAATGAATAAATATTTACTGGAGTTTATTATATATAAACACACACATTAACTACTATTAACTATAATTGTATGGTCTCTTGTAATTATATGAAAATACACCTCTACACACCTATAAGCTTATGTCCATAGGTTCCCTAAACACCTCTAAGCTGCCTTCCATAGTAAATACAGGATATATAAGAAAACCAATCCAATACAATAGTAGAGCGGTCTAGAGATTAATTTGGCGAAACTGGTGAGAGTGTTCACCACAAATGTCCATAGGTTCCCTAAACACCTCTAAGCTACCTTCCATAGTAAACGCAGGGTATATAACAAAACCAATCCAATACAATAGTAGAGCGGTCTAGAGATTAATTTGGCGAAACTGGTGAGAGTGTTCACCACAAATGTCCATAGGTTCCCTAAACACCTCTAAGCTGCCTTCCATAGTAAATACAGGATATATAAGAAAACCAATCCAATACAATAGTAGAGCGGTCTAGAGATTAATTTGGCGAAACTGGCTGAGAGTGTTCACCACAAATGTCCATAGGTTCCCTAAACACCTCTAAGCTGCCTTCCATAGTAAATACAGGATATATAAGAAAACCAATCCAATACAATAGTAGAGCGGTCTAGAGATTAATTTGGCGAAACTGCTGAGAGTGTTCACCACAAATGTCCATAGGTTCCCTAAACACCTCTAAGCTGCCTTCCATAGTAAATACAGGATATATAAGAAAACCAATCCAATACAATAGTAGAGCGGTCTAGAGATTAATTTGGCGAAACTGCTGAGAGTGTTCACCACAAATGTCCATAGGTTCCCTAAACACCTCTAAGCTGCCTTCCATAGTAAATACAGGGTATATAAGAAAACCAATCCAATACAATAGTAGAGCGGTCTAGAGATTAATTTGGCGAAACTGCTGAGAGTGTTCACCACAAATGTCCATAGGTTCCCTAAACACCTCTAAGCTGCCTTCCATAGTAAATACAGGATATATAAGAAAACCAATCCAATACAATAGTAGAGCGGTCTAGAGATTAATTTGGCGAAACTGCTGAGAGGGTTTACCACTGATGAGCCAAACCCTCTCATATAATCATGTTTATCATTGAAGAAAGAGTCTATAGAGAGAATATTTAATGATATTCATCATAAATAAACACATTCCCAAGAAAATAATTCTAATTACATATTTACATTAATGTATATCCTGTCTGTACCATCTGCTACAAATTTATTTTGTGTCGTCTGAAAGAATTGTTCAAATTGGTGAATGTGTTTTAGAATTTTTATACTTTTTCTTTTCCTTAGTCCATTTTCATTGTTTTATTTAATTTGATATAAACGTGTTTTTGTCTGAGAGGTTTCCTTTGTTTTGTTCTTCTATTATATTCGCAAGCTCATTGAAATGTTTTGTTTTCCTAGTTTGAGTTCTTAGAATTGTGCATAATGCTAACTTTCTTTAACTTGTATGCATTTATTTATCCAATTCT
>CP092878.1:37198209-37248457 GCA_030710605.1 Cordylochernes scorpioides
CCATGAGTGTATCTTTCAGAATTATTGTCTGAATCCCGATATACATGCTAAAAGGTATAACTTCCTTAAGTTTTGTCCATGAGTGTATCTTTCAGAGTTATTGTCTGAATCCCGATATACATGCTAAAAGGTATAACTTCCTTAAGTTTTGTCCATGAGTGTATCTTTCAGAGTTATTGTCTGAATCCCGATATACATGCTAAAAGGTATAACTTCCTTAAGTTTTGTCCATGAGTGTATCTTTCAGAATTATTGTCTGAATCCCCATATACATGCTAAAAGGTACAACTTCCTTAAGTTTTGTCCATGAGTGTATATCTTTTCCTAATTTGTCGTTATTACAAAATGCTTCCAGGTTCAATAGAATATCTTTCAGAGTTATTGTTTGATATACATGCTAAAATGTATAACTACTTAAGTTTTCGTAAAGATAGTGGCTGCCTGGCCGGAATTCATATATTTTTTAAAAACTATTTACTGGCCGAAGTATCTTTAATTTGAAGAACTACTTAAGTTTTGTCCATGAGTATATATCTTTCCTAATTTGTCTTAATTACAGAATTCTTCCAGGTTGAATAGAATATCTTTCATAGTTATTGTTTTAATCCCGATTTAATGAATTCCGATATGTACATGCTAAAAGATACAACTTCCTTTATTTTTTTCCATATGTGTATTTATTTCCTAATTTGTCGTTATCACAGAATGCTACCAGGTTCAATAGAATCCATGTGACACACGATCTAAGAACGACAGTCCAACAAGGGACCATGGAGCTCTAAGAATAAACCGAACCATCCATCAAGATGGCAGGCGGTAATTTAGGCTCCGTTAATTCTGGTTTTCCAAATCTTCTTTTTTTTTCATGATGATGTTTGATCGGAGGAGGGTTACGTTGGGTAACAAGCCACGTAATCAAATCCCATCAGTTTTTGTGTCCAAGAGGTTATGTAAGAAAGGTGTTTCAGGGTGGAGCTCTGATGCCTATAGATAGATCACAACATGGCTGTTTGAAGTCCAAGCACGTGTAGATTACCATTGGTAACTCGCAGTGAGCTTAGTATAGAATGTAATCTTCACGAAACACAAACCATTTGCAAACGCACACAAAAGTCTTTATGTGTAGAACGACATTTGACAATTATCCCGCAAGTGTTTCTTTTGAACGAAAAATCGAAATTTATTTTAAGAAGAAATAGCGATTATTTCTAACCTTAGGGATGAAGTATGAAAGGTTGAATTGTGAAGAGTAATGATAAACGGAAAAATAAAAGTGTCCAGGGATGGGAATCGAACCCACAGTGTTCCGCTTACCAGGCAGATGCCATGTCCACAAGGCTACCCTGAACATATTTTTCCGTTCGTAAATATTATATAAAGTAACTTATAATACAATATAATGCGGCTTATAATTGTAGAACAACATTTAAAAATTAACCCGCATGTGTTTCTTTGGAACGAAAAATCGAATCAAACACATGCGGGTTAATTTTCAAATGTCATTTTACAATTATAAGCCGCAATATAAAATTATTTATAGTCGTATGCATAGATTCGTACCACGGAGCCTGCAAACGAAAAGAGTAAAAAAAAAAAAACAGTAAAACCTATTTATAATTCGATAAAGTAATTCCTTGTATCAATATTAAGGTGGAAATATCAATCCAATAGGTTTCTTTAATTTTTTAAAATTGTATTTTTTTAATATAAAAAAATAAAAAAAAGAAACCTATTCCTGAAGGCTTGATATTTTGTCTTATGCAAAATTTATTCAACTAAAGAGAGAACGGTGAATTTAAAAATTTGAAACAGAATTTGTATACGGTATATGCATTTATAGAAAGCGAAAGACAAATCAGAATATGGCAGTGTGAAAGAGAAATTATTACTATCATGTTAAGTATTGTTATTTTAACTTTTTTTTACTGATTTTAAAAAGCGAATAACATTTTTGGAACTTTGTCAAACATAAAAATTGCGTCCGTTTTCTAATCGAAATATTATGGTACATTTCAAATTTTGGCCTCATATAGGATAATTAGTATTTTTAATGTACATTTTATAAATAAAAATGAGAGAGATTTCTGTTGTTTTTTTGATCAGTAATTTAATTGAACTAAAGGAATATATAAAAGAACATAATTTGGTAAAAGTGTGATGCCTGGCTTAAGGCGAGTAGAACAAGGAAAACAAAAGATTATTTACATAATGTACAAAAGATTTGAGCCGGCCATTGGGATAAAACAACGAGTTTTTATAGGGGAAGAGTGACCTCTGGCGGTCGATTTAGCAGAGCATTTGAATCTATGAAATTATAATTTAAAATAAAATAATATTTTATATAACATACATATGCAAATATTATTCAAATGTAATATGATAAACATCTTTAAATGACCCACTACATCTCTGAATGCCCTATTGTTAACGAGGAACGGAATAAGATCTTAAAGAACATTATCCAAGTCTACGTGAACCCAGTTCAGCTAATCAGAATAATGTCCGAGAAAAATATATTGCGATAGAATTGTTTATTTTTCATAAAGCGTTAGAGAACAAGGTAATCTCTAAGAACTAAAATTACAGAACAATTTCCTTACATAGTTAATTTGTATAGTTATGTTGAATACTTTGATTACCTTTCATTTTCCCTTCTCTCCTTTTTTTTTTTTCCTTTCTTCATGAAAATGATGTATGGCGAGTCCTTACAGGACGGAAATGTCCTAATAAAGCAGTTGTTGTTGTTGATAAACATATTTAAATAGTTCAATGGACCTCAGCAAGGATCTTCAGCTTAATTCCAGACGGATGTGAAAGAAGATAAACGGCTGATACCAGTTTTCCTACTCCGGATTTTTTGTCTGTCTTCATCCATCTTCTTTCTGTAAACGTGATTAATGAAACGGACCTCTTTCTCGTACCTTCTCGCACCTCTTTGAGGTGGGGAAAATCTTGTTGCTGATGGACCTAGCTATCCAATCTTCTAATTTACTTTCCATTTTTATAAATCTTGGTGTTTCAAATTCAGAGTCGCGCAGTGTTTTCCTATTTTTCAATTATTGTCTTTGTTCTTCTTAGGGTTTATGCAGCCAGCGCGAGGCGTGTAAATTCGAAAGAGGATAAACAGCGAAAACGGCAAAACACGGTATTAAAAAAATGTCGGCCATGAGAAGAATTCGCTAATTATATCAATAAAAAGTGTCACAAGTGGTTCTGGAAGAGATAAGAACCAGGAGGAATTGAAGATTTTAAGGTGAATAAAGAAAATTGAATTACTAAAGAAAAGAAAGAAGAAATGAAGAGCAAAGGCAAAACACTTTTATTCCAATAATTTTTCAACTCAACAAATTTTAAAAATCCTTTATAGTTTATTTTTGTTTATTAAATTTTTTATTATAATTCTCTCTATACCTCCCCCCCTCCTTTTTTTTTGCATATTTAAAATTTATAAAATCTAAAAAAAAAATTATAGAGTACCAATAATTGGCGCCCAACGTGGGGTTTTGACGATGCTCATATAAACAGTATTTTATAGCTAGATTGAAATGCAAAAAGAAGGAGTAGGTAAAAAATTATAAAAAAAAGGAAATAAAGCGTTTTTAAAAATGGATATACAATAATGCAGTTGTATAATGACAATATTGCTATTTCCGGGACATGTGCTATCTCGTGTAGTGAGAGAGAGAGTCCAGTGAAAGCTGCTCCAGTCAAGGCCGCCTAGCGGGCGGGACCACCGATTTACCCCTCAGGCACCACTCGCTCTCCTTTGTTATCTCCGAATATAATTAAACATCTTTTTTTGTAGTTTGACCCTGGACCACGCTTCTCATTATTTACGACGTCAACAGGAGCTAGGGGATTGAGACATGTCTCTGGGTGAATGGTTGTTGACACTTCTTGTCCGCCATTGATTACATGGTAGAAGTGCGCGCACTGTATTCTAATTTACACTTACATGGACACAACTGATGGGAGTTTCATATTTTGATGTTGTCGGTCGTCTATTTTAGCTTATAAGTCTGTATAGATGCATACATATAATCACAAGACCATACACTAATACAGTTAACAGTAGTTAATGTTTATCTATGATGAACTCCAGTGAATATGTATTCATTGAACAGATACACTCATGGACAATACATAAGGAATGAAAAATGCATCTTCTTATCGTGCAACTGAAAGTTGCTGATGGCTTGCGCCATCTATCGGAATAAATACAAAACTATTCTCGTTGATTTCTAATTATTCCAGAATTGGCCAAATACCCATTCTTGATTAATCAATAAAAGCTAACCACGTACGCGTTTCGGGCTGTTGGCCCTCATCAGCGTGGTGCAAGCGACCAAAAAACTGGTCATTCAGGCATCCTGAAAAATCATGAAACGGGTAGTTAAGGCCAGAATTGTGTGAGACCGCAACACAATGTGGAAAAATAGTACAAATGTGATATCACACTATTGAGTACAATGACTGTACTGTTGAGGTACAGCTTGCACCACGCTGATGAGGGCCAACAGCCCGAAACGCGTACGTGGTTATCTTTTCTTGATTAATCAAGAATGGATATTTGGCCAATTCTGGAATAATTAGAAATCAACGAGAATAATTGATATTTATTCCGATAGATGGCGCAAGTCATCATCAACTTTCAGTTGCACGATAAGGAGATGCATTTTTCATGATTTATGTACCTTATCCCAGTACAATATCACATTTTTTCTATTTTTTTCACAATACATAAGGAAGTTTAATATTTTTTTTTTGTCGGCCGTCTGTTTTATTGAAGGAGATAGAGGCTGTTCACACTTGTTTATCTCGTGTGTCTTTAATAAAGGTCACTGTAATATCAGAGTTATTGTCTGAATCCCGATATAGATGATAAAAGGTACAACTTCCTTAAATTTCGTCATGAGTGTATAAACTACTTATGCGTTAACATATGTGTTTCTTGACAATTGAAACAAATTTTATTGACTTCTTGTCAATAATTTACATTAAAAATGGAAATAAAACTAAAAGATAGATGATCATGCGGGGTATGTGACCCGGCGAGTGAGCCTTCTTTCCCAGGCGATGAGCGGGTCCTCCGGTCAGCCCAACCTGTACGAAGTACCGGTAGATGATGGATTTGGCAGACGCTAGGATAGCCAAGTGGTCATCTTCGAGGCCAGACCCGAAAATCCAGGCCCGCAAGTCAGGGGGTCGCCCAAGGACACTGAAGGCTTCGATGATGAGGGGCCTGATACGACTGCAGCTCCAGTAGCGATGGTCAAGGGAGCGATCTACGGAACCGCAGACCTGGCATGATGAACTGGTCGAGGCCGGATGGTTCGGGTGGGGAAGGGCATGGAGGGCCAACCTAAGCCTATATGTGTTTCTTTATTGAAAATAAACAGTTCCCTACGGCTTTACTGTAATGATAACATTTTGAGAAGGCCTGGCTCATCAGTGTTGAACCCTCTCACCGGTTTAGCCAGTTTAATCTACCATACCACATCAAAATATTGTATTTATGATAACAATTCTATAACAAATACATCATGGACAAAACTCAAGGAATTTTCATATTTTAAGCCTAAACTACTTCTTTTTTGGTTTCTTAAGCAAGCTTTCTTGTTTGGTTTCTTAAGAAATCTTTCTTATTTGGTTTCTTAAGCAAGCTTTCTTATTTGGTTTCTTAAGCAAGCTTTCTTATTTGGTTTCTTAAGCAAGCTTTCTTATTTGGTTTCTTAAGCAAGCTTTCTTATTTGGTTTCTTAAGCAAGCTTTCTTATTTGGTTTCTTAAGCAAGCTTTCTTGTTTGGTTTCTTAAGCAAACTTTCTTATTTGGTTTCTTAAGCAAGCTTTCTTATTTGTTTTTTTAAGCAAGCTTTCTTATTTGGTTTCTTAAGCAAGCTTTCTTATTTGGTTTCTTAAGCAAGCTTTCTTATTTGGTTTCTTAAGCAAGCTTTCTTATTTGGTTTCTTAAGCAAGCTTTCTTATTTGGTTTCTTAAGCAATCTTTCTTATTTGGTTTCTTAAGCAAGCTTTCTTATTTGGTTTCTTAAGCAAAGCTTTCTTATTTGGTTTCTTAAGCAAGCTTTCTTATTTGGTTTCTTAAGCAAGCTTTCTTATTTGGTTTCTTAAGCAAGCTTTCTTATTTGATTTCTCAAGCAAGCTTTCTTATTTGGTTTCTTAAGCAAAGCTTTCTTATTTGGTTTCTTAAGCAAGCTTTCTTATTTGGTTTCTTAAGCAAACTTTCTTATTTGGTTTCTTAAGCAAGCTTTCTTATTTGGTTTCTTAAGCAAGCTTTCTTATTTGGTTTCTTAAGCAAGCTTTCTTATTTGGTTTCTTAAGCAAGCTTTCTTATTTGGTTTCTTAAGCAAGCTTTCTTATATGGTTTCTTAAGCAAGCTTTCTTATTTGGTTTCTTAAGCAAGCTTTCTTATTTGGTTTCTTAAGCAATCTTTCTTATTTGGTTTCTTAAGCAAAATTTATTATTTGGTTTCTTAAGCAAGCTTTCTTATTTGGTTTTTTAAGCAAGCTTTCTTATTTGGTTTCTTAAGCAAGCTTTCTTATTTGGTTTCTTAAGCAAAATTTATTATTTGGTTTCTTAAGCAAGCTTTCTTATTTGTTTTTTTAAGCAAGCTTTCTTATTTGGTTTCTTAAGCAAGCTTTCTTATTTGGTTTTTTAAGCAAGCTTTCTTATTTGGTTTCTTAAGCAAGCTTTCTTATTTGGTTTCTTAAGCAAGCTCTCTTATTTGGTTTCTTAAGCAAGCTTTCTTATTTGGTTTCTTAAGCAATCTTTCTTATTTGGTTTCTTAAGCAAAATTTATTATTTGCTTTCTTAAGCAAGCTTTCTTATTTGGTTTTTTAAGCAAGCTTTCTTATTTGGTTTCTTAAGCAAGCTTTCTTATTTGGTTTTTTAAGCAAGCTTTCTTATTTGGTTTCTTAAGCAAGCTTTCTTATTTGGTTTCTTAAGCAAGCTTTCTTATTTGGTTTCTTAAGCAAGCTTTCTTATTTGGTTTCTTAAGCTTGAATGAGCTTGCACTCAATGCATTTTTGACGTGTCTCTTTTTATAAGAGACGCTTATTATGTTAATAATACTCCTTATTTGCTTATACAAGGGGGATCAATAAATAAGGTGAATTATCTTATTTCTTAAAAATTAAAAAAAGCAAAAATAATTTAAACCACAGAATAATAAAATATAACATCGAGAGACTATTTAAGGTGTTCTGTTCTTTTTCCCACGCGCGGCGCGAGACTTATAAATAAACTAAAATGGAAGCTCCCTTGAAGGATTGCACCACGCTTGAACAACGTGCAGTTATTCGTTTCTTGAATGCAGAAGGTATTCAAACATCTCAAATATGCTAAAGAATGAAAAATATCTATGGTGAGTCTTGTTTGTCTCAAAAAAAATTATAAATGGGTTAACGAGTTCAAAAATGGACGAATTACATGTACCGATATTGAGCGACCTGGACGACCAAGTGTTACAGCGACGCTAAGCACGATAAATGCGGTTGAAAACTTAATTTTGGAGGATAGAAAAATATCCATTTTTACCATAGCCGACAATTTGAATATAAGCTATGGAACTGTGCACACCATTATTAAAGAACAATTGCAATTTAGAAAAATATGCTGCAGATGGATTCCACATTTCCTTAATTTGGACCAAAAACTTAACCGTATTCGGGTTTCAAAGGCTCTGTTAAAGCGGTATGAAGAGGAAGGTGATCATTTCCTTGACCAAATTGTAACTGGAGATGAGAGTTGATGTTATCATTATGATCCTTCGACAAAAGGTGCATCTATGGAATGGAAACGAGGCGACTCTCCAAGACCAAAAAAAAATCAGGTCTCAACGTTTGGCCGGTGAAGTTTTGTTAACAATTTTTTTGGGATGTTGATGGACCAATCTGTCTTGATTTTTTATCCTCAAGGCAACGTATGAACAGCGACCTTTATTGTGACATTCTTGTAAATAAGCTAAAGCCCGGTATAAGAAACAAAAGAAGAGGGAAGCTTAGTAAAGGTGTTCTCTTCCTTCATGATAATGCAAGGCCGCATACATCATGTAAAACTGTATCTACAATCATTAAATTAGGTTTAGAAGTTTTAGAACATCCTGCATATAGTCCAGACCTAGCCCCCTCTGACTCTTTCCTTTTTGGACTACTAAAGAAGGAGTTAAAGGGAAAGCTATTTGACTCGGATGAAGATGTCCAGAAAGTGGTGCAAAATTTTTTTCACACGCTTCCTAAGAGTGCCTATAAAGAGGGTATTTACAAGTTGCCAGAACGATGGAGACGATGTATAGAAAGCCAAGGTGATTATTTTGAATAAATCAAGTCCTAAATTTTAATATCGTTCTTATTTTTTTTTTATAAATTATAATTCACCTTATTTATTGATTCCACCTTGTATAACGCCGGATTTCCCATGCATGTAATTTCGAACGTTCTCCATAAAAAATAGTGTTTTTTTTTTCATATAATCAAGTGTTTAGGGGGTTGAATACATGTGTATCGCACTCGAAAAGAAGTGGTAACATGCTGGCATTAGAGTATAGTGGATTATTGTATTCCTACTTGATACCTTACCAAAGATAAAACTATCAATGGTTACAAGGCTCCCTCTGGATGACATATCACGAGGAAGAGCGATCGGGAGGATGAGGCAACCACAGCGGGAAGTCGTCAAGTTGTTTAACATGTCTGAAAGCGTGATATCCCGTCTCTGGAGCCAAACTACATGAACTTGTCGCCGTAGGAAAGCTGGGAACCGCCACAAGGTGACAACCCCGAGTGACGACCTGGATCTAACAGCCAAACGTTTACGGTAGATGTCAACCTGCCAACTCTCCTAGAGCTTGCCACGGCCACTGGCAGAATTGTATCTCGGAAAACCATCTCACGAAAGCTTAAAATGCAAGACCTTTATGTTAGGAAGCCTGCGATATGCCTCTCTTTGACCCTACTTCAGAAGAGTAGCCGCCTTACATGGTGCAGAGAACACGTCAAATGTGACAATGACCAATGGAGTCGGGTTCTGGTCTCAGACAAATCAAGGTTCAGCCTGAATAATGATTCCCTAAGCTCCTACATCTAGAGAGAAAGGGGCACATGCTACCACCCTTGTACACGCTTGTTCGGCGGTACATATACTACAATAGGAACGATACAGAGAAGATTAGCATGGCCCCTGCGCAAGGATGACACGCAAAATCGTGAAGCGTTCCACATGCTACCACCCCTCAAACATCTTATAAAAGGATGCCTATGGCGGTGTGATGGTCTGGGCAGGGATTATGACAAACGCTCCCCCATGTGTTCGATGGCAGGACTTGAATGACCAGCGATACCTGGACGACATCCTAGAACCCCTATTGGTGAGGTGATACTCCTGCCATCTACCGGTGACTTTATAAACCTTCTTACAATATTCACAATCGAAATTTCTTTCCCTCCAATTTACCCAGACTAATCTATTTATCAGCTTGATTGTGTTAATTAAGTTTTCTTATATATATAAATTTCATATTACCATTATATATGATTAGCTTCAAAAATTATAATAATAATATATAAGCTTATGTCCATAGTTTACTTGAAAACCATTTCTAAGATTCCATCCTTCAGTGTAGCATATAAAAGCAGAATGATCCAATACAATATTAGAGCTCTGAGAAGCGGTCTGGTGGATTAAATTGGCGAAACCGCTGGGAGGGTTCACCACTGATGAGCCAAGCCCTCCCAATATATTTTTCATCGCAGTAAGGACAGTAGAAGTTCGCTTTATGTATAAAAGAAACATTCGCGCTTTTAAATCCTTTTATTTTATATACGTAGTTATATAAAGAGACATGGGTCGCCTCTCCCGTCAAAATAGACGCAAGCTAGCTTGTCAAGATTCCATTAGATCCTGTGTGGATCTCATATACATATGTACAAATTTCTTCAGCAAGGAAGACTTCCCCACCTTGAGAGAGTCCTCCTCCAGACAAGGAGGAGAAAAAAAAAAAAAAAAAACGCCCAACGTGGGGCTCGAACCCACGACCCTGAGATTAAGAGTCTCATGCTCTACCGACTGAGCTAGCCGGGCACATTAGCCGTCGTACTATTGGATAACTCTTAGAAAATGTATTTGATGAAACTATATATACAGTAAATTAATATCAATATATGCTTCGAGCATTTCTCTTCCTCAAATAATTCATTTAAAAAATTCGGTTAGATATAATTTAATTACATAGGATATATGATGCACTAGCGCGCCATCTGTTATCAAAATTCAAAACTATTTTAAAGGCGTAAGATAAAAAAAAAAAAGAATCTTACGTCTCAAAATAGTTTCGAATTTTGACATAAGATATATAAATAAAATGGCGTCCGAGGATTAATTTTCTTATTTTATATTCTCAAGTTTACAGGAATATCATAAACTCTTCTATGCCCGTCCGTGGTTAGCTTTTCTTGATTAATCAAGAATGGGTATTTGGCCAATTCTGGAATAATTAAAAATCAACCAGAATAGTTGATATTTATTCCAAAAGATGGCGCAAGCCATCAGCAACTTTCAGTTGCACGATAAGGAGATGCCTTTTTTATATAAATCTTCTATAGGAGTTTGGGAAAGAGAAGTTTGTGATACCCTAAAGCTTGAGAATACTATACAATAAAACAAGAAACTCATCCTAGAAAGCCGTTTTGTTTTACAAGGTATGTCCCATAAGTTCCCGGACTGGGTCCATAAAAAAATAAATAAATGAAAAATGTAAATAAATTTGACTGTTTATTATAGAAAAAATATCTGGCTACACGGTGGTACCAATATCGAGGCGGTACGTGCACGCTCCCCAAAGTTATTCTAATTTATTTAAAGGTTACACATAGCGCTGCGGCGATTTTACGATGGAACGAGAATTGAAGCAGAGGATTTGCATAGAATTTTGTGTGAAACTTCAAATATCAGCAACCGAAACTTTTTAAATGCTTAATAAAGCATTCCCCAAAGAGAACAATTGTTTTTGAATGGCATTCTAGATTTAAAGCTGGCAGAATTTCCATTGAAGATGATCTTCGTCAAGGACGCCCAAAAATTTCAAAGGACTGATGAAAATGTGGAAAAAATCACCGATTTGATAAAAGAAAATCCTCGAACCACTTTGCTGGAGCTAGAGCAAGACACAGGCATCTCTAAAACAACGATTGGAAGGATCGTAACCAAATCAAAAAGACTCCTGCAAAATTCATCCCAAGATTCCTCACTAATGAGCAAAAACTGTGTCGGCTTGCAACCTGTGAGGACATGTTGGAAATGACAAGAACGGATCCGGAATGGAAAGACAAGATAATCACAGGCTACGAGACATGGGTCTATGGCTATGATCCTGAAACCAAGCATCAATCTGCCGAGTGGAGATGTCAGGGTGAGCTTAGACCCAAAAAATCCAGATTATTGAAATCCAGAAACAAGGTGTTGCTGGTCGCTTTTTTGGATAAAAGGGACATTTTTCATCACGAGTATCTTCCTGCAGGCCAAACAGTTAGCAAGGATATATATTTGGGCATTCTTCGCCGTCTAAGGGAAGCGATTCGCAAAAAAAGGCCAGAAAAATGGACTAATGGTGGCTGGATCCTACACCATGACAATGCTCGCCCTCACACAGCGCACTTGATGACTAGCTTTTTGGCGAAAAACGGGACACAAATCCTACTTCAACCACCCTATTTCCCAGACATCGCACCAAATGACTTTTTCCTGTTCCCCAAACTTAAAGCAGTTCTAAAAGGAAGACATTTTGACACCAGGGATGGCATAATAGAAAAATCGCCGTTAGCATTGAAGAGCATTCCAAAAGAGGCTTATAAAAACTGTTTCGACAATTGGGAGAAACGATGGCGCTGGTGCGTTGAAGCAAGGGGGGATTACTTTGAAAAGTTTTAATAAAAAAAAATTTAAAAAATCTTACCTTTTTTTTTTATGGACCCAGTCCGGGAACTTATGGGATATACCTTGTATATACATACTAGCGGATGTGTACCCGGCTTCGCCCGGGTTTTATCCGAGTGAAAGTTTGCCTAACGAATATTATTGATAATAATATTCGGGAACACACAGAATATTATGATAATAATGATAATTATATTCGTTACGTCATATATTTATATAATATAGCGGATGTACCCGGCTTCGCCCAGGTTTTTCTCGAGGGAATGTTTGTAGTCTAGTAATAAGAAAATATTCTACACCTAAAAACTATCAGAGAAAAGAGAAACCACGGAAGGTGAACAGAAAAATGCTTACAATGGATGTTATGTTTACGATATCAAGTTAAATAAAAACAAAGATAAAATTTGCATATGTTGGTCACTATAAATTTGTATATTTGTAGGCGAAATTAGAAACATGATAAAACAATATGAATATTTTTTAGATTGAGATTATTAGCTAGTATGTAAAAAAATTAACTCTGTTGAAATTTAATTTTGTATTTATATATAAATAAAATTAACTCTGTTGCTTTTTTTTTGTATTTAATCGATAACAGCGAAGTTACGCATGTTAAAGTTAGGAAAAATATTTTGATGTTAAGCAAAACCTGCTCCATCTCGTTTTACATAAATGTTGAAAATTTGGTCGAAATTGATGCATTGTAACGAAAGTTTTTAGCGAACACCACTTATGAAATTTCCATTTTATTAATATAGATATGTATTGCAGACGATTTTACTTTCTGATGCAATAGCACACCATCTGTATTCAGAAATTTGAACTATTTGTAGCGCGTTCGCTTATTTTTTAAAATGAAATAATTTCTTTTGTGTTATAAGATATGAAAGAATTTGTTTTTTAATTCAACACTCTACTTTATGAAGATGATAATTCGTTAATAGTAAATATTCTTTTCGTTGAGATGAATTTTAATCAGGTTTGGGGGCTGTTATAGGTTCAATGAATTCGTGGGGTGGTCGATCTTAATTGTATAAGAATAGGTTGTTCTATATATATTGCTAACGTTAAGCGAGCCATTTCAGCATAGCGTGACTTCGCTTCACACATTCCTCGAACCATCTATTAAATTGATAGGATACCATCAAAAGACCGCCATAGAAAGGAAGCTCTGAGAGGACAGGAATACTGCCAGTTACCAACCTATGGATGGTTGAGGAGAAATAGATAGGATACCATCAAAAGACTAGCCATAGAAAGGAAGCTCTGAGAGGACAGGAATACTGCCAGCCACCAACCTATGGCTGGTTGAGGAGAAATAGATAGGATACCATCAAAAGACTAGCCATAGAAAGGAAGCTCTGAGAGGACAGGAATACTACCAGCCACCAACCTATGGATGGTTGAGGAGAAATAGATAGATAGGATACCATCAAAAGACTAGCCATAGAAAGGTAGCTCTGAGAAGACAGGAATACTGCCAGCCACCAACCTATGGATGGTTGAGGAGAAATAGATAGATAGGATACAAAAGACTAGCCATAGAAAGGTAGCTCTGAGAGGACAGGAATACTGCCAGCCACCAACCTATGGATGGTTGAGGAGAAATAGATAGATAGGATACCATCAAAAGACTAGCCATAGAAAGGAAGTTCTGGGAGGACAGGAATACTACCAGCCACCAACCTATGGATGGTTGAGGAGAAATAGATAGATAGGATACCATCAAAAGGCTAGCCATAGAAAGGAAGCTCTGAGAGGACAGGAATACTGCCAGCCATCAACCTATGGATGGTTGAGGAGAAATAGATATATAGGATACCATCAAAAGGCTAGCCATAGAAAGGAAGCTCTGAGAGGACAGGAATACTACCAGCCACCAACCTATGGATGGTTGAGGAGAAATAGATAGATAGGATACCATCAAAAGGCTAGCCATAGAAAGGAAGCTCTGAGAGGACAGGAATACTGCCAACCACCAAGCTAAGGATGGTTGTGGGAAAATCGATAGATAGGATACCATCAAAAGACTAGCCATAGAAAGGAAGCTCTGAGAGGACAGGAATACTGCCAGCCACCAAGCTATGGATGGCTGAGGAGAAATAGATAGATAGGATACCATCAAAAGACTAGCCATAGAAAGATAGCTCTGAGAGGACAGGAATACTGCCAGCCACCAAGCTATGGATGGCTGAGGAGAAATAGATAGATAGGATACCATCAAAAGACTAGCCATAGAAAGGTAGCTCTGAGAGGACAGGAATACTGCCAGCCACCAAGCTATGGATGGCTGAGGAGAAATAGATAGATAGGATACCATCAAAAGACTAGCCATAGAAAGGTAGCTCTGAGAGGACAGGAATACTGCCAGCCACCAACCTATGGATGGTTGAGGAGAAATTAATAGATAAGGATACCATCAAAAGACTAGCCATAGAAAGGTAGCTCTGAGACAGCTACCAATAGGCAGGATTATTTCATTACAAGAATTTATCAATCACAGAGAAGCAATGATTTCAAGAATCAAAAAGTCTTCAAAGACATCATCGTCATCAACTCCGAAACGAGATTCTCATTTTTTTCATTCTTCATTCGGTACATAATCATCTCCAGAAATATCTTCCAATCGCCATAACACGCAAGATGTTGATATAACATGAAGTTAGAGGATTGTAACTTGGTAATTGTTCCCCCATTATTCTATATTTCCACTGAGATCTATTTTCTAGGCCGCAATTCTTGATGATTGAGATACCCATCTCAAGAATGGGCTCAGCATGTTCAATATGCTCTGGTTTTTCAACGCCGTAAGTCTTCCAAATCTATTAATCTCTTCAACAGAATTTCTGCCAATTTCCCCATTTTCTTTTACTAAATTCATATTGGAATACGATCTGCGTACCAATTCCGTAAAAAGAATGATCAAAACACTAATGATTTCAAATAATCCACGTCATTAACTTCCCCTCTATATACAAATTCTTTTAGAGCATTTAGATATATCTGACTTCAAAAAATCTCTTCTTTGATTCAAGAAGAAGCCTTTTTGACCGTTTTAATGTGTGAAGTTGAATCTCTGACGATCGCCATTAGTCCGAAAGGTGTTACATGGTTGGTTTTTCTTCTTAATGAAAAATATTTGGCCGATTTCACGAAAAATAAAATCAACATTCAGTTATATTCATTCCAATAGAAAGCCTTCTGGCATATGCAAAATTTGATTTGCATAATCAGATACTCCTTTGAAACAACGTTTTGAAAACTCACTAACATGATTGGAATATGATTTTTTCTTAAATCCATCCTTTTTGGTTAGAGAAAACTTGACCGATTCAGTCAAACCAGAACGAAATAGAATTTGATCAAACTGCATTCAGAGCATTCAATTCATTATTTTTTACAGGCTGAGCGTAACGAATGATTTAATTTAAGCCTAAAAAAGTTCACTAGTTGAAACGATAAAAAAGATATTGTCCTTAAAACCACTTAAAAAAGAAAATATTTTGTTAGCTTGAGTTTGAAATATGAACACAACAAACTATGATTTTACTATTTTCTTAATTATTTATAATATCTATTAGACGAAAATGAAATCTATAAGAAATTTAAAGAAATTATGAAACTATAAAATATTAAAATTTCACTTCAAAGAGCTACAATCACAAAAACAATAATCGCAAACAAATTCTATATTTAAACGGAAGTTCAAAATGGAATATATAAAAATGCGTTATATATAGCTTAAAGTTTTAAAAAGAAAAAAGTCCAAAATATCTACTTTTAAAACGACATTTGAAAACCATTCCGCATGTGTTTCTTTTCAACGAAAAATCAAAATTTATTCTAAGGAGAAACAACGATCATTTTTAACCTTATGGTTTTCAAATGACGTTTTACAATCACAAGCTATATTATATTGTATTATCTACTTTTAAATGTTTGGAATTTCTGTAATCAGAATAAATCATTAAAATTACTCTCTTACATTTTAAACAAAAATATATATAGCAAATGAAAACCTTAAGATGCGAATGTTTCTTCCGCCCATCAATCAAACTTCTACTGTCCTTACTGCGATGAAAAAGTTTTGGGAGGGCTTGGATCATCAGTTGTAAACCCTCCCAGCTGTTTCGTTGATTTAATGGGAGGATTCACCACTGATGAGCCAAGCCTTTCCAATATTTTTTCATTGCAGTAAGGGCAGTATAAGTGTGATTGATATGTAAAGGAAACATTCACGTCTTAATGTTTTCATTTGCTGTATATATATGGCGTGTTATTGCTTATATAAAAAAAAAACAATAATCTGTTTCTGAATTGACACATCAATAATAATTTTTATTTATGCTTATGAGGTGATACAGCAACGTCTTTACAATAAGAGAGGAGACAAAATGAATCAAATCTAGAAAAAAGAAGTGAGGACTTCTCGGTCATTAAAGTCCGAGAGGCAAGGCCTTCAGCCAGTTCAGGGCTTCCGGGGTGACAGAGTGGAGATTGGAGATTCCTCCATTGAATTTGTACAGCGGGCAGTCATCTAGTATATGGGACATTGATTGTGGGACGTTGCAGGCACAATTTGGATCTTTGGTGTAGCCCCATAACTTCATCAGCTCTGCACACCTTCCCTGTCCTGTCCTAAAATAATAATTTTGAAAATATGCTATGCTATAATAAACTTTTTATTACAATTATTTCCATTTCGTATAAAGATATTCATAACTTCTCAAACAACAACAACAAGAAATGATATTTATTTTCGAGAGAGAAAACGTTTTTATTCCAAATCATTTACTTTATTAAGAAAAAGGCATCTCCTTATCGTGCAACTGAAAGTTTCTGATGGCTTGCGCCATCTATCGGAATAAATATCAACTATTCTCGTTGATTTTTAATTATTCCAGAATTGGACAATTACGGTGGTCTCACGCAATTCTGGCCTTAACTACCCGTTTCAAGATGCCTGAATGACCAATTTTTTGGTCGTTGAGGTACAGCTTGCACCACGCTGATGAGGACCAACAGCCCGAAACGCGTCCGTAGTTAGCTTTTCTTGATTAATCAAGAATGGGTATTTGGCCAATTCTGGAATAATTAGAAATCAACGAGAATAGTTGATATTTATTTCGATAGATGGCGCAAGCCATCAGCAACTTTCAGTTGCACGATAAGGAGATGCATTTTTCTTAATTTATGCACCTTATCCCAGTACAATATCACATTTGTACTATTTTTTTCACATTTACTTTATGTTACAAATAGAATGAAACCTATTTATAAAACACTTTAAATGTTTTAAAATAAATAAAAATATTTTTTACTTATATAATATATGTATTATTTTGTGGATGCCGCATTCAAGATTCCACTCACCTTTTACTTAAGTGCCCAGCATTTCAAGACTACAGACTCAATAACGGTATTCTCTGTACTGATCCAAGAGAACTGATATCCAGCAGGGATTCATACATTGAATTCAATAGATTTTGTAAATTTATATCAAAGTTTTTAAATAATCTCAAGTGTTATAGGTATAATTGTAACTGTATGGGCTGTATATATGATTTTTTTCCCTTTTTTCCTTGTTTGAAACCAAATTAAAGAATATGGTAAATGCCTTTGTGCATATATTTTTGGATATATAAAT
This sequence comes from Cordylochernes scorpioides, assembly GCA_030710605.1. NCBI lineage: Eukaryota > Metazoa > Arthropoda > Arachnida > Pseudoscorpiones > Chernetidae > Cordylochernes > Cordylochernes scorpioides. The sequence continues at coordinate 37,215,801 of CP092878.1, forward strand.
AGATTCTTCCTCTCTCTCTCTCTCTTGTATTGCTTTCCTTTGGGCGCCAGTGTCCTTGGCGGGACATCGCGCTTTGTATTTATAGTTGAATAAAGTTGAATATAAATATATTAGAACCCCTTAGTCTGTTCAATGAACAGGTCCAGAATGACATATATATTTTCAATTATTTCTGTTTTCTTATTCACTTTCTCACGATGATAATGCAATTATTATAATAATTTCATTAGGTTATTTTTACTATTAGAACGTGATTACCCGCTCATTTAAGACAATAAATACTTAATTTCAAAGAACTTTTCAATAGTGAAATTTTATATTTATACATTTATATACACTCATGGACAAGTCTTAAGGAAGATGTACATTTTAGCATATATAAATATTTTAATTTTATCATTTTATTATATTTATTATTTTTTAAAATTTTTGAATTTACACGTATCCCCGCAGTTATACACCTATCCCCCGATTTACACGGTAGATACGTTCCTGAGAAAAACGTGTAAATCGGGGGATAGGTGTACACAGAAATAAAAATAAAATGCATTGACAGGTTAAAATATGTAGTCAGCACATAAGCTCGGGATTCCTCGTGAGATGTGTACACAGCGCATGTGTTCAATCACAGTAGCATTTAGTATAGTGCGATAAAAACAAACAAAAAAAAACTTTTTTGGAAAACCGTGTAAAAGCGAAAACGTGTAAAACAAGTACCGTGTAAATCGGGGGATAGGTGTATAAGCAAATAAGGAGTGGTTTATGCTTAAAATATGAAACTTCCATAAGTTTTGTTCCCACGAGCGTGTATATATAATATATATTCCTGAAGATATTTGAATCAATTTAATAAATAATAACAGATTAAATATATCGGCTCTATATTGTTTTTTGGCAGTTTTTGTCTTGAACTCCAAGGAGGTTTAAAGTAGAAACCTGAAGATCATAAGCCACATCCCTCTCTAAATCAAAATCCAAGTTAAAATCACGCACCACACACGGCCCACACGGTGGCCCGACATATAAAGAAAATGACTATTTAAATGATTATGATTTATTTTTCAACATAATCCCCTTTAAGGTCTATACACTTTTCCAGCGATGTTCTAATGCTTTTATGCCCTCCAAAAAGAACGATGTTTCAAGTGACTCAAAAATGAGGTTACAGATGATCTCTTCATCTGACCTAAAATGAATGCCAGAAAGTGATTTTTTCAAATGAGGAAATAGGTGGAAGTCAGAAGGAGCTATATCTGGTGAATAGGGTGCATGTGGTAAAAGTTCAAGGCCAGAATCATAAATAGCCGCCATGGCTTGCAGCGACCAATGACTCGTAGCATTGTCTTGATGGTAAACAATCTTCCTGGACAACCTTCCTCTTCTCTTTTCTTTAATAGCTTCTCGTAGTGGCTTCACAAGATTTGCATAATAATTGCCAGTGATGGTCTGACCCTTATTCAGAAAGTCTAGAAGAAATACACCCTCGGAATCCCAAAAGACAGACACCATAACCTTCCCTGCTGATGGAACTGTCTTGGCTTTCTTGGGGGGAGGGGAACCGGAGTGTCTCCATTGCATGGATTTGTTGCTTGGACTTTGGTGTAAAGTGATGGGCCCAAGTCTCATCCATGGTAACAAACCTATTAACAAATTCCTCTGGATTGGCTTCAAATAACGCAAGATTGTCCGAAGATAACTTTCTCCTTACAGCCTTTTGATCTGGTGTCAAAAGTTTGCGAACCCAACAGGCAGAAAGCTTCCTGAGGCCCAAGTTATCTCTCATGATCCGAACCACAGTTTTTTTTAGAATACCCAAGGTCTCTTCTATCTGACGAACTGTCATTCTTCTGTCCAACATAACCAAATCATGTATCTTCTCGATGTTTTCTTGAGTAACTGACTCAACAGGTCTTCCTGGTCGATGTTCGTCTTCAGTGCTGATCCTCCCTAATTTAAACGCAGCTACCCATTTTTTTACTGTGCTATAGGAAGGAGCATCTTCCCTTAATGTATCCACCATATCTTCATAGATTTCCTTCGGCCACATTCCTTTCTTACAAAGATATTTCATTACAGCACGAATCTCGTTTGTCTACATTTTAGATGATTCCTGTTTCTTGTCCTCTTTCAGAACCTATAACAAAAAAAAAAAAAAAAAAAACCGGTTAGTTGCAGAAACTTAAAAATTTACATATATTTACACAAGGCTTTAAGGTTTATATGGTCAAATTTATTAGTTTCTAATATTTCGTTCTCATGGTCGGGCCACGGACTTATGAGACACCACTTGTAGATCTTGTTACCTCCCTCATATTCCTTCCTTTTGTAAGTATAAAAGCTTTGTATAACACTTTCCATAGCATGAACAATTTGCTATTGTTTTTGAGCCAAAGAGGAATGAAACTGAAGAAAGAGATGACCTAGGCGTTGGGCAAACACAGCATTCTGTTGGACTCAGAAAGTCCATGTGTCCAGGACCGTCACGGATGCCGTCACCCTGCAGAAACTTGAAACAAGCTTCAAGAAGCTTCAAGTTCCCGAGTGCACTTCTTACTTGAAACGGCATCTGACCCGGGAGGTGTTTCTCAAGATCAAGACAAGAAAAACCAGGATGGGCTCGACGCTTTTGGATGTTATACAGTCTGGTGAGTTCTTGATGTTCAACCATAGATGTCATACAGTCTGGTGAGTTCTTGATGTTCAACCATAGATGTCATACAGTCTGGTGAGTTCTTGATGTTCAACCATAGATGTCATACAGTCTGGTGAGTTCTTGATGTTCAACCATAGATGTCATACAGTCTGGTGAGTTCTTGGTGTTCAACCATAGATGTCATACAGTCTGGTGAGTTCTTGATGTTCAACCATAGATGTCATACAGTCTGGTGAGTTCTTGATGTTCAACCATAGATGTCATACAGTCTGGTGAGTTCTTGGTGTTCAACCATAGATGTCATACAGTCTGGTGAGTTCTTGATGTTCAACCATAGATGTCATACAGTCTGGTGAGTTCTTGATGTTCAACCATAGATGTCATACAGTCTGGTGAGTTCTTGGTGTTCAACCATAGATGTCATACAGTCTGGTGAGTTCTTGATGTTCAACCATAGATGTCATACAGTCTGGTGAGTTCTTGATGTTCAACCATAGATGTCATAGTCTAGTGAATTCTTGATGTTCAACCATAGATTACATAATCTAGTGAATTATTGATGTTCATCCATTCCATAGATGTCATACAGTCTGGTGAGTTCTTGATGTTCAACCATTGATGCCATAGTTTAGTGAATTCTTGATGTTCAACCATGGATGTCACAGTCTATGGGTTCTTGATGCTCAACTTACCTTAATCTGTAAAGTTATTGAAACATACAAAAAATTCCTTTAACGACTCATTTTATAAACGAAATCTTTCTTGAACAGACCACTATTTCTAAAAACCAAAATGATACGATATTAATGAATCCAATTTCCAATAAACTATCACCTTTAGGACAAATAATGAATATTTTTTTACTTTTAGAGCGCTATATATTTCATGAGAATCTTTACTCTATAAATCTTTCTATAGCTGGCGGATTAGATGACAGCCGGCACGCTGAAGGTGTGCAGAACCTCGACAGCGGAGTGGGGGTATATGCACCTGATGCAGAAGCCTACGAGGTCTTCGGGCCGCTCTTTGATCCCATCATTGATGAATACCACGGTGGTTTCCCTCCTTCAGCTTCTCAGCCACCTGTCGACTTCGGCAACCTTGATATCTTCGACGATCTCGACCCTGACGGCAAGTTTGTCATATCTACCAGAGTCCGCTGCGGCCGTTCAGTTGAAGGATTCCCCTTCAATCCTATGTTGACAGAGAAGGTAAGTTCTTTGCCCATCCTTCCTGACCCCTACTGACATCTTGTACAGCAATATGTCGAGCTGGAGAAAAAGGCGAAGCAAGTACTGGAGCATCTATCAGGAGTCTATCAAGGCACTTACTATCCTCTTCTAGGCATGACGAAGGAAGTTCAGCAGAAACTCATCGACGACCATTTTCTATTCAAGGAAGGAGATAGGTAGGTCAACTCTTTTTTCTTTGACAACGATTACTTCCATTTAGTTGTTGTTTAATATATTCTGTGTGGAGAGAGAGAGATTGGGATTGAAAGTTCTCTCTTTACATTAGTTCATATAAGGTTATATAAAGTTAAATATAAAATAAGTAAATATAAATAAGATTAAATAAGTATATATAGATGAATAAATATAAAATTGATGAATATATCTACAGTAGAACCTCCCTGTAAAGGACATCTAATTGCAGAGCCAAAGTGTCCTTTAGTGAGAGGTGTCCTCTTACCGGTGAGTTACTAAATAGTAAAAATGGCAATTTTGCAAATGAAAACTGTCCTTTATAGAGAGGTGTCCTCTAGCACGAGTGTCTTCTCATGGAGGTTCTACTGTATATAATTACAGTGGTACCTCGACATACGAGTTTAATTCGTTCCGCAACCTTGCTCGTATCTCGAAGCAAATTTCCCCATACAAAACAATTGAATTACCATTAATCCGTTCCAACCTCCAAAATGTCACCCCAGTTATTTTTGTTACGAGGATTTAAATAATAAAACGTATTTATAAATATCAAATATTTATTGCACAAAAACAAAAAAGAGAATGTAAAGAAATAAATCAGATATCCTCATTGTCTTTGCCTTTTTCGCTACATTTTTCTCGCTTTCACCTGTAGGCCGTTTGGAAAAAAAAACATGTCCAAGGAGGTTTGTTTTTTCCTCCCTCTCAGAATGTTCCGGAAATGAGTTAGGCAAGTGTCATTAAAAAGGTCAGATGCACGACCTGTTTCAACTTTCTGGGTGTTTTTTTCCACGAACTGTGAAACTCTCTCCCACATTCCTAAGATTTTCTTTATCTCACTTGTAGTAATTTCACGTTTTAATTCAATACTCATCATCTTTTTCTTTGCACTTGACTTTTTACAAACTTTCTTCCGATCCATGGTTATAAAAATAAATGAACAAAAACTGTAAATGTAAACGCAACACAAAACACAACTTATCACAGCGGAAGCACGCTGCTAACTGATCGTGATGGCGCGAATGCGTGTTACTACCGGACCGAACTCGTATCTCGAATTTCGCTCGTAACTAAAAGCAAAAAAATAACTTACTCGTCGGCTCGTATCTCGAAAAACTCGTATGTTGGGGCGCTTGTATGTCGAGGTACCACTGTATATGAAAATATATTAAGACAACAAGAATCTCCCTATTCTCTGTTGAAGAATTCTCCCCGACCTGTGTGTCTCTTCCTCAATATTCCTTTTTATAATATAGAAGTGTCTAGGCCAATTCTATTGTTAAAGATAGAGATGGAAATTTTGCCATGAGGAAATTTCGATCTCAAAAAAGAATGTGAGCATAGTTTGAGCCAATTTCAACAGAAGAGGTAGCCATTTATTTTGGGAGACAAATGACCTGGTTCAATCCAACCTTCATTGAATGACCACACTTCCAGAGAAACCAGAGAAATCCATGCTTTTGGTCTCTTATGGGAGGTTCCACTGTAGTTGATGTATAGGTCCGATAAAATACTTTAGATTCCCTAAACTTCCATTATTCAAGTTACTTTATTTTGAATCATCTTCGAAATGATTTGTTTCGTGGAGAATCGGGTCAAAGCTGTAGAGTTTCTTTTCTAATAGAAAACAGTTCACAAGTTTTCAAATCTCGAGGTCCTTCGTTACGTGCAATTATGAAGAACATTAATAAATTTGACTATTTGACGCTGATGCTTTGGCAAAATACAAGATAATTAAACAAAAAATAAGAAAAGATCAAATATGTGAAATAAACTCTGAGAGAAAACTGACAAAAACTATAACAAGACTTAGAACAAAACACTATAAAGGAATGGCAATACATCCAGATGGCACAAGAACCTATAGGACATGTAACAACTGTCCTGGTGTGGAACTAACACCTACCCACATATTCTCATGTCCAGCAATGGCCGCAGCCTTGCAGAAAATTGACATGGACCCAGAGCAGCAGCTTTACACACCCAAGATAGTGGATATTGCTGCTGCTGTAATTGAGATGTATGGAGACATCTGAGGCTCTTCATTGGACACGACAACAACAACAAAAACAACATTAATAAATGCAAGACACTCGTAGCCTGTATATAAGATCTTTGTTAACGTCATTTTGCATTGCACCAGACCACGAGGTTTAAAAGCTTTTGAACTATGGCTTTCTGTGATAGCAAAGAAAATCTTCGCCTTTAAACCTATCATCCTCGTAATAAGTCTTTTGGTTTTAAACTTGACAGCATGTTGACACTTTGAGATGTCATTTGGACACCAAATCCCTGCAACTTAGCAGTAAGGACACAGTAGGAATTTGTTTATTTGATAAAATGAAAGATTCACTCTGAAATAGTTAACATTAATGAATCCAGATGGCACGATTATGTTATATAAGTGTAATTAAGACGATAGTTCTGATAGTAAATTAATTGGTGATGTGTTAATGAAGTAATGTTCTTGACACGCAGGTTTCTGAAGGCAGCCAACGCCTGTCGCTTCTGGCCAGTAGGTCGTGGAATCTTCCACAATGACGACAAGACCTTCCTGGTATGGGTGAATGAAGAGGACCATCTGAGAATTATCTCCATGGAGCAGGGTGGTGATATCAGACTGGTGTACTCCAGGCTGGTGCTTGGACTCCGGTTCATAGGTCAAGGGATTGCCTTCAGTAGAAGCAACAGGCTGGGTTACCTGACATTCTGTCCAACCAACCTTGGTACTACCATTCGAGCATCCGTCCATATCAAGCTACCAAACCTAGCAGCAGACTTAGCAAGATTGGAAGAAGTAGCATCTGAATACAATCTACAAGTTCGTGGAACAGCAGGTGAACATTCAGAAAGTAAAGGTGGAGTATATGATATCTCAAATCGACGTCGATTGGGTCTGACAGAGTTTGAAGCTGTTTGGGAAATGCAAGTTGGCATAAGGAAATTGATCCAGATGGAAGAAAGTCTAATAGCTGCCAAGTCTGTGGAGACCAAAGACGTGGAAGTTGAGACTTCACCGCAGCCTCAAGACACAGAACTAGAGACTGTAGAAGAAACAGAAGAAACGTAAAATCAATTCTGGATGCCGATCTTCAAGTTCTGAATCAGCTTCAGCCAGGCTTATGGCCTCGATTGCTCTCAGGCACTTCTGGAATAGAAGTCTACTTTTTATACATTCTGGTGTATTCCTCTATCTACTTTTTAATAACCATAATAATTATATTTATATATTTAGGGGGGTCTGTGGAAGGATGGGCTAAACCATTGGTTTTCAACCGCTACGACCTGGGTTCGATTTCCGCATTGGGCACGTTTTTTATGTTAAAAAAAAAAAAAATGCTTCAATGGCCCCGATTCTTGCAAAAGTCAAACCTCACCAGCGAGTGTAAGTAACCAAACGGGGCTCTGACACATTTGCAAGTGCAAAGTCGAACTGCTTTTCACATGTGTAGACATGTAGTGTACTTACAGTAAAAGAAGTCGCCTACTTCTACTCACCATGATTATCATGGCCTGTACCACATGTACTAGGGATTAGCAAAAAATATATATATATATTTATATATTTAATTGCCATCTATCATTAAACTCCGCCCTTGCCGGTCCCCCAGGCCCGGATGAAAAAGGAGGAGGGGGAGCAGTAACAAGCTCACTAAAAAACCTGGGCTCAGCTGGCCTGGCTGATAGTACCCTGTTAGGCCTCCTAATCCAGGAATACAGGATGAGCAGCGTTTGTACTCCATGTTAGGAGTGGGTGGCTACACATGGCGTCTGTTCCTCATGTCAGAGGCGGCCATTTCTTTTGGAGCTAAGTCGGCCTGCCACTGAGTGTTGGTCCCAGTCTTAATGACAAAGGCAGACGCATTCTACTTCACCCAGTGTGGAGATAAGAAAGAAGAAGAAGATTAAAATTTTGTACAATTAAATTTACTGGCAATGTGTTTCTTTTAAATAATATCATCTAACATTATCTCTACAGCCCTTACTGAAATGATATAAGTAATTGATTATATTTTAAATTGATTAAAATATATCATTGCAGTAAGGTCTGTAGAGATAATATTTGATGATATTTTTTAAAAGAAACACATTGCCAGTAAATTTAATTGTACAAAAGTTTCATAATAATTATACTGAAATATTTTGGACAAATGGACAAAACTTGAGGAAGTTTCCGAACACAAGGTAATAAGACCAAAGCCAAATAAATAAAGAATATATGACATTTCAGTAACAGTGTTGTTACCATCATCAGACAAAAGTCCTGAATGAGAATGATGGTAACAATGCTGCTACCAAACCATCACACATTATTTATTTGGATTTGGTTTTTACAGTAGAACCTCCCTTTAGTGAACACCTCTCTACAAAGGACAGTTTTCATTTGCAATATTACCATTTTTACAATTAAGCAACTCTCCAGTAAGAGGACACCTCTCCTTAAAGGACACTTTGGCTCTGCAATTAGGTGTTCTTTACAGGTAGATTCTATTGCATTACCTTATATGATCTATAATCCAAATTGTACCTTTTTTTTTTAAATTATCCCTAGTACACGTGGTACAGGCCATGATAATCATTGTGGGTAGAAGTAGATGACTGCTTTTACTGTAAGTGCACCACATGTCTCCACATGTGAAAATCAGTTCGACTTTTTCACTTACAAATATGCTAGAGCCCCGTTTAGTTATTGTACTCACTAGTAGGGTTGGACTTTTGCAAGAATCGGAAGTCATTGGAGCATTTTTTTTAATCAGAAAAAAAGTGCCCAATGCGGGAATCGAACCTGGGTCATAGCGGTCAAAAACCAACAGTTTAGACCATTCTTCCAACAACTCCCTAAAAATTGTACCTTATTATTATATATAAAAAGAAAAGAGCCATTTAATGTGATATAAAATATATTTATATATATATAGAGAGAGGGAGATAGGATCAACTAAACAACAAACATGTAGACAAGGAAGAGGTTCAACTGTAGTTCCTGATGGACTTCTCCTTGATAAGAGGAACAGCTTCCGTTAGGTCTTTCTGCTTACGACGGAACACTCTCTTTTGATGGTTGCCTATACACGGCACCACCACCATGGCAAACTGGACACACATACCCTCTGACAACAACTTCATCAATGTCATTGCAAAGTTTTATAAATAAGATCATAAGGTGATAAGACCAAATAAATAAATAGTGTGTTACGTTTCGGTAACAGTGTTGTTACCATCTTCAGACTAAAGTACTGAACTATTTATTCTATTAAACACAAAGGAAATAAGACCCAATCCAAATAAATAAATAGTGTGTTAAAAAGAGAAAAGTTTCAGATCCTGAATTCTTTAAAATAGAATCTTCAACTGATGACAACAACATTGATATTCACTTTGGAATTCTTCAGCTCATAGGAAGAATAACTTCTTAGGTCCAATGAAGTCTATAAAAATGATAAAGCACAATTTGGATTAATAGAACCTAAATAAATAATCAAAATTGTGCTTTATCATTTTTATAGACTTCAATGGACCTAAGAAGTTATTCTTCCACCTTGTGTTTATAATCCATAATCCAAATTGTACCTTATCAGGCATATGTTTTCTTAAATAAATAGTTTGTGAAATAATGTTGTTACCGAAACATCACACACTATTTATTTATTTGGTCTTATTACCTTGTGTTTATAAAACATATGCCTACAAATGCCTACAAACAAAATGTGTGTAAAGTAAAACTCTCTATAATGAACCCAAATGGGATTGAACCTGTGGTTCACTATAGCCATAGCTGACTGTATTACAAAATAGGAATTATTTCAGGTTGGTTATGTGGGAAGGTTTTTTTTTTATATCCCAGGTTGGTTTTAGCAGGGTTTTATAGGTATATAGGTAAACACTAGGTAATAACACCAAATCCAATGACAAGGTACAATTTGGAATATAGATTATAAACACATACACAACTTTTAGCAGCAATAGGATGGATTAAAATGGCAAAACTGCTCTAGTAATATATTGTGTTGTCTGCTTATCCAGTACTTTAGAGGAATTCTTGGTGAGAAGGTATTAGTAGAAACTATGGATATAGAAGCTTGAGATATAAAATGTCTTTCTCTATACACCAAAGGATCTAAATACTCTTTCTTCCTGATCTCTGAACATATGTGGAATAAGAAATTTGAACTATTTTTGACGTGTAGGATTCTTTTTTAAATAAATCAATTTCCTACTGCCCTTACTGCAATGATAAAATAATGGGAGTGCCTAGCTCATCAGTGTTTTTTTTTTTGCTTATCCCTATGTGGTACAGGCCATGATAATCATGGTGGGTAGAAGAAGTCGACTGCTTTTACTGTAAGTGCACTACATGTCTACACATGTGAAAAGCAGTTCGACTTTGAACTCACAAATGTGCTAGATCCCCATTTGGTTACTTGCACTCGCTGGTTGGGTTGGACTTTTGCAAGAATTGGGGGCATTGGAGCATTTTTTTTTAATCAGAAAAAAAGTGTCCAATGCAGGAATCGAACATGGGTGGTAGAGGTCGAAAACCAACAGTTTAGACCATCCTTCCACTGACCCACCTCATCAGTGGTGAACCCTCCCAGCAGTTTGGTCAGTTTAATCTACCACCGCTGTGAGGGTTTACCATTGATGAGTCAGGCCCTCCCATTATTTTATCATTACAGTAAAGGCAGTAGAAAATTAATTTATTTTAAAAAGAATCATAGTGGTCAAAAATAGTTTTAAATTTCTTATAACAGATAGCAGGTAAGGCATTATATTAAAAATGTGGAATAAAGGGAAGATCAAACTCACAGCCAGGCCGGCGCAGGCTGCAATGATGGTGGCAGCCCACTGGAAGCTCAGGAAGTCTGAGAGAAGTCCGCCTAGGGAGGGTCCCGTCACCTCACTGCAACATATAGGGTGGGACTGTTGAATCTGGGTGTGCGAGGTTCTCCTAACTTCTTACAGTAAAGTGGTGATTAAAATGAAAAAAACAACCTATTTACAATAAGTTTCATACAGGGAACTCATATATCCTGTAACTCCACCTTTGCCGGTCCCAAGCCCAGATGAAAAAGGAAGAGGGGGAGCAGTAACAAGCTCACTAAAAAATCTGGGTTCAGCTGGCCCGGCTGAAAGTACCCTGTAAGGGCTCCAGGGATACAGGATGAGCAGCGTTTGTACTCCATGTTAGAAGCAGCTGCACATGACGTCTGTTCTTCATGTCAGAGGCAGCCATTTATTTTGGAGCTAAGTCAGCCTGCCACTGAGTAGTGCTCCCAGTCTTAATGACAAAGGCAGACGCATTCTACTTCACCCAGTCATGATGGTTGTCAAACAGACACCATCAAGGGTCACAACTTAATATCCTAATATGATTGAGTGGAGATAAGAAAGAAGAAGAAGATCTCCAAGAAACTCACCCCAAGGCATACATGCTGTTCCACAGAGCTGACACCATGCTGTAGGTAGCCATGTTGTCTTCAAACCCTCCTTCTCTACAAACACAACAGAGACTCAGCACAAAGTTATAGTCAACCCACATCAGAACAAGTTATGTAGCGTAGAAAATATATTTTTGTTTTCCAGGATACACACTTCCAAAAGAGCGGGTCAGATTTTGATATTGACTCTGTAGTAAAGCCATAAGTAATAAATACCTGTTTTCAAAATTAGAAACTATTATAGACGCATATAAAATGAAAGGATTTAAAAGCATGAATGTTTCTTTTATACATAATACAAACTTCTACTGTCCTTACTGCGATGAAAAAAAATATATATTGGGAGGGCTTGGCTCATCAGTGGTGAACCCTCCCAGCGGTTTCGACAATTTAATCCACCAGACCGCTTCTCAGAGCTCTAATACTCTATTGGACGATTCTGCTTATATACGCAACACTGAAGGATGGAATCTGAGAAATGGTTTTCAAGAAAACTATGGACATAAGCTTATAGGACAGTAGAATTACATTCAAATATTTGCATCAAGCAATGCTCTTCCACAAACAATAAAGACAAAGCCAGTTAGAAATAAATTAACACAAAGCAATAACGCGCCATCTATATATATAAAATAAAAGGATTTAAAAGCACAAATGTTTCTTTTATACATAATACAAACTTCTATTGCTCTTACACGTATGATTCTTTTTAAAAATAAACAATTTCGGTAAGTACATCACATACTGTAGCTTTACACACCCAAAATAGAGGAAATTACGATTACTGTGATAAAATGTATGGAGACATCTGAGGCTCTTCATTGGATATGACAACAACAACATCACAAACCTATACATATCAAAAGCAGTTAGACTTTTGCACTTGCAAGTATGCCAGAGCCCCATAATAAATACCTGTTTGTTTTACTTCTTTTATTTTTATAATGCATTAGCGCGCCATCTGTTATCAAATTACAAAACTATTCTAGACGCGTAATATTCTTTTTAAAATGAAACAATTTCTACTGCCTTTACTGCAATGTAAAAATTAAAGGGAGGGCCTGGCTCATCAGTGGTGAACCCTCCCAGCTTTTATTTATTCATTTATTTTTTGTTTTCTTTACACTTATATAAATTAATGTATGTATAAAAAATAAAGGTCACATCTCTCAGCAAAATAGATGCTAAAATTAAGTGCTATCCATTGACCATCTTCATACACTAGCGGACTCAAATTAATAAATTGTAATTTTTCAGTAACGGCATTTTTACCATATTCAGACAAAAGTATCAAATTAATTGTACACAATTTATTGATTTGGGTATGGCCTTGTTACCTTAAGTTTCTAATATATTATGCCAATTGTATCTTGTTGTCTTAATGAATGCCTTTTGCATGTGCAAAAATTCTTCCATAGAGAGGAAGGTTGTGGAATTGAAAATGATTAATTGACAAAATTGATACATGGACAAAATTTAAGAAAGAGAGTGGAAGGTCTTTGATGTCGCTGGTTGTCTATTTTTGAAGGAGACAGAAGCAATTTTGTTCACACTTGGTTATCTTGTGTGTCTTCAATAAAGGTTACTGTAATATCTTTCAGAGTTATTATCTGAATCCCAATATACATGCTAAAAGGTACAACTTCCTTAAGTTTTGTCCACGAGTGTATCTGCTGAATGTTTACCTAAGATCAGTTAGTTAAGAAAAATACATCTCATGATTGTGCAAGTAAAAGTTGTTGTTGTTTCTTATCCCCTTGTGTAAAGATTACACGAATTCCATGAGTTCATGCTCCTCGAGCTGTTTTATGATGAGCAGCGGCCTCTCCCAAAGGTCCTGTTTAGTGCATCTAATGCAAGCCAAAATGTGTTCTGGAGCTGCAGGTGACAAGCTACATTTTGGGCAAGTGGGGTAGATTTTGTTATTATTTTCTATCTTCAATGGCTTGAGATGGCCTGTTCTAAATCTTGTTAGTGTTGTTTGATGCTGTCTATTTCTGATGTTTAGAGCTCCTCCTGGGTTCACTCCACTGTACCAACTGTGCTTAGGTGGGATCCTCCAGTTCTTGTTTATTTTTGTTTTGGCTAGTGTTTCTATTTCTTTAAAAGTAAGTTTATTTTTCTGTGGCAAGGGTTCTTTTGTGCCTTTTTTCGCTAGAACATCAGCAGCTTCATTGCCTTCAATTCCAACATGTGAGGGTATCCATTGAAGGTGAATTTTTGAGGTTTTTGAGGTTTTTGGAGATAACCAATTATGTTCCTGCTTACTTTGTCTCTGAGTTCCCCTGTGTGACTCAAGTGTTGTATGGCACTTCTACTATCAGTAAGAATCCAGATATCTTGATAATTAGTATTTCTGATGGATTTTAAGGCTTCATAGATGGCTATAAGTTCTGATCTGAAGACTGAGCAAAAATCTGGGTTTCTTCTGTTCATTTTCTCAATGCCATTTGTAGTTTTGATGAGACAGCCACTGCCAGTGTGTCTCAACTCATCTCTGCTACCATCGGTATAGATAGTTATTGCATTTTTAGGAATGTTATTAATTATTTCTAATGATAATTGTTTTAAGTATTCTGGATTTTGGTATTGTTTGTTGGTGGGTTCATTTAAAGTGTCATTAAAAATAACATTTTGTAGTGGTTCGCATGGAGAAATTTTTTCTGCTAAATAATTTTTTTCTACTTTATATTGTCGCGTAGAAACTAAATTAAAGAAGAAGTCGATGCCAAAAATTAAGTTTTATTCTTAGTAAAAAAATAGTCTTGATCGACTCAGCCGAGGCGATCGAATAATATTTCTCAGAACAAAAATAACAAGTATGCAAAACAGCCTGCTTTGCATAACATAAAAATAAAATAAATGAGATATAGGAAGAAATATTTACATATATAATAGTAAATGCCGCACTTTTCCCACCTTTGAAAAGAAACAGCGTCCCGCTGTTCAATTGAAGGTTATTGACCAATTTGCATCCGTCTAGCTCTTGATCTTGTCACAGGGCCTGATATCGGTTCTGGGTCGGAGAATCTTTGTTTCAGAACAGGTTCCTTGTTTGGAGTTGAGCCAGATATTTCCTCTTGAAGCAGTGGATCCAAATATGGCTTCATTCTAAGTACATGTACTGTGTCCCTTGTTTTACGACGTTTTGGAGAGTCAGAAATGGCCTCAATTTCGTAATTGACGGGGGACAATTTTCTTGTAATACGGTAAGGACCGAAGTATTTCTTGATTAGCTTTTCTGAGAGTCCAACCTGTCTCACTGGAATGAAGAGCCATACGAGGTCTCCCACATTATAATCCACAGGTCGATGTTTCCTGTCATAGTATTTTCTGTCTTTCTCTTGACCTCGATAGAGATGTAGTTGTGCAAGGTGTCGGGCTTCTTCAGCTGTGGTAATGAGATGTTGAACATAATCACCAACATCATCATTGTCGTGATATGGAAGGAGTGAATCTAAAGTTGTTTCGGCCTCGCGGCCATGCACTAGGAAGAAGGGGCTGAAGCCTGTAGTTTCTTGCTTAGCGGTGTTATAAGCAAATGTTACAAATGGCAGAACTTCGTCCCAGTTTTTCTGTTCCACGTCAACGTACATGGACAACATGTCGGTCAATGTTTTGTTTAATCTTTCAGTTAGACCATTAGTCTGCGGATGATAGGCTGTAGTCTTGAGGTGATTTATTCCACTTAAATTATTTATTTGCTTAATTATTTGGGACATAAAGTTCGTACCACGGTCGGTGATGATCTGCTGAGGAGCTCCATGTCGGAGAATAATTTCTTCGACAATAAACTTAGCAATTTCCATGGCTCCTGCGTCTGGAATCGCCTTTGTAGTTGCAAATCGCGTCATATATTCGGTGCATACAATAATCCATTTGTTGCCCCGATTCGTAACAGGAAATCTCCCTAATAAATCCATTCCTATCTTTTGAAAAGGAAAATCTGCCGGTGGGATAGGCATAAGTTGTCCAGGCGGTCGTTGTGGAACACTCTTCCTGCGCTGGCATTCTCTGCAATGCGCTATATACTGACGAATGGTCTTATACATTCCTCCCCAAAAGAATTGTTTACGTGCCCGATCATAAGTTTTGGCAAAACCCAAGTGACCAGCAGTAGGTGCATCGTGAAGATTTTTGAGGATTTCCAGCCGCATTTGCTTTGGAAGTACAAGAAGCCGTTGCCTTCCATATGGCTCGTAGTTTCTTTTATAAAGTACTCCGTCCACAACTTCGAAGCCTTTAAAAGGTCCAGTTTGTTCTATTTTCTCTATGATCTTTGCTAAATTGGGGTCTCGACTTTGTTCTGCACGAATATCAATGATCGATATTATATTGGGGAAGTCTTCTTGCTCTTCTGGTACAGGGTTCCTTGATAAACAGTCGGCGTCTTTATGTTTGCGCCCACTCTTATAGACTACGGTGATGTCGAACTCTTGCAGTCTGAGCGCCCATCTAGCGAGTCGTCCGGAAGGATCTTTAAGTCCTGCAAGCCAGCACAATGAATGATGATCTGTAACAACTGTGAAATTTCGGCCAAAAAGATAGGGTCTAAATTTGGATGTGGCCCAAACAACCGCAAGCAGTTCTTTCTCAGTGGTAGAGTAATTCTTTTCAGCCTTTGTAAGGGTCCTGGATGCATAAGCTATTGGTCTTTCAGCACCTCCTTGTATTTGGATCAACACTGCTCCAATGCCGTATCCACTGGCGTCGGTGTGTATATGGGTCTCGGCGTCTTCAATAAAGTGTCCAAGAACAGGTTCAGAGGTTAAAGCTTCTTTAAGAATCTCGAAGGCATTTTCTTGTTCTTTATTCCAACAGAATTTGGCATCGTTTTTTAAAAGGTCATTCAGGGGTTTAGCTTTGCAGGAAAAGTTTTCAACAAATCGTCTATAATAAGAGCACAGTCCTAAGAAACTTCTGACATCAGGTATACTTTTAGGAGATGGAAACTTCAAAATGGCTTCAACCTTTTCGGGGTCTGGATGTATTCCATTTTCATTGACAACGTGTCCTAATATCTTCAATTGTCTTGAGCCAAAAAGACATTTTTCATTGTTCACATTTAATCCAGCTTGTTGAAGGCATTCTAGAACAACTTCTAACCTTTTGATATGTTCTTCAAATGAAGGACCATAAACCACTATATCATCCAAATAGCAAAGACAGATGTTCCATTTTAGTCCTTTCAAAACGGTATCCATCATCCTCTCAAAAGTAGCTGGGGCGTTACAGAGGCCAAATGGCATTACCCTAAATTCGTAGAGACCATCAGGTGTAATGAATGCCGTCTTCTCTCTATCATGCTCATCCACTTCAATTTGCCAATAGCCGGTTCTTAGATCCATACTTGAGTAATACCTGGCCCCCGATAAATTATCCAAAGCATCATCAACCCGTGGTAATGGATACACATCTTTCTTGGTGATCTTATTAAGTCGTCGATAGTCAACACAAAACCTCCAAGACCCATTCTTTTTCTTCACAAGTACCACAGGCGAAGACCAAGGACTTTCAGAAAATTGAATTATATCTTGTTTCATCATTCTGTCAACTTCCTGCTGTATGATTTTCCTCTCCATTCCAGACACTCGGTAAGGCCTCTGTTTTGTTGGAGCGTGATCACCCGTGTCAATCTTATGCTTTATTTTACTTCGGGCAGGTTGGGACTTCCCAGAAAAATCAAAGACATTCGAAAATTTCTTAAGAACATTCATCATCTTATTTTGCTGATCCTCAGTAAGATTCGAGTCGATCATTGCTTCTATCTTCTGGTCCAATTTGGTAGTCCACATCTCTTCTTCTTGAATTAATTCATCGCATTTCAAGGAGCATATGGAGCCAACATCAACATCGCTCATGGTGCCAAGGGCCATACGCGAAGGGATCATCAGCGGCTTCGAGGTTCCGTTTGCTATCCACAAATCTGCTTTCCCTTGCTGAAATGTTGTAAGAAGGGAAGGTATAATAAATTCCTTCCTTATTGATAGTTCCCAATTTGGGCAGATTAAAACATCTCTATTTTCCTGAAGTGGTGTACCCACTACTGATATCTTACAACTTGATTTAGGTGGAATTACATAATTATCAGCAGAGTATACATCAAGATTAATTTGGTCATCATTTATTGGTAGTGTTTCTTCCAAATACAATTCTTGATGACCACAATCAATAACCGCTCTCGTTGCTTTGAAGAAATCCCACCCCAAAATTATGTCGTGGCTGCAATCAGGAATCACGATGAATTCAAAGGTTGTGGTGAGATCATTGATATGGACCTTTAGTGAACATTTTCCCAAAGTTTTAACAAGCTTTCCATTGGCGACTTTAACGACTGGTCCAGATTCAACAAAAAATGGAGTTCTCAGAAGTCTTCTAAACTTTTCTGAAACCACGGAATAATCTGCGCCCGAGTCTATCAATATTGTAGTTTCCAGTCCATTAATGTTCCCTTTTATACAATTCCGTTTTAGTTTAGCAGACGTCGATGATGGAGGATTTTCAAAACCTGCGGCCTCACCCCCCATATAGGTCGCGCATCCTAGTTTTCCTCATTTTGGCGTCGGGGTGAGCGGCTTGACAAACGACCTGCCCCTGGCGATTGGCTTCTTCGTCTTGGCATCCTTCCTCTGCCTGGATATGGTGATGCGCTGCGGCCAAAACCTCCGGGTCTAGGGAGAGTTGGAAAATCGTCAATTAAATCGTAGGGTCTTTGTGGGGTTGCATTGTCGGCTGATGGAAGTGTTCTTCTTGATCTGGCTTCCTCAAAAGTACGTCTTCTTTCTCGACAGTAACGTAAGACATGTCCTGGCTTCCCGCAATGGAAACAGATAGGTTGGTTATCAGCCGTTCGCCATTGGTCAGATGTTCTGGGGGCATATGGAGTGTAGTCATCTTCTCGTCGAAATCTTGGTACAAACGTTCTCCTTCTTTGAGATTGAATATTTCGCCTTGTAATTGGGGCGAGTACTTGTTGCACCTCCTCTTTAACTATGGCCTCCAATGAATTCACGTCACTTGTCTCAAAGGGTTCCACCTCGGTCATTTTAGGCATAAATTTTTGCAACTCCTCCTGGACAATCCGTCGAATCCTTAGAGCCAAATCTTCTTCAAAGTCCGACGAGATCGGAGTCACGTTTGGTAATCTTTCATAACGTGTTCTTTTAATGCGGCGTTGTTTCATGTTCTCCAGCTGTCGGCAAAATTTCACCAGCTCGTCAACAGTTGTGGGATCTTTGACAATTAGAGTCTGGTAGAAATCTTCGGCAATCCCCTTCATCAAATGTCCAACTTTTTCTTCCTCCTCCATTTCGGGGTTAACTCGTGAGCACAGTGATAGGATTTCTTGGATGTATGATTCAGTTGTCTCTCCAGGCTTTTGAGCTCTGGTCTTTAGTGTCATTTCGGCTCGTCGAGTAAGTTCTTCTTTTTTTCCAAACACTTCACAAAGATTCGTTTTGAATTGAGTCCATGAATCAATAATGTCCTCGTTGTTATCGAACCACTGGGCGGCTGTTCCCTCGAGGTAGAATACAACATTGGCAAGGCTTTGAGTCTCATCCCATTTGTTGTATTTTGCGACCCTTTCAAACATTTTGATCCATCTCTGGGGATCTTGAGCACTCTCGCCGGAGAAAGTCGGAGGATTCCTTGGGATATGACAGGCGTATGATTGTGATCCAGCATTTGTTCCGAAAACTTCGGGAGTTCCAGAAGCTTCAGTTTTCACCATCCTTGTGCTGCTTGGCAGATCCTCAAATCCGTATTGGGGTTGTAGGCCTTGCAATGGGAAGCTTCTTCTAAGTGCCGTCTTGGATTTACCCGGAATCTCCACCAAAAATGTCGCGTAGAAACTAAATTAAAGAAGAAGTCGATGCCAAAAATTAAGTTTTATTCTTAGTAAAAAAATAGTCTCGATCGACTCAGCCGAGGCGATCGAATAATATTTCTCAGAACAAAAATAACAAGTATGCAAAACAGCCTGCTTTGCATAACATAAAAATAAAATAAATGAGATATAGGAAGAAATATTTACATATATAATAGTATTAAAAATGGCATATCCTGACCAGGAGCACATGTGCTTTTCAGAAGGCAGAGCGCCATCTCAAAAGCACATGTGCTCCTGGTCAGGATATGCCATTTTTAATATTGATTTCAACACCTGATCTTTTTATCTTTTATTTTTTTCTTTCATTTTTTAATATATAATAGTAAATGCCGCAATATTTTAAAAATCCATTTCTTTTGGCCAGGTGGAGAGGACCTTCTTTTTTGAGTCTTAGATTGGATTCCCAATTAAGTATGTATTTGGAAGTTCTGTGTTTGTTTCCATAACTCTTGATTTTGTTTATATATTTTGGCAGATTGTAGCTTCTTCTATCCTTTAAGGGCATAATGTCTGCCTCGTAAAGTACAATATCATTAGGGCAGGTTTTTCGAAGACCTGTAATAATTCTAGCTGCACTTAGTTGTATCCTTTCCAGTGATTTTAGATTTGTTTCAGATGCTGTACCATAGATTTGATATCCATATTCCAGGATAGGTCTAATTAGAGACGTGTAAGTTAATTTTAGTGTGGTTGCATCGGCTCCCCACTCTCTTCCTGAAATATATTTCAGGATTTTTAGTCGGTCTCTTCCTTTTCTAATAACTTCTTCAATATGTTTACTGGAGTTAATTTCTGGATCCAGGGTGTAGCCAAGATATTTAGGATGTTTATTATATTGTAATTGTTGTTCTTTCAGAATAATTTTTGGCCTTATTTTGTATAGTTTCTTATCGGTAGTAAAAAGACAGGTTTCAGATTTTTGGGGGTTAAATTCTAATTTATGTTTATTAGCAAATTTTTCTAGGTGGAGAAGAGTCTTGTTCAAATCCCTTTCAGCTTTTTTCCAGTTAGTGTTACTGCTCCATAGAATAATGTCATCAGCGAAAAGTCCAATATTGGTTTTATGTGAAATTTTTTCTTCTATGCCTGCAATAAATAGGGTGAAGAGAGTTGGGCTAAGGACTGATCCTTGTGGTAATCCTTGGTACAATTTGAAGGTTTTAGATAGAGTTCCATTATATTTGACCCTGATGTATCTATTTTTAAGGAAATCATTTATCCAAGTGATAGCTTTTCCATCAATTTTGAAATGCTTGTATAATTTTGTAATCAACTTGTTTTTCCATACTTTATCAAAAGCTTGTGTAAGGTCTAAAAAAGCAGCTATGGTGTGGCTAGTTGGTTTTCTGTTTTGTGCATCTTTTACCTTTTGTGTGAAAAATAAGAGTTGGTCTATTGTCCCATGTCCTTTCCTAAATCCATATTGTTCTTCTGGTAAGAGATTTCTTGTGTCAAGGTGGTAGGTAAGTCGTCTGAGTATAATTTTTTCCATTAATTTGCAGCAAATACTTGTGAGGGAGATAGGTCGGTAGTTTTTTGGGTCATCAGCAGATTTGTCAAGTTTTTTAATAGGAATTATTGTTGCAGTTTTCCAGTCTTGAGGCAATTTTCCAGTTTTCCAGGAGTTATTGAAAATATCAAGAAGTATTTCTTTGCCATTTTTGCCCAAGTTTGATATCATTTGGCCATGGATTCCATCTGGCCCAGGAGTCTTGTTTAGGTCAGTGTTTTCTAATGCATAATCTAGCTCTTTCATATTGATTTTTTCATGGAAAATATTATGAGTGCTGGTGAAATTTTTACAGTCATGAATAATCTTTCGGGCCTTTTTTTCAACTTTTTTATCTTTTATTTCGAATTTGATTTTACTACTTATTTGATATGAATTACCTAAAAGAGATTAGCAGCATTTTTGTCATTAGTTGCTGGGGTACCATCCGTATTCTTAATCATATTTGTGTTTTCAGTTTGTGGCTGGGCTCTGTCAATTTGTTTTGCCAAATGCCAAAGTTTTGTATTCGGGTTTCTTGGGTTCAGGTTTTCACAAGTTTGTTTCCATTTTTCCCTTTTCATATTTACGTATAACCTTTTTATTTTTGCATTCACAATGTTCAGTTCAGTTCTACAATTTGTTTGGTTTTGAGTGCACTTTTTTGTAGTTCATTTCTTTTAGTTATAAGTGTTTGAATATCTTTTGCCTGGTGTGTATAATTTGGAATCCATTTCTTAATATTACCTCTTGGTATTGAAACTTTGGCTGCTTTAATAATGGTGTTTTTGAAAGATATCCAATTTTGTTCCAGATCTTTTATTCTAGTGGGTGCTTTTCTAAAGTCTTCATTGGTGTTTTTCTGGTAAAGATTCCAATTAGCCTTTTTGAAGTTCCAGAATTTTTCTTTAATTGAGCTGGTTTTGGTCTTGGTGCTAATTTCTATCAAAATAGGCAAATGATCACTTCCAATACTTTTTAATATTTGCCATTTGCATTTGTGGAAAATGTCAGGACTGGAGAAACTTATATCAAGTGCTTGTGCAGTATTATAGCTGTAGGAATGGTGGGTGGGATTCCCATCATTTAAGCACATGAAGGCATTGTCGTCAAATATGTTTGAAAGTATTTTGCCTCTTGGGTTTGGCATGGAACATCCCCATAGTTGATGTTTGGCATTAAGGTCACCTACAATAATTGTGTTGTCTGTAAGAAATTGAGCCATTGTTCCATCGTCAATAAGTTTATTGTTTGGTGGGTGATACATATTGAATATGTTGATGGTTTTGTTTTGACTGAGGTAGACTTTGATACCTTGGGCTTCGAGGTCTGATGTGTTTGGAATATTAATGGCTATGTTTTCATAGTACAAATTCTTGATTAAAAATGCAAGGCCACCCCCTTCTTTATTTCTGTCTTTTCTGAGGATATTATAGTTTTTATATTTGAGAATGTACTTTTCATTTAATTTGGTTTCCTGTAAGGCTATAATTTGTATCTTTTGTTTTTCAGCTATTTCCATTATTTCTTCTAATTTTATTTTTGTTGCTGTTGAGCACAATCCATTTATGTTGCACTGCAAAATTCTCAATTGCTTGGAAGCTGCAAAGTTAGAAGTTTGTGGAGACTGTATTATACTTATCGGACAGAACCCTCTACCTAAGTCCTGACCGCTCCCCTGTTTATTCTGCGCGACGGGTGATGCAGCATGCAAATCAACATCTGATCTCATGGAATGGGGTATAGGGGTGCAGCTTTCGTTGATCATGGCACTATGATCCAGGCACACTTTGGTGAAAGTCTGACTTTGCCTGTAGTTTGAGGCCGTTCCTAACATGGAAGCAGACGCCTTTGCTGCCGACTCTAACATGAGTACAGACGCAGCTCCTCCGTATCCCTGGAGTGGGACCCTTGCTGAGGTCTATCAACTGGGTCAGTTGAAGTCAGGATTTTTAAAGAGGTCTACTCCTCTTCTAACAATGCTGCTGTTGGTCCGCGACTGCTTATTTGTCAGAGTTATTCTGCTTGTTTCGCAGCTGGCCTTCATATCTGAAGGTCGTTCCCCTATCCGCCACCTGGGGACGCGCCCTGTAGCAGTCAGCTCTGCCAAGGGGTAAAAGTTGTTGATGGATAGTGTCATCTGTCGGAATAAAATATCAATTAATCATTTTTAAATATTTCAGAATATTGGCCAATTAACCTCTTTCTTGATAAATCAAATCAAGAAATTTCAACTTCTCATACATTTTTGGCCTTAACTACACATTCCTGATTTTTTGGGAAGCTTCTAAGACTATCTTTTTTTTATCTTTGAGATATAGGCTGTATCATGCTGACATGGATCAACAGCCTGAAATGTTTACATGGCTTTAATAAAAGAAAATAAGACCTAATCCAATTCAAGTGATGACTTAGCATCAAAATTGATATTCACTTTGGAATTCATTTTTTTCAGCTCATGGGAAGAATAACTTCTTAGGTCCATTGAAGTCTATCAAAAATGATAAAGCACAATTTGGATTATAGATTATAACTACAAGGTAATTAGACCTAATCTAAATTTTGGATTAGTTCTTATTTTATTTTATTATAATCTATAATCCAAATTGGGATTTATTGGTTACATGGTTTGTTTTCTTGATTCATCAATAATATTTAGAATTAAAATATCAATGCTTAATTGATACAGTAAAACCTCCATGAGAGAACAATTTTGCTAGAGTACACCTTTCTATAAAGGACAGTTTTGATCCCCAAAATTACCATTAAGTCGGTGGACGAGTGGGTAACCCCCTCGATTCCCGACAGTCGGGATTGAATCCCGCTTTTAAATTTTGTTTAATATGTGAATAATCTTCACATATTATTCATTGTTCAATTATCATGAACTAGGTTGCTCTTGCTGAGCGGTACCTATTTATGTGAATTTGAACCAGAGAGAAAATTACCATTTTTACATATTAGCAACTCTCTAGTAAGAGGATTGCAGAGAGGTTCTGCAACTAGGTGTTATCTTTTAGAGAGAGAAGTTCTACTGTATTTATTCAAACACAAATCATTAGCAACTTTTAGTTGTACAATCAAGATATGCCTTTTTTTATTAATTCTTGTATAAGCACAAGAAAATAAGACTTAATCCAAATAAATTAATAGTGTGTGACATTTCGGCAACAGCATTGTTACCACCATCAGACAAAAGAATAATAAGATTTTATTCTTTTGTCTGATGATGGTGACAATGTTGTTGCTGAAACGTCACACACAATTTATTTGGAACCTCTCAGGTGAAGTAAGACACAGACAAGAACAATGTTCTCAAGCTGATCCTAAACCCTACAGGAAGATGTTCTAACATGTTGTTGAATCAGCACTTACAGAGCAGCCAGGAAGATGACCTCAAAGGTAGGCACGAAGGCAAAGGCAAAGGAGATGCCGAGCACCAGGATACAGATGATACTGAGCCAGAAGGAAGGCTCGAAGGGCATGAAGGGAGCTGGAGCAAGACAGAGCATGCCCACAGTCATCCCTGCTAGCCCTCCTCCCATCAGCAGAAATTGGTTTGGCTACAACACACATAATGTTTGATACCACTAGGGGTCAAAACTAAATATACTGCTGTGAACTATAGAGTTCCAATGAGTTCCTGTATATGTTGAGTTTTTTATATATATATAGAGGTGGTAATATTGTTATAATACTGTCGCGCCTTCCCCTCCTGTTCTTCACGACAACGCCACTTCCTCCTTTGTGGATCACCTATCCTGGGCTACGTGGCTATCCTCTGCAGTCCTACACTGCAGACCACCCAAAGACCTCCGAGAACCACCACTCAATTGGATCTCCTTTCCCTCTGGCAGTATCTCTCGGCCTTACCACTGGTGGAGGGACACAAGAGACTTACCAGAAAAGTAGCTACTGTCATTGGAGAGAGAGAATCATAACAGCAACCGACATCAAGACTTCTAACACTCCTCTTCTTTTATTGTAGTCTTTAAACCACATTACATAACTCGAATATCATTTAATGAGTATTTAGACTATTTTACATCCAGGGCCAACATCAACGGATATTTTCATTCATTATCCCCAGAAAACAGGACCACAGCAGTCGGCGATTCTCACATTATTTCCAGAACGGAAATAGGCGAGAGCGTCATCTATTGGCGGGGGTTGTAGGTGTTTTTCAGGCACATATACACGACAATACTCTATTTATACGATGCATTGGCATGCGCCATCTGTTATAGCAAATTTGAACTATTTTTGACGTATGATTCTTTTCAAAATGAAACAATTTTCTACTGCCCTTACTGCAATGGAAACAGGCCCTCCCATTATTTTATCATTTCAGTAAAGGCAGTAGAAAATTGTGCTGTTTTGACCTCTGTATGGATGGACATTAAAACAAAAATTGATTTATTTTTTAAAAAAGGAAAAAGAATCATGTGTCAAAAATAGGTCAAATTTCTTATAATACTCTATGTTAATGATAAAGCACAATTTGTGGATTATAGATTATAGCTACAAGGTAATAAGACCTAATCCAAATAATTTAATAGTGTGTGATGTTTCTGTAACAGCGTTGTTACCATCATCACAAACAAAAGAATAAAATTATTCTTTTATCTGATGATGGTAACAATGCTGTTGCCGAAACGTCACACACTATTAATTTATTTGGATTAGGTCTTATTACCTTGTAGCTATAATCTATAATCCAAATTGTGCTTTATTATTCCCATTTATCGTAAAGATAGAGGCTGCCTAGCCGGCATTCATAGTTCTTCAAATAAAAGATACTTTGGCCAGTATCGAGTGAGAACACCCTTGCAGCCTTAGAATAATTTTTAACGCTTTGTCAAATGTTTTAATTATCGTTCGCTCCTGACGAGGACAAAATATTTTTGTTGAAACGTCGAGATAATAGAAAGATTTATTGGCCGAAGTATTTTTTATTTGAAGAACATTCCCATTTAGTTGTCTCCTTCTTCTTTCTTATCTCCATTCAATCACACCAAGGTATCAAGCTTGTAAAGCTTGAGACTTTTGATGGTGTCTGCCGGGGAAGAGTAGAGCTCATCAATGGATGAGTCAATACAGTCAATGATGTGTTTTGGGGTTGCAGGTTGACACTTAGTACATAGTGGGAAAACTTTGCAACCATTCTGGAAAGTCATTGTCCGTAGATGACCAGACTTAAGTCTGGAAATCAAAGACTGTTGTTCATTTAGTTGTTGTTTCTTATCCCCTTGTGTAAAGATTACACGAATTCCATGAGTTCATTGATTGTTTTAAGATAAGCAGTGGCCTCTCCCAAAGGTCCTGTTTAGTGCATAGTTGTTGCTGTGTCTAACACTACTGAAGACTCACCAGGCGAGATCCCAGCCAGCCTGAGAGAGGGGAGAAGATGGCGTAGGCAGCAGAGAGCAGCAGGAAGAGGAGTCCCACCACTCCAGCCCCCACGTTGAACTGAGACATCCGGGGGTCAGCTGGAGTCCAGCTGGGTGAGATGACGGACTCTCACCTGTCTCATGTGGGGCTCCAGGGTGGGGTCCAGGAATCCCTGGGTCTGGGAGCCTATGGCCAGCGTAGCTGAGGCCACTATGACCTTGGGCAAAGTCAGGAGCTTGAAGAATGATCCTTCTTCTGTGGTAGTGGACTCCTCCAGGTTTCCTTCTGAGTGGGGGAAACACCCATTGGAATGTCAGTGGCAGAGTCCATATCTAGTCCTAGCTTGTCAAACAAAATAATTTACGAGAAGTTCCTGGCTACAATGTAAAAGTGAAAAAATAGTACAAATGTGATATTCTACTGGGATAAGGTGCATAAATTAAGAAAAAGGCATCTCCTTATCGTGCAACTGAAAGTTTCTGATGGCTTGTGCCATCTATCAGAATAAATATCAACCCGAAACGCGTCCCGTGGTTAGCTTTTCTTGATTAATCAAGAATGGGTATTTGGCCAATTCTGGAATAATTAGAAATCAACGAGAATAAGTGATATTTATTCCGATAAATGGCGCAAGCCATCAGTAACTTTCAGTTGCACGATAAGGAGATCCCTTTTTCTTAATGTAAAATGTTATGAGAGAAATGATTGAAGTACTACCTAGAGCTCTGCAGGATCCAAGTCGTGGTGTGTGTGATGTTCTTTTGCAGTCTTGTTGTTCTTGTTTAAACTGACATTATATTCCTAAGAAATAAATCCATAGGGGGAATGAAAGTTTGCAAGAAACCTATTCAGACAATCATGGGATATTGTGACCATACTGTAGAAATACATCTTGAAGAATGAAGGAAGAGCTAGCTCATGGTAAGATATTAGTTTGAAGGTTCTGCTAAGGAATTCCCATAATTATGGAAGATGGACTATAGTGAGTGGAATTTTATAATTAAATATATTTTTATCCCTAGAATGCATAATACTGGCCATGATAAATCATGGTGGGTAGTTAGCAACTGCTTTTACTGTAATTACACCACATACAGCAGCTTTACACACCCAAGATAGAGGAAATTATGACTGCTGTGATAAAGATGCACAGGGACATCTGAGGCTCTTCATTGGAGACAACAACAACAACAGAAAATTGACATGGACCCAGAACAGCAGCTTTACCCACCCAAGATAGAGAACATTGCGACTGCTGTGATAGAGATATACGGAGACATCTGAGGCTCTTCATTGGAGACAACGACAACAACAACAGAAAATTGACATGGACCCAGAACAACAGCTTTACACACCCAAGATAGAGAAAATTGCGACTGCTGTGATAGAGATGCACAGGGACATTTGAGGCTCTTCATTGGAGACAACAACAACAACAGAAAATTGACATGGACCCAGAACAACAGCTTTACACACCCAAGATAGAGAAAATTGCGACTGCTGTGATAGAGATGCACAGGGACATTTGAGGCTCTTCATTGGAGACAACAACAACAACAGAAAATTGACATGGACCCAGAGCAGCAGCTTTACACACCCAAGATAGAGAACATTACGACTGCTGTGATAGAGATGTATGGAGACATCTGAGGTTCTTCATTGGACACGACAACAACAACAGAAAATTGACATGGACCCAGAGCAGCAGCTTTACAAACCCAAGATAGAGAACATTACGACTGCTGTGATAGAGATGTATGGAGACATCTGAGGCTCTTCATTGGACACGACAACACAACAATAACACATATCTACACATGTGTAAAGCAGTTTGACTTTTCCACTTACAAGTATACCATAGCCTCATTTGCTCACTTGCATGTTATAAGTAAATCTAAAAAAAGTCAACATCTCCAGCTTGTATCTAATGTCAAGTAAAAGGGCACAAAGAAGAAAGAGGCAGGACAACGTACCATTTTCTGGAGAGGGGAGAAGGTACCAGCAGATAGGGGTGTTGAGGATCACAAAGGTCCCCAGAGCAAAGAAAGGAAGTCCGTACCCTCCCAGCTGCCAACACCAACCAGGAGTCCAGTAGGAGAGCAAGGAAGAAGGAACAACTCACCGTATAGAGGAACCCTCCCACAGCCGGACCTATGCTCATCCCCAGTCCAATGAAGGTCTCCAGAATACCCTGGACAAACACCAACAACATGAAAGAACATGCATCATGTTAAGACATGTAGAGTTTTAAGCTAACACATATTCTACAACCTCAGGACCCATACAGTAGAACCTCTATTAAAGACAACACCTAGTTGCAGAGCTAGTGTCCTTTAGAGAGATTGAGATTGAAACTGATTTATTAATTGTTCATATAATATTATATAGTGCCAAATTTAAAGTTTTAATACAGAAAAAAAAAGTAATAATAATAATTAATATATATAGTCACAACTGTCTGTCGTGGCCTCTGTCACGGATAATATACAGTTATCATCGTCATGCATTCTTAATTCTGTCACCGTTTGCTTTTGGTTCAGTGGTAGAATGCTCGCCTGCCACGCGGGCGCCCCGGGTTCGATTCCCGGCCGATGCATTTTTTTTTACAATTTTTAAAACTCATTTATATATTATACAAGAATGACATCCACGGCTCCAATTTATAATTGTAACGAATAGTATTTGAATAAAAGCATTTAATCGGGTAAACCCCGGGCGTTGCCCGGGTCATTCGGCTAGTATATATATACTAGACGTAAGGCCCGGGCAACGCCCGGGGTTTACCCGAGTGCGTATATATTTTAGAAATGTTTTAATTAAAATACTATTCGTTACAATTATAAATTGGCGCCGTGGATGTCTCTCTTGTGAAACTTCCCGCCCCAAACTGTGTGTGTCTTGAAAATATAAAATTAGAATTGTGGATTTTCATAAAGAGTGGTCGCTATAGTCAGGGTGGTCTGTATAGACAGGTGTATGTATCACACTGCTGTTAACAGGGTTGCCTAGAGTGACCGCTATAGACAGGGTGGTCTGTATAGACAGGTGAATTTATCACACTGATGATAACAGGGTTGTCTAGAGTGGCCGCTATAGACAGGTGGATGTATCACTCAGCTGATAACAGGGTTGCCTAGGGTGACCGCTATGACAGGGTGGTCTGTATAGACAGGTGGATGTATCACTCAGCTGATAACAGGGTTGCCTAGGGTGACCGCTATGACAGGGTGGTCTGTATAGACAGGTGGATGTATCACACAGCTGATAACAGGGTTGCCTAGGGTGACCGCTATGACAGGGTGGTCTGTATAGACAGGTGGATGTATCACACAGCAGATAACAGGGTTGCCTAGGGTGACCGCTATGACAGGGTGGTCTGTATAGACAGGTGGATGTATCACTCAGATGATAACAGGGTTGCCTAGGGTGACCGCTATGACAGGGTGGTCTGTATAGACAGGTGGATGTATCACACAGCTGATAACAGGGTTGTCTAGGGTGACCGCTATGACAGGGTGGTCTGTATAGACAGGTGGATGTATCACACAGCAGATAACAGGGTTGCCTAGGGTGACCGCTATGACAGGGTGGTCTGTATAGACAGGTGGATGTATCACACAGCTGATAACAGGGTTGCCTAGGGTGACCGCTATGACAGGGGGGTCTGTATAGACAGGTGGACGTATCACACAGCTGATAACAGGGTTGCCTAGGGTGACCGCTATGACAGGGTGGTCTGTATAGACAGGTGGATGTATCACACAGCAGATAACAGGGTTGCCTAGGGTGACCGCTATGACAGGGTGGTCTGTATAGACAGGTGGATGTATCACACAGCTGATAACAGGGTTGCCTAGGGTGACCGCTATGACAGGGTGGTCTGTATAGACAGGTGGATGTATCACTCAGCTGATAACAGGGTTGTCTAGAGTGGCCGCTATAGACAGGTATATGTATCGCACAGCTGATAACAGGGTTGTCTAGAGGGGGGCGGGCAGGGAGGTCACGTGTTTGCTGGCAGCCAATGGGCGCGCATTCTATCCGTGAGCTTCAGACAAACAGACAAACAGACAAACAAACAGACAGAATAAGGCAAATATATAAGTAGATTTACATCAAACATGAGCCTTCTCTGAAGGGACGTCTGGACAATGTCAAATGCTCAAGGCCGCCCTGAGTTTGGAAAGGCCCGTGCTTATAAAAGGGTTTTTGTCCCCAACGTGCTCAATTACATCGCCGAGGAATTCGTACAGAATTACAGAAGAGAAAGAAAGATTGAAACTAGTATAGTACATTGTTTATATAAGATTGTATAAGGTTAAATACTAAGAGAGAGAGATGTTCTCTTACTAGAGACCAGCTAATTGATTAAAGGGAAAAAAGGCAATTTAATAAATGAAAACTATCCTTTGCAGAGGTGTCCTCTAATGGAGGTTCTACCATATTAGAAACTCACATTGAGAAGAACCTCTTGTTTCTAAATAATACTATTGTCTATATATAATAAAAATGTCAAGGTCAAATGAGGTACAATCAAACCTCACTATGACATCATTTCTTAGAATCAAGATTTCAGGTTATAAACACAAGTAGCTTGTTAAAGCACAATTTGGATTAAAGATTATAATAAAAGAAAATAAGAACTAATCCAAATAATTTATTAGTGTGTGACATTTCGGTAACAACATTGTCACCATCATCAGACAAAATAATAAAATGGATTTTAAACACAAGGTAATAAGACCAAATCCAAATAAATAAATAGTGTGTGACGTTTCGGTAACAGCGTTGTTACCATCTTCAGACAAATGAGTAACAACGTTGTTACCGAAACGCCACACACTATTTATTTATTTGGATTTGGTCTTATTACCTTGTGTTTATAATCTATAATCCAAATTGTGCCTTATCACTTAAAATGGATTTTATTCTTTTGTCTGATGATGGTGACAATGTTGTTACCGAAACATCACACACTAATAAATTATTTGGATTAGTTCTTATTTTCTTTTACAATTAGCTTGTGTTTATAATCTATAATACAAATTGTGTCTTAAGATTTAAGGTTGTTAACCCTGTTTAAAACAATAGGGACTTCAGAATTTTATAACACCAACTTGGTGGTATAAAAGAAGCTTCTATAATGAGGTTCCACATGGTTAATAATTCAGATTATATAAATTATTATCAATTTATTTTTACCTATAATCCAAATTGTATCACATCACCCCTTATGTATATATATATTTTACACAATTTTTTTTTAAACGGTCTATCAATAAACACAACTAGATCAACTGCACTTAACTAGATCCCACCTATTTTTTTTTTTAACGGTCTATCAATAAACAAAACAAGATCAACTGCACTTAACTAGATCCCACCTATTTTTTTTTTAAACGGTCTATCAATAAACAAAACAAGATCAACTGCACTTAACTAGATCCCACCTATTTTTTTTTTAAACGGTCTATCAATAAACAAAACAAGATCAACTGCACTTAACTAGATCCCACCTATTTTTTTTTTAAACGGTCTATCAATAAACAAAACAAGATCAACTGCACTTAACTAGATCCCACCTATTTTTTTTTTAAACGGTCTATCAATAAACAAAACAAGATCAACTGCACTTAACTAGATCCCACCTATTTTTTTTTAAACGGTCTATCAATAAACAAAACAAGATCAACTGCACTTAACTAGATCCACCTATTTTTTTTAAACAGGTCTATTAATAAACAAAACAAGATCAACTGCACTTAACTAGATCCCACCTATTTTTTTTTTAAACGGTCTATCAATAAACAAAACAAGATCAACTGCACTTAACTAGATCCCACCTATTTTTTTTTTAAACGGTCTATCAATAAACAAAACAAGATCAACTGCACTTAACTAGATCCCACCTATTTTTTTTTAAACGGTCTATCATAAACAAAACAAGATCAACTGCACTTAACTAGATCCCACCTATTTTTTTTAAACGGTCTATCAATAACAAAACAAGATCAACTGCACTTAACTAGATCCCACCTATTTTTTTTTTAAACGGTCTATCAATAAACAAAACAAGATCAACTGCACTTAACTAGATCCCACCTATTTTTTTTTAAACGGTCTATCAATAAACAAAACAAGATCAACTGCACTTAACTAGATCCCACCTATTTTTTTTTTAAACGGTCTATCAATAAACAAAACAAGATCAACTGCACTTAACTAGATCCCACCTATTTTTTTTTAAACGGTCTATCAATAAACAAACAAGATCAACTGCACTTAACTAGATCCCACCTATTTTTTTTTAAACGGTCTATCAAAAACAAAACAAGATCACTGCACTTAACTAGATCCACCTATTTTT
>CP092878.1:37256254-37379867 GCA_030710605.1 Cordylochernes scorpioides
CATTTGTAAGTGCAAAATTTAAACCACATGTGTAGACATATGGTGTACTTGCAATAAACTAACTATTACCCACCATGATTATCATGGCCTGTAACATATGTACAATGGATAATAATAAAGAATAATTTTCATTTTATTCTTCGAAATGTATTCGTCCAGGATGGTCAATGGTTCCTGTTTTCTCTTCTTCTTCTTTCTTATCTCAACTCAATCATATCAGGCTATCAAGCTTGTAGAACTTGTTGATGGTGTCTGCTGGGGATGAGCAGAGCTCATCAATAGATGAGTCAATACAGTCAATAATGTGTTTAGGGTTGCAGGTTGAGAATTGCACTTAGTACATAGTGGGAAAACCTTACAACCATTCTGAAAAGTCATTGTTCGTAGATGACCAGACTTAAGTCTGGAAATCAAAGAGAAAGTTATCTTGGGAGGACAGAATTGGTGCTTGTCCCTCCTGCTCTGTACCAGTCATATGCAGCATTAGATTTCCATTCCTGCAGGCATTGGGTTTTGATGGTATGGAAAAGGTCTCTTTCGTCTAGTTGGGTGGTAGATTCCCTGGCTTCAGGTAGGACAAGAGCTCCAGACTTTGCCCAAGAGTAACAATCCCTGTTGTCTGAATTATGTAAACTGCCAATGTATATGCATATAAAATGTTAATTGAATGTGTGGTTTCAGTTTTGGACCACCCAGCAGATATCCAGTAAGTGGCTTGGCTCATCACCTACATATACAGTAGAACCATTTGGTTTGTTTATATCCGGTAATGGTTGATGCACCGCATAATATACCTCTACAAAACAACTTTCTGCAAGCAAATGACATTCTAGAGTACATTAGAACCTATTAATGTTTATACTTTAGAACTACCTCCCTGTAAAGGACACCTAATTACAGAGCCAAAGTGTCCTTTAGGGAGAGGTGTCCTCTTACCAGAGAGTTGTTAAATACAGTAGAACCTCCCTGTAAAGGATACCTAATTGCAGAGCCAAAGTGTCCTTTAGGGAGTGGTGTTCTCTTACTGGAGATTTGCTAAATACAGTAGAACCTCCCTGTAAAGGATACCTAATTGCAGAGCCAAAGTGTCCTTTAGGGAGAGGTGTCCTCTTACCAGAAAGTTACTAAATACAGTAGAACCTCCCTGTAAAGGAGACCTAATTGCAGAGCCAAAATGTCCTTTAGGGAGAGGTGTCCTCTTACCAGAGAGTTACTAAATACAGTACAACCTCCCTGTAAAGGATACCTAATTGCAGAGCTAAAGTGTCCCTAAGGGAGAGGTGTCCTCTTACTAGAGAGTTGCTAAATAGAGTAGAACCTCCCTGTAAAGGACACCTAATTGCAGAGCCAAAGTGTCCTTTAGGGAGTGGTGTCCTCTTACCAGAGAGTTACTAAATACAGTACAACCTCCCTGTAAAGGACAACACCTTAATTGCAGAGCCAAAGTTTCCTTTAGGGAGAGGTATCCTCTTACCGGAGAGTTGCTAAATACAGTAGAACCTCCCTGTAAAGGACACCTAATTGCAGAGCCAAAGTTTCCTTTAGGGAGAGGTGTCCTCTTACCAGAGAGTTGCTAAATAGTAAAAAATGGTAATTTTGCAAATGAAAACTGTCCTTTGTAGAGAGGTGTCCTCTAACGTGAGTGTCCTCTCATGGAGGTTCTACTGTATCTATCTTGGATCACACAAACTTTAAGGTAGAAAAATATATGACCACAGGATGTGTGCCAACTGGGAACAATACCACTTACTGGAGTATATATATATTGCTTATCCCTAGTACACGTGGTACAGACCATGATAATCATGGTGGGTAGAAGAAAGCAACTGCTTTTACTGTAAGTGCACCACATGTCTACACATGTGAAAAGCAGTTCGACTTTGCACTTACAAATGTGCCAGAGCCCCGTTTGGTTACTTGCACTTGCTGGTGGGGTTGGACTTTTGCAAGAATTGGAGACCATTGGAGCATTTTTTTTTATCAGAAAAAAAGTTTCCAAAGTGGGAATCGAACCTGGGTCGTAGAATAAGGTCGAAAACCAACGGTTTAGACCATCCTTCCACCAACCCCCCAAACTGGAGTATTGCCATTTATGAACCACGGCTAAGATTGACAAAATCTTGGCTATTTAAGCATCTAATCTTATCCTTGTATTCCTCAGATTCCCTGCTTTTTATTAGGTCTTATCTCCAGTGGCATCATGCTTTTCTATCTTGTGTCCATTATTTATTCATAGTTACCCAGAAATTATTTGAAAAAGAAAAATAAATATCAGGTAAAAAGTTTCTTTTAATTTTAAGTTTACAAGCTTTTGAGTAAATATACTGCTCTTCAACGGGCTAATACTCTATGTACAATCTCTTAATAATATTTATACAATTAGAGATAGTACATAGAGTATCAGCCTGTTAAAGAGCAGTATATTTACTCGAAAGCTTGCAAATTTAAAATTAAAAGAAACTTTTTACCTGGTATTAATTTTTACTTTTTCAAATAATTTCTTCATAGCTCTAGTTAATCAGAAACACAAGGTAATAAGACCAAATCCAAAGTTTTTTTTTTTGCTTATCCCTAGTACACGTGGTACAGGCCATGATAATCATGGTAAGTAGTTAGCGACTGCTTTTACTGTAAGTGCACCACATGTCTACATATATGAAAAGCAGTTCGACTTTGCACTTACAAATGTGCCAGAGCCCCGTTTGGTTACTTGCACTCGCTGGTGGGGTTGGATTTTTGCAAGAATCGGGGGCCATTGGAACATTATTTTTTTAAACATAAAAAAGTGCCCAATGCAGGAATCGAACCCGGGTCGTAGTGTTAAAAAACCAACGGTTTAGATCATCCTTCCACCGACCCCCACCAAATCCAAAATAAATAAATAGTGTGTGACATTTTGGTAACAGTGTTGTTACTGAATGCTGTGATTTTTTTTTTCTCATTCAGCACTTTTGTCGGAAGATGGAAACAACGCTGTTACCGAAAAGTCACACACTATTTATTTATTTGGATTAGGGGGTCGGTGGATGGTTGGTTTTCGAACACTACAACCCAGGATCGAATCCCGCATTGGGCACTTTTTTCTTATTTAAAAAAAAATGTTCCAATGGCACCCAATTCTTACAAAAGTCCAACCCCACCAGCAAGTGCAAGTAACCAAACAGGGCTCTGGCACATTTGTAAGTGCAAAAGTTGAACTGCTTTTCACATGTGTAGTCATGTGGTGCACTTACAGTAAAAGCTGTCACCAAATTCTACCCACCATGACTATCAGGCCTCTACTACGTGTACTAGGGATTGTTGTGTTGCCTCTGTGTGGGATGCTCATTACCAGGCCACTACATTCTCTTAGAATTTATTAGTACACCAACTTCTACAATATGGACTGACTGACTGACTGCTAACAACTTGTAGCGCTATTTATACATGAAGTCAGAATCGAGTATGCAAAGAGGATATTTGCATTTCTGCAAATATCCCAAGTATGCAAATACACAACAGGGATACTAATTTTTTTTTTCTTCTTGAATTAAAATAACTTATCAATATCCTTCCTGAGAGAGAGAGATGCAAAATTATTGGGAGGGCCTGGCTCATCAGTGGTGAACCCTTCAAGTGGTTTTGCCAGTTTAATTAACCATACAACTCTAATAATATCTTGGGCTTTTCTAATGGTGTTTTAGGCTTTCTAGAGAAGTTCTTGTTCAAGGAATTTTTGGTAAGGAAACTCTGGACATGTGGACTAAAGTTTAGGTTTAAATTATGTCTGGTATTTTTGATCGTAAAGATAGAGGCTGCTTGGCCGGCATTCATAGTTCTTCATATAAAGATACTTCAGCCAGTAAATCTTTATTGTCTCGATGTTTCGACAAAAATCTTTTGTCCTCGTCAGGAGCAAACAAAAATTAAAACATTTG
Organism: Cordylochernes scorpioides; assembly: GCA_030710605.1. Taxonomy (NCBI): domain Eukaryota; kingdom Metazoa; phylum Arthropoda; class Arachnida; order Pseudoscorpiones; family Chernetidae; genus Cordylochernes; species Cordylochernes scorpioides. Next base: position 37,260,172 of record CP092878.1, read on the forward strand.
GCAAAGCGTTATTCTATAGTATTTTTGAATTGTTTGTGGAATAGCAATGCTCAATGCAATTATTTATCCTTTGTAAAAATGGAATCAAAAGTTTGTTTATTCTGATGGTTCTCAAGCCAATATTTATTAGTTGATCAATCATGAGAATTGTTATCAATTTTATAAACACAAGGTAATAAGACCAAATCCAAATAAATAAATAGTGTGTGACACTTCAGTAACAGCGTTGTTACCATCTTCAGACAAAATTACTGAATGAGAAATTTTACCACAGCATGTTTTAAATAGTTACTGTTATCAAGTGTGTAAACAAGATTCTTCTTCTTCTTATCTGCTATCTTGTTTACACACTTGATAACAATAACTATTTAAAACATGCTGTGGTAAAATTTCTCATTCAGTACTTTTGTCTGAAGATTGTAACAACGCTGTTAAGGAAACGTCACACACTATTTATTTATTTGGATTTGGTCTTATTACCTTGTGTTTATAATCTATAATCCAAATTGTGCTTTATCAATTTTATATCCCCTCCTCTCTTTTGTTCTATGTGTTCATCCCAATCTATTTTACTCACGTATGTGTGTGGCTGGTGTGTTTCAGAATCCATTCTTGTATCCTTTTATACTCAAGATAACCTAAAAACCTTGATGATTGCTTTCTATACTTTTAGGAAACTAGAAAGGATAGTACCTACCAGATACTACCACCTAGTACAAGTATTGTCTACTCCCGTTGTAGTATATTTGAGTAGTGTACACTGTCAATTTTCTACCCACAACCACATATTTAATCCTTCATTAGGAACTTTTTCATAAAAAAAAAAAAAAAATTGTACAAATCTAAATCCACCAGTGAGATCAAATTTGGGGCTCTAGTATCTCGTATAAGTTCAGAAATTGAACAAATACCCCTTATTTCAATTTAAAGCGCTATGTTCCCCTAAGGGACACTTACGCTGTCATACATGTATGTCTTTACATTTGTCTATACATATATATACAATAATTTTAGGCCGTGAATAGAATAGTCATATGATATTAACAATGAGAAAGAGAGAAAAAAGAACTGTGTACAAAAGAAAGAAATGTCTGACAATATGTACAATCAACATAATATAAATTATCAGTTTCTTAAAATATATTTGTTGCTATATAATTTAAAATATATTTACAAAAGGTATTGAATTAAATATACATTACTGGAGATATAAATACTTGGATCTGTTACTATTAAATTACTTTCGATTCTGTAGTCTTGAAAAACAGGACAATCTAGTAAAAGATATTACCCTTGAAAACTTCCAACACTCCTATTTTTCATTATTATTTCACAGCCTCTACCATATTGTGAGAAAATCAGATATTTGTTATAATAAATTGAAACTATTTTTTGATGCATATGATTCTTTTTGAAGTAAAATCATTTTCTATACTGCCCTTACTCTGAAATGATAAATTAATGGAAGGGCCTGGCTTATTAGGGGTGAATCCTTCCAGCGGTTTCTCCAGTTTAAGAATCCACCACTGATGAGCCAGGCCCTCCCATAAATGTATCATTGCAGTAAGAACAGTAGTCTTCTTCTTCTTTCTTATCTCAAAGCCATGATAATCATGGTGGGTAGTTAGCTGACTGCTTTTACTGTAAGCGCACCACATGTCTACACATGTGAAAAGCAGTTTGACTTTGCACTTACACAAATGTGCCAGAGCCTGTTTGGTTACTTGCACTTGCTAGTCGAGTTGGACTTTTGCAAGAATCGGGGGCCATTGGAGCATTTTTTTTTTTTTAAACAGAAAAAAAAGTGTTATAACACAAATAAAGTTATAAAGGATAAGTTTCTTTATTGGTAATAACCGTTTCGAGCTTTCGGGCGCAAGCAGCCCTTCTACAGGAATAAAAGGAAACAAGTGAATCAGACATGTATATATACATCTATATGAGCTAAATTTTTTGCATACCTAGGATTATTTATAAATTTTTTATTAAGTAATAACTATTGCTATGTAAATTAATCTATCTGCTAATATGCCAATGCGGGAATCGAACCCGGGTCGTAGTTGTTTGAAAACCAAACGGTTTAACCAGCCTTCCACCAACCCCAAGAACAGTAGTAAATTGTTTCATTTCAAAAAGAATTCGTCAAAAATAGTTAAAATTTCTAATAACAGATGCCCTGCTAATGGATAATATACCATGTGTGTCTTCTTCTTTCTTATCTCCACTCAATCATATTAGGATATCAAGTTGTGACCCTTGATGGTGTCTGTTTGACAACCATCATGACTGGGTGAAGTAGAATGCCTTTGTCATTAAGACTGGGAGCACTACTCAGTGGCAGGCCAACTTAGCTCCAAAATAAATGGCCGCCTCTGACATGAGGAACAGACGCCATGTGCAGCCGCTCCTAACATGGAGTACAGACACTGTTCATCCTGTATCCCTGGAGCCCTTACAGGGTACTATCAGCCGGGCCAGCTGAACCCAGGTTTTTTACTGAGCTTGTTACTGCTCCCCCTCCTCTTTTTTCATCCGGACTTGGGACCAGCAAAGGCTGAGTTGTGTGTGTACTTAAAGATCTGGTATGATATATATGGTTTTCTCTCTTCACCCTGTAGCCTCTCTATAATATCTCCTTATCGTAGATTTAACACAAGTTCAGATAGAATGGTGCGCCCCATTGTCTAGAAAACTTCCTGCGACTTTTCCTAAACAGCCATCACTATATAGAATGCTTACACACAGTTGATCCCCATTATAAAAGCGACCATAGCCTAATGAAAATTAGTAATTCTGGTTTCTTCTGGAGGTAATGGTCTCTTATGGGAGAATAAGTTCAGTTAAAGTCAGTCTGGAATTTACAATAGTGAGGGCTCTTTATGTCATGTTAACAAATTAGCCCCAGACTTGTATTTGACTCTAGAAGAACATCAGTTCTCTAAGTCACACCATGGGATTCCTATGATGGGGACTGCAGCTCCAGAACACATTTTGGCTTGCATTAGATGTACTAAACAGGACCTTTGGGAGAGGCCGTTGCTCATCATAAAACAGCTCGAGGAGCCTGAACTCATGGAATTCGTGTAATCTTTACACAAGGGGATAAGAAACAACAACAACAACTGCAGTATCAGAGAGATCAAGATGTTGAGGCACAGGTATTACTATTTGAGATAGTGGTGTTGTTTGCTCCTAGCAGCCTTGTCACTGTGAATTGTTGCTGATAAATTGTAGCCCACACACACTTTCAATAAATACCTTCCCTCTTAAAAGGTAAAAAGACCAAATCCAAATAAATAAATAGTGTGCGATGTTTTGGTAACAGCGTTTTTACCGAAATGTCATGTTCTATTTATTTATTTGAATTTGGTCTTATTACCTTGTGTTTCTAATCTATAATCCTAATTGTACCTTATCACCTTCCAACTCTTAGAAAAGGTCACCAAAAAAAATGCTCCAATGGCCCCCCCGATTCTTGCAAAAGTCCAAACCCCCCCAGCTAGTGCAAGTAACCAAACAACCAAACGGGGCTCTGGCACATTTGTAAGTGCAAAGTAGAACTGCTTTCACATGTGTAGACATGTGGTGCGCTTACAGTAAAAAAGCAGTCGCTAACTACCCACCATGATTTTCATGGCCTGTACCATGTGTACTAGGGATAAGCAAAAAAAAAGAAAAGGTCACACCCTCAGCTCCTTGTGTTCAACCATTGAGAAAATAAACTCTCCTCTATATAAAAATGGACTTATAGTCATTGGGGGGGCTGAATGCCATTGAACATAAGTTGTGTAGGTTAGGTGTATAATCTATATATATAAAAATGAATGTATGTGTGTCTGTCCTTTATGCCTGACCAAACTACTCATTGGAACGCCATGAAACTTTGGCAAGTTATTTAGTATAGTACTGGGAAGGTTTCTGAAAAATAATTTCTTGAATATCCTTAGAGTTATTTGTAGATTTAACTCGCAAGCAGGGCCCCCATTGCAACGATGATACGTTTTTTTTTATCTATAAGTTTTATTATCACTAAGTTTATTATCTTGAAGATTATTTATCAAAAGTAAGATTTTCTACCTATTAATTGCGCACAAGTCAAAGTTAGTTATCGAGTATTTTTCAAGGAACCGAAAAAAATGTTCACTAGATAAAACGATGATTTTGTAATGTAGAAAATTTGGAAAGGTAAAATTCAGGATGACACGGCAATTTATTTGAGACAAGATGAGACAAGGGACCGGGGAAAAAATGTTCACTTTATCGAGAGATTCAAATATACGAGTTTCAAATTATCAAAATATATCTCTTATTTTTTTTTTTATAAGTTTATAGAGAATTGTTTTAACAAATGTTCGTTAGACAAACCTTTACTCGGGTAAAACCCGGGCGAAGCCGGGTACATCCGCTAGTATATATATATATTTTTATCTATTAGCCAGTGATTCAATGTAGAAGTTGGCGATGTGATAAAATCTCTGTTAATTCCCCTCCTGTGGAACAAATACTATCTCCTGTTGGGTTGATGTCTGGAGAATTTCTGAGATGGTCTAGAAGTACAGTAGATCTCTATAAAAGGACAACACCAAGTTTCAGAGCCAAAAAGTATCCTTTAGATAGAGATTGTCCTCTTACCGGAGAGTTTCTAATTAATAAAAGATTATTTTGGCCATGAAAACTGTCCTTTCATGTCCAAACATGTCTTTTCATGGAGGTTCTTTATTGTAATAGTAAATTCCCGAGTGATCAATCAGCTCCCTGAGCTTTGGTAATACAGTTGAACCTCCCCCTTTAGCTGACACCCCGCTAGAAGACACATCTCCATAAAGGACAGTTTTTATTTGCAAAATTACCATTTTTACAATTTAGTAACTCTCCGGTAAGAGGACACCTCTCCCTAAAGGATACTTTGGCTCTGCAATTAGGTGTTGTCCTTTATAGGGAGGTTCTACTGTATATAGCAACTCTCCGGTAAGGGGTACCTCTCCCTAAAGGACACTTTGGCTCTGCCATTAGGTGTTCTTTATAGGGAGATTCTACAGTATATAGCAACTCTCCGGTAAGGGGACGCCTCTCCCTAAAAGATACTTTGGCTCTGCAATTAGGTGTTGTCCTTTATAGGGAGGTTCTACTGTATATAGCAACTCTCCGGTAAGGGGACACCTCTCCCTAAAGGACACTTTGGCTCTGCAATTAGGTGTCCTTTACAGGGAGGTTCTACAGTATATAGCAACTCTCCGGTAAGGGGACACCTCTCCCTAAAGGACACTTTGGCTCTGCAATTAGATGTTCTTTATAGGGAGGTTCTACAGTATATAGCAACTCTCCGGTAAGGGGACACCTCTCCCTAAAGGACACTTTGGCTCTGCAATTAGGTTTCCTTTACAGGGAGGTTCTACAGTATATAGCAACTCTCCGGTAAGGGGACACCTCTCCCTAAAGGACACTTTGGCTCTGCAATTAGGTGTTCTTTATAGGGAGGTTCTACAGTATATAGCAACTCTCTGGTAAGGGGACACCTCTCCCCTAAAGGACACTTTGGCTCTGCAATTAGGTTTCCTTTACAGGGAGGTTCTACTGTATATAGCAACTCTCCGGTAAGGGGACACCTCTCCCTAAGGGACACTTTGGCTCTGCCATTAGGTGTTCTTTATAGGGAGGTTCTACAGTATATAGCAACTCTCCGGTAAGGGGACACCTCTCCCTAAAGGACACTTTGGCTCTGCAATTAGGTGTTCTTTACAGGGAGGTTCTACTGTATCATCAAATAGCTTGGTCCAATCTAAACTGTCATGTGCAACCACCATTTCCACCTGGTGTGTATCCATGTTTTGAAGCTATGATCTCCTATTGGAGGAAGTAGAACCTTACTTTTTATTCATTGGAGTAAATATTTGTACTTTTACTATTGAAAGACCTCCGATCACTTCTTTCCTTCTTTAGGAAATGCAGGACATGTACTCCGAAGATCATCTATTGATCCTACTGGAGAGATACATCTTGAAGAATGAACAGAGAAGGTGCACCAAGAAAGGATTGACTTGATAATCTAACAGAATGGTTTATAAATAAATTGCTCAGAACACAGGGTGAAATGGTATTTCACAATGGAAACCTCCATCTTTTTGGTTTTTTTTTTTTTTTGCTTATCCCTAGTATACGTAGTACAGGCCATGATAATCATGTTGTTGTTGTTGTTTCTTATCCCCTTGTGTAAAGATTGCACAAATTCCATGATCTCATGGAATGGGGTGTAGGGGTGCAGCTTTCGTTGATCATGGCACCATGATCCAGGCACACTTTGGTGAAAGTCTGACTTTGCATGTAGTTTGAGGCCGTTCCTAACATGGAAGCAGACGCCTTTGCTGCAGACTCTAACATGAGTACAGACGCAGCTCCTCCGTATCCCTGGAGTGGGACCCTTGCTGAGGTCCATCAACCGGGCCAGTTGAAGTCAGGATTTTTAAAGAGGTCTACTCCTCTTTTAACAATGCAGCTGTTGGTCCGCGACTGCTTATTTGTCAGAGTTATTCTGCTTGTTTCACAGCTGGCCTTCATATCTGAAGGTCGTTCCCCTATCCGCCACCTGGGGACGCGCCCTGTAGCAGTCAGCTCTGCCAAAGGGATGATAATCATGATGAGTCGAAGTAGTCAACTGCTTTTACAGTAAATGCACCACTGTCTACACATGTGAAAAGCAGTTTGACTTTGCATGAAAAAAAATTGCATAAAAAAATTTTTCATTTGATTATACTATTTGATGATTAAAACATTTGGTGGACATTCCAAACTCTCCCTTGATATCTTTTCCTTAACCTTTGTTCCTAGGGGGAGATGATCTGTCTGAAGCCTTCGAGCAGGTGAGTGATTGAATGTGTTGTCTTGGTTTTAAATTCTTTCTTTTTTTTTTTTCACACTGGAATATGTTACAATAGTTTTAGTTGCATGATCAGAAAATGCTTTTTTTTTCTTAATTTATTCACCTGATCCCAGTTCAATTTCATTCTTTTTCACTATTTTTTTGCATGAAGTTTTAAAAAAATAAATTGTAATTGATACTTATTTGGGCTTATTACCACTTGTTTTAGGCAGTTACATATGTTCTTTGTCAGATCCACATGGGGATATGCAAAGAAACAGAAGAACTAAGACAATGTATCCTTACTCTTAAAATTGAAGATACTTCGGCCAGTAAATCTTTTTATTATCTCGATATTTTGACAAAAATCTTTTGTCCTTTTCGGGAGCAAACAAAAATTAAAACATTTGGCAAAGCGTTAAAAATTATTCTAAAGAGCTTATTTCAACGCTTTGCCAAATGTTTTAATTTTTGTTCACTCCTGACGAGGACAAAAGATTTTTATCGAAACGTCGAGATGATAAAAAGATTTACTGGCTGAAGTATCTTTAATTTTAAGAACTATGAATGCCAGCCAAGCAGCCTCTATCCTTAGGATAATATATCCTATGGTATCTATGCTGTCCAGGCGGCCACGGCCATGTTCAACTACATGACCACAGACTACGACACAGTCCAGATGAAGATGAGCGCAGACATTGAGGCAGAAGGTTAGTGAACCCTCCCTACCTCCCCCGTGGAGCAGATCCCTGACCCCACATTGCTGATGACAGGTCTGGACATGCTCTCCTTGCTCTACCACTTCCTGGATGAATTCCTCTTTATCTTCAGTGCCGAGCCCAACTTCATCGCTCGGGTTAGTGACTCAGCATTCCTTGGGTGATCAAACTCCAGTTTAACTTCAACATCTACTCTCTACAGGGTGTTCCCCAAATTTCACGTAGGAAGTATTGTCAGGAGCACTGAGTTTTTCCCCCTTCCACTTGGCGCCACTGTTTTCCTTGACCGGTTGGTCCAGTCTAGATAAGAGGGAATACCAGGAAACTCTGCATTATAATCCTTCCCAAAATCCTATCCTACAGCTTCAAAGTGGCGGGAGGGTGTAAACAGATAGCAGAGGCTATGTCAGGAGTTTAACTCCTGGTAGGGCCACCCTAGGCGGTGCTACATACCCGGCTAATGTAGGAAGGTATCATTTGTCTGTTCTCCAGGTCTTCAGACCAACAGCACCCCTCTTTTCTTCCATGATAATGAGGAATAAGCAACAGCAACAGGAAGTATAATTTTGTTTGAAAACAATTGGTAGCCAATTGGTAGCGTCCGTTCTCCATGTCAGGAGACTAAAAGAAGCAAAGTCACACTGAGTGATACTTCCAGGACTTCAGACCAACAGCACCCCTCTTTCCTTCTTCATGATAATGAGGAATAAGCAACAACAAGAAGTATACTTTTGTTTGTAAACACAGGCTCTCTTATACACCTTCTTTAATTTAACTCGCTGTAATTCAACACTTATTTTTTTTTTTCAAATCCTGATGGAACTATGATTCAACTATAATTCAATGCAGACTTGTAATTCCACAGGAAGCTTATCCCTTAGAGTGTTGAATTAAGAGTCTTAATTATAATTTTAAAAATTTTACACATTTGTTGATTCCTACATAGTATTAGTGATAAATCACACAATTTGGATTATAGAATATAACTACAAGAAACATCACACACTATTTATTTGGATTTTGTCTTAATTTCTTGTAGTTATAGAGTATAAGATTATATATGGTGCCACATGTTATAAAGCCTAAAGACATAATTCAATTACTGCCTGAGTAACTTCCTAGTTGTGTAAATTTCCTGTTTTGGTGATCAGAATTGACTGCCTTCAGATTATGGAATTTCTTCTTTCTAATCTCCACTCGATCATATTAGGGTGTCAAGATTGTAAAGCTTGAGACTTTTGATGGTGTTTGTTAACTACCATCATGATTGGGTGAAGTAGAATGCATCTGCCTTTGTCATTAAGACTGGGACCACTACTCAGTGGCAAGCCGACTTAGCTCTAAAATAGATGGCCGCCTCTGATGTGAGGAACAGACATTATGCAATTTAATCTAAAGTTGATATACCAACAAGTTCAAGACACTTCCTATTATTCCTTGGGGAAGAAAATTGACCGTTGTATCAACAAAATCAAGCCGCATTCAAACTAACAGTCATGGAAAATTTTGACAAAAGTTACTTAAGTGCCAGCAAAGTCTTGGAGACAATTTAATTGATGATGATCTATACCATACATAACCCTGTAATGTATACTTTATGCATCAGAAATAATAAATCTTACCATTTCCAATTATAAACTTTTTTTTTTTAAATCAAATTTACTTCTTGTGTGAATTTTGTTACCCATATAACTCCTATGCTAAATTACTTTCAGTGTTGTCCCCTCCCATTACAGTAGAACCTCCCTTTAGCGCTCACCCCGCTAGCGGACACCTCTCTACAAAAGACAGTTTTCATTTGCAAAATTATCATTTTTATTATTTAGCAACTCTCTGGTAAGAGTACACCTCTCCTTAAAGAGCATTTTGGCTCTGAAATTAGGTGTCCCTTCAAGGAGGTTCTATTGTATTTAGCAACTTTCTAGTAAGAGGACACATCTCCCTAAAGAACACTTTAGATCTGAAATTAGGTGTTGTCCTTTACAGGGAGGTTCTACTGTATCTAATTGTTAACTAAGTAGTCATTATCATTTAGATTTACAAATTTGTGCAAAGTAAGGTAAGTATATACACTAGAACCCCCATGAGGTTGAGGTGTTCTCTAGTGTAGAACACCTCTCTACAAAAAACATTTTCCATCGTCAAAATTACCATTTTTACTAATCAGCAGCTCTCTGGTTAGAGGACAAAGGACTTTTTTTCTCTGCAACTAGGTTTTTTCCTTAAGAGAGAGTTTCTAATGTATTTGACTGTAGGGGCTTTCCTCTTTCTCACTATTTACCAAGTTGTGCAAGAATCCTGCATTGGGCACTTTTTTCTAATTAAAAAAATGCTTCAATGGCCCCCAATTCTGGCAAAAGTCCAACCCCACCAGCGAGTGCTCGGGGCTCTGGCACATTTGTAAGTGCAAAAGTCGAACTGCTTTTCACAAGTGTAGACATGTGGTGTACTTACAGTAAAAGCAGCCACCAACTGCTAGCCATCATGATTATCATGGCCTGTACCACATGTACTAGGGATAAGTTAAAAAAACAAGTTGTGCATACCTCAACCTGGGTTTCCAACCTTGTCTTGCCAGCGATGTAACGTATGTGTCTTCTGTTGCAGAAAGTGAAGATCCTGGAATTTGACAAGGAGAATTTCAAAATTAAAGCCAGAGGGTAAGAACTTTCTGTGGCCTACAGACTTCTCCTGCTGACCTGGGGATTGTGTTCAGGTTTGGAGAAATCTTCGACATCTCTGTTCATCCACAGGTAAGCTAGCCACCTCCTTGCTCACACAAACCTCTTTATTGAGAAGTCACTTCAGATAGTGTCCAACCACACCAGTCCCTTCTGGACCCTTGGAATATTCGACCAAATTCTGGTCCAAGGTGACTAACATGGCAACGGTTTCCATTTTCCAACCCAAGATAGAACACATTGCTGGGATAGAGATGTATGGAGACATCTGAGGCTCTTAATTAGACACGACAACAACAACAGAAAATTGACATTGACCCAGAACAGCAGCTTTACACACCCAAGATAGAGAAAATTGAGATTGCTGTGACAGAGATGTATGGAGATATCTGAGGTTCTTCATTGGACACGGCAACAACAACAGAAAATTGACATGGACCCAGAACAGTAGCTTTACACACCCAAGATAGAGGACATTGCGACTGCTGTGATAGAGATGTATGGAAACATCTGAGACTCTTCATTGGACACGACAACAACAACAGAAAATTGACATGGACCCAGAACAGCAGCTTTACACACCCAAGATAGAGAACATTGCGACTGCTGTGATAGAGATGTATAGAGACATCTGAGGCTCTTCATTGGACACGACAACAACAATATCACTCGGGTAGATATGCACACGGGTCAATCCCGGGGCGAAGCCCGGGTCATCCGTCTAGTATGTTATATTTTAGTGTTAGGCATATCTGGTTGTTTGTTGTCTCGAGAGAAAATAAAAGGAGAAAGTTGAAAGGAAAAGATATATGCGAGCAATATATATTCATATATATGTTATAAATAAAGATGAATGAGATTTTCTGTTGTATCTTGATTGTTGAGGATTATGGTAATGGTGATGCAGTCGTGGTTAAAATCTTTAAAGTATGATAATGAAAAATAGTTTTGATCAGTAATTTATTTGTGTTAAAGGGATATATAAAAAAGACATAATTTGATAAAAAGTACTGCCTGGCTTAAGGCGAGTAGAATAAAGAAAACAAAAGATTATTTACATAATGTACAAAGATTTGAGCCGGCCAACGGGGAACAAACAACAATGAGTTTTTATAGGGAAAGCGTGATCTCTGGCGGTCGATTTAACAGAGTATTTGAATCGATGAAATATAATTTTAAATAAAATAATATTTTAATATAACATATATATATTCATTCAAAACCCTGGTGTGGTAAACAAATTGAAATTATTAAAATTATATCTTCCAATGGTTATGGCTTACGTGATTCACTAGAAAGGATAGTATAATGGTGTAGATGGCAGTTCCAAGATGAACGAAAATAAACTCATTATAAGATACATTTACCCAATGGTAGAAGTTATCTTGACATGAAAAAACAACAGAAAATTGACATGGATCCAGAACAGCAGCTTTACACACCCAAGATGGAGAACATTGCGACTGCTGTGATAGAGATGAATGGAGACATCTGAGACTTCATTGGACACAACAACAACAACAACAACAGAAAATTGACATGGATCCAGAACAACAGCTTTACACACCCAAGATAGAGGACATTGAGACTGCTGTAATAGAGATGTATGGAGACATCTGAGACTCTTCATTGGACACAACAACAACAACAGCTTTAAACACCCAAGATAGAGGACATTGAGACTGCTGTAATAGAGATGTATGGAGACATCTGAGACTCTTCATTGGACACAACAACAACAACAGCTTTACACACCCAAGATAGAGGACATTGAGACTGCTGTAATAGAGATGTATGGAGACATCTGAGACTCTTCATTGGACACAACAACAACAACAGCTTTACACACCCAAGATAGAGGACATTGAGACTGCTGTAATAGAGATGTATGGAGACATCTGAGACTCTTCATTGGACACAACAACAACAACAGCTTTACACACCCAAGATAGAGGACATTGAGACTGCTGTAATAGAGATGTATGGAGACATCTGAGACTCTTCATTGGACACAACAACAACAACAGCTTTACACACCCAAGATAGAGGACATTGAGACTGCTGTAATAGAGATGTATGGAGACATCTGAGACTCTTCATTGGACACAACAACAACAACAGCTTTACACACCCAAGATAGAGGACATTGAGACTGCTGTAATAGAGATGTATGGAGACATCTGAGACTCTTCATTGGACACAACAACAACAACAGCTTTACACACCCAAGATAGAGGACATTGAGACTGCTGTAATAGAGATGTATGGAGACATCTGAGGCTCTTTTTATAATTACAACTCTTTATATACCAACAACAGCTTCAAGTCCTCAGTTAAATTCATCTTTTCTTATCTCCTTTCAATCATCTATAGGTGAGCTAATGCTGCTGAGAGGAGTAACATACTTCTGCTTTACAAAATTGAAAGTAGCAAGACCAAATCCATATTAATGAAATGTGACATTTCAGTAACAGTATTGTTACCATCACCAGGCAAAAGTACTGAATATTTAATTCATACATACCATTCAGTACTTTTGTCTGATAATGGTAACAATGCTTTTACCAAAGGGTCATAAATATTTCATTAATTTGGAGATGGTCTTGTTATCCTAAGTTTCTAATCTATAATCCAAATTTCACCTTATCATGTTTCTGCTCAGTACTTTTGCCTGATGATGCTAACATTTTTGGCAAAGTGTCACAAAAATTTCATTAATTTGGATTTGGTCTGTTGTTGTTTCTTATCACCTTGTGCAATGATGTGGTCTTTTTAATTTAAGTTTCAAATCTATAATCCAAATTTATCACACATGTTTCTGCTCTAGTCGTTGAGACTTGGAGCGCTCCTCTCTCCTGACTTAGTCTCACACATGACTCAAGAATTTTTAAAAAGTTATAACTCCGCCTTTGCCGGTCCCATAGCCTGAATAAAAAAGAGGAGGGGGAGCAGTAACAAGCTCGCTAAAAAACCTGGGCTCAGCTGGCCCGTCTGATAGTACCCTGTAAGGGCTCCAGGGATACAAGATGATCAGCGTTTTTACTCCATGTTAGGAGCGGCTATACATGGCGTCTGTTCCTCGTGAAAGGGGTGGCCATTTCTTTTGGAGCTAAGTCAGCCTGCCACTGAGTAGTGCTCCCAGTCTTAATGACAAAGACATTCCACTTCACCCAGTCATGATGAAGATAAGAAAGAAGAAGAAGAAGAAAAGTTAAGTTCCATTGTAGCTCTGAGGCACATGGATGCTGGTAGACACAGTATTGGGACACTAGGATATCATCAGAGCCAATGTAAATTATTAAATTTGTTAGTTTTCTCCCAATATCTTTCAGCAAAATATAATTTATACAACGGAACCTTCTATAACATCATTTAGAACCAACATTTTATGTTGTTAGTTAGAATCATTATGTTTTTATAACCCCAAACAGGACTTAAAACATTGGACTTTTTAATGATAAAGCACAATTTGGATTATGAATATTAACTACAAAAAAAAAGACCTAGGGATACTAGGGATAATTTAAAAAAAAAAAGTCCATCTTCTTTTGGGTCTTCCTCTTTTCCCCTCAATCCTCCCTTGAATAATGGTTCTCTCTAGACATTCTCTTCCTATACAATACGACCCAAGTATCTTAGAATTGAAGTTTAAATGTTCTGAATCAATCTTTGCCTATTGTCTAAGATGTTTACATTGGTTCTTCTTCCTCTTCTCAAGCTTTACAAGCTTGATACCTTAATATGATTGAGTGGAGATAAGAAAGAAGAAGAAGGAAGACATTGGTTCTACTTGAATTGAAGTTTAAATGTTCTGAATCAGTCTTTGCCTTTTGTCTAAGATGTTTACATTGGTTCTTCTTCCTCTTCTCAAGCTTTACAAGCTTGATACCTTAATATGATTGAGTGGAGATAAGAAAGAAGAAGGAAGACATTGGTTCTACTTGAATTGAAGTTTAAATGTTCTGAATCAGTCTTTGCCTTTTGTCTGAGATGTTTACATTGGTTCTTCTTCCACTTCTCAAGCTTTACAAGCTTGATACCTTAATATGATTGAGTGGAGATAAGAAAGAAGAAGAAGGAAGACATTGGTTCTACTTGAATTGAAGTTTAAATGTTCTGAATCAATCTTTGCCTCTTGTCTAAGATGTTTACATTGGTTCTTCCTCTTCTCAAGCTTTACAAGCTTGATACCTTAATATGATTGAGTGGAGATAAGAAAGAAGAAGGAAGACATTGGTTCTACTTGAATTGAAGTTTAAATGTTCTGTATCAGTGTGTCTTTACCTCTTGTCTAAGATGTTTACATTGGTTCTTCCTCTTCTCAAGCTTTACAAGCTTGATACCTTAATATGATTGAGTGGAGATAAGAAAGAAGAAGAAGGAAGACATTGGTTCTACTTGAATTGAAGTTTAAATGTTCTGAATCAATCTTTGCCTCTTGTCTAAGATGTTTACATTGGTTCTTCCTCTTCTCAAGCTTTACAAGCTTGATACCTTAATATGATTGAGTGGAGATAAGAAAGAAGAAGAAGGAAGACATTGGTTCTACTTGAATTGAAGTTTAAATGTTCTGAATCAGTCTTTGCCTCTTGTCTAAGATGTTTACATTGGTTCTTCCTCTTCTCAAGCTTTACAAGCTTGATACCTTAATATGATTGAGTGGAGATAAGAAGGAGAGATGACTGATTAGAAGATGAGGAAAGAAGCTCGTAACTGTATATAGAATAATCCAAATTGTGCCTTATCATTTTTACAAAAATTCTTTCTTTCATGGGCTTATTGGAGGTCTGCTGTGTAACAAGCTACCATGTAATGTCTGTGTGTACAGGGAACTGAAGTCAAGGCCATCACCTACTCCAATATGCAAGTGTACGACAACGAAAACCAACATGAACTATTTGTTATAGTGGACATCTAAGATTGGGGCAATAAAATGATATATTTATTTTTTTATGTCTTGGACCATGTAATGTAGCTTAATGGTTAACATTTAGCATGGCTCTTGATTTTGACCTCTTTAAACTGATATTTTCTACTAATTCATAAAAAAATAGTTTTATTCCCAACATTTTATCTCAACTTATATACACTGCCTACCCTGAATTTGTGGCACTAATAGTAGAAAATATGAAAATTTCAGGGAAAATTTGTTCACAGAGTTATATAAATGATGCAAATTGCACTGCTATCCAACACATCTTGATTGAGATATAAGTAAAGGTACTTGCAAATATGCCAATATTCACACTTCTCTGCCTGACAAGGAAAACATTTGAAATTTGTGTTTTTTTTTTTTTTTACCTGGAGAAAATGCTTAGTAGCAGAGAGCACCAGCCCACCACCAGCCAGTTCCAGCAGACAGACGATTTCACGAGAGGAATGGTGATTGGACTCAGAAGGACCGGTTGGTCCATATGTCAAATCTCTATGGACAGACACCTCGATGCTTCCACAGTGCACAAGTTATTGCTAAGATGATTAGAACAAGGAAATGTAGCACCATTGAGGGTACTGGTGCGGCCAGAGTGACATCAGCACACGTGGACTAATACATTCACTGGATGGCGTTGGAAGCCCCACAGTCTACTTCGGTGACATTTGGCAGGATTTCCAGGACACTTTTGATTCTTCCATATTGAACAGAACCATTATATATGCATCACTCCCATTAAGAAGACTGACGTTAACCCAATGACACAGACACCTCAATTTGCAATTTTGTCTGGATAGAGCCATGGCAACAGCGGAATAGCACAGGGTAGTGTTTAGATAGATCTACAAGAATTGCCTATTTTATTTGCATTATATATTATCTTATATACTATATATATTATTTTTTCGCAAGCATTTGAAACTATTCCGCACTTAAAACGCGCCCTTTTGTTCCACAAAAGCTTTCTCTCTTGAATCGAGTGGTGTGGGCCATTCATCATTCTTTTAATACTCTCTCAAGAAGGGAGATATCAAGAGTGATGAAATCTGAAGGGGTAAACTATCTCTCTATGCCTGGATCTCCACCATGTTAGAAAACTCGATTGTAGAGTGGTGTTTTTAAACTAAAAGAAATACCAGAAGTGGTGGTCAATGAAATACTGGTACTGGAGAAGTTTGATTCCAGGATAGTTATCTATATATTTGTGTGTGTGACATATTATAACAAAAGTTTAAGAGCGAATAAATGTCTTCTATTATAACATTAAAAGAAGATGGCATGCTATATTAATATAAATTCCCCTTGGCAGAGCTGACTGCTATAGGGCGCGTCCCCAGGTGGCGGATAGGGGAACGACCTTCAGATATGAAGGCCAGCTGCGAAACAAGCAGAATAACTCTGACAAATAAGCAGTCGCGGACCAACAGCAGCATTGTTAAAAGAGGAGTAGACCTCTTTAAAAATCCTGACTTCAACTGACCCGGTTGATGGACCTCAGCAAGGGTCCCACTCCAGGGATACGGAGGAGCTGTGTCTGTACTCATGTTAGAGTCGGCAGCAAAGGCGTCTGCTTCCATGTTAGGAACGGCCTCAAACTACAGGCAAAGTCAGACTTTCACCAAAGTGTGCCTGGATCATGGTGCCATGATCAACGAAAGCTGCACCCCTATACCCCATTCCATGAGATCAGATGTTGATTTGCATGCTGCATCGCCCGTCGCGCAGAATAAACAGGGGCGCGTTCAGGACTTAGGTAGAGGGTTCTGTCCGATAAGTATAATACAGTCTCCACAAACTTCACACTTTGCAACTTCCAAGCAACTGAGCATTCTGCAGTGCAACATAAATGGATTGTGCTCAACAGCAACAAAAATAAAATTAGAAGAAATAATGGAAATAGCTGAAAAACAAAAGATACAAATTATAGCCCTACAGGAAACCAAATTAAATGAAAAGTACAATCTCAAATATAAAAACTACAATATCCTCAGAAAAGACAGAAATAAAGAAGGGGGTGGCCTTGCATTTTTAATCAAGAATTTGTACTATGAAGACATAGCCATTAATATTCCAAACACATCAGACCTCGAAGCCCAAGGTATCAAAGTCTACCTCAATCAAAACAAAACCATCAACATATTCAATATGTATCACCCACCAAACAATAAACTTATTGACGATGGAACAATGGCTCAATTTCTTACAGACAACACTATTATTGTAGGAGACCTTAATGCCAAACATCAACTATGGGGATGTTCCACGCCAAACCCAAGAGGCAAAATACTTTCAAACTTATTTGACGACAATGCCTTCATGTGCTTAAATGATGGGAATCCTACCCACCATTCCTACAGCTATAATACTGCACAAGCACTTGATATAAGTTTCTCCAGTCCTGACATTTTCCACAAATGCAAATGGCAAATATTAAAAAGTATTGGAAGTGATCATTTGCCTATTTTGATAGAAATTAGCACCAAGACCAAAACCAGCTCAATTAAAGAAAAATTCTGGAACTTCAAAAAGGCTAATTGGAATCTTTACCAGCAAAACACCAATGAGGACTTTAGAAATATACCCACTAGAATAAAAGATCTGGAACAAAATTGGATATCTTTCAAAAACACCATTATTAAAGCAGCCAAAGTTTCAATACCAAGAGGTAATATTAAGAAATGGATTCCAAATTATACACACCAGGCAAAAGATATTCAAACACTTATAACTAAAAGAAATGAACTACAAAAAAGTGCACCCAAAACCAAACAAATTGTAGAACTGAACTGAACATTGTGAATGCAAAAATAAAAAGATTATACGTAAATATGAAAAGGGAAAAATGGAAACAAACTTGTGAAAACCTGAACCCAAGAAACCCAAATACAAAACTTTGGCATTTGGCAAAACAAATTGACAGAGCCCAGCCACAAACTGAAAACACAAATATGATTAAGAATACAGATGGTACCCCAGCAACTAATGACAAAAATGCTGCTAATCTTTTAGGTAATTCATATCAAATAAGTAGTAAAATCAAATTTGAAATAAAAGATAAGAAAGTTGAAAAAAAGGCCCGAAAGATTATCCATGACTGTAAAAACGTCACTAGCACTCATAATATTTTCCATGAAAAAATCAATATGAAAGAGCTAGATTATGCATTAGAAAACACTGACCTGAACAAGACTCCTGGGCCAGATGGAATCCATGGCCAAATGATATCAAACTTGGGCAAAAATGGCAAAGAAAAACTTCTTGATATTTTCAATAACTCCTGGAAAACTGGAAAATTGCCTCAAGACTGGAAAACTGCAACAATAATTCCTATTAAAAAACTTGACAAATCTGCTGATGACCCAAAAAACTATCGACCTATCTCCCTCACAAGTATTTGCTGCAAATTAATGGAAAAAATTATACTCAGACGACTCACCTACCACCTCGACACAAGAAATCTCTTACCAAAAGAACAATATGGATTTAGGAAAGGACATGGGACAATAGACCAACTCTTATTTTTCACACAAAAGGTAAAAGATGCACAAAACAGAAAACCAACTAACCACACAATGTGGGGAGGCCCGAGTCCGACTTCCAAGTCGTTCCGCCAAGAGATCAACACCATAGAGGTCCGTACGTCTCTTGACCTCACGGACAATACAGCAGCTACATTATATGTCCTCACTTCTTTTTTCTAGATTTGGTTCATTTTGTCTCCTCTCTAATTGTAAAGATGTTGCTGTATCACCTCATAAGCATAAATAAATAAATAAACCACACAATAGCTGCTTTTTTAGACCTTACACAAGCTTTTGATAAGGTATGGAAAAACAAGTTAATTACAAAATTATACAAACATTTCAAAATTGATGGAAAAGCTATCACTTGGATAAATGATTTCCTTAAAAATAGATACATCAGGGTCAATTATAATGGCACTCTATCTAAAACCTTCAAATTGTACCAAGGATTACCACAAGGATCAGTCCTTAGCCCAACTCTCTTCACCCTATTTATTGCAGGCATAGAAGAAAAAATTTCACATAAAACCAATATTGGACTTTTCGCTGATGACATTATTCTATGGAGCAGCAATACTAACTGGAAAAAAGCTGAAAGAGATTTGAACAAGACTCTTTTCCACCTAGAAAAATTTGCTAATAAACATAAATTAGAATTTAACCCCCAAAAATCTGAAACCTGTCTTTTTACTACCGATAAGAAACTATACAAAATAAGACCAAAAATTATTCTGAAAGAACAACAATTGCAATATAATAAACATCCTAAATATCTTGGCTACACCTTGGATCCAGAAATTAACTCCAGTAAACATATTGAAGAAGTTATTAGAAAAGGAAGAGACCGACTAAAAATCCTGAAATATATTTCAGGAAGAGAGTGGGGAGCCGATGCAACCACACTAAAATTAACTTACACATCTCTAATTAGACCTATCCTGGAATATGGATATCAAATCTATGGTACAGCATCTGAAACAAATCTAAAATCACTGGAAAGGATACAACTAAGTGCAGCTAGAATTATTACAGGTCTTCGTAATACCTGCCCTAATGATATTGTACTTTACGAGGCAGACATTATGCCCTTAAAGGATAGAAGAAGCTACAATCTGCCAAAATATATTAACAAAATCAAGAGTTATGGAAACAAACACAGAACTTCCAAGTACATACTTAATTGGGAATCCAATTTAAGACTCAAAAAAGAAGGCCCTCTACACCTGGCCAAAAGAAATGAATTTTTAAAATATAAAGTGGAAAAAAATTATTTAGCAGAAAAAATTTCTCCATGCAAACCACTACAAAATGTTATTTTTAATGCTACTTTAAATGAACCCACCAACAAACAATACCAAAATCCAGAATACTTAAAACAATTATCATTAGAAATAATTAATAACATTCCTAAAAATGCAATAACTATCTATACCGATGGTAGCAGAGACGAGCTAGGACACACTGGCAGTGGCTGTCTCATCAAAACCACAAATGGCATTGAGAAAATGAACAGAAGAAACCCAGATTTTTGCTCAGTCTTCAGATCAGAACTTATAGCCATCTATGAAGCCTTAAAATCCATCAGAAATACTAATTATCAAGATATCTGGATACTTACTGATAGTAGAAGTGCCATACAACACTTGAGTCACACAGGGGAACTCAGAGACAAAGTAAGCAGGAACATAATTGGTTATCTCCAAAAACTCTCAAAAACCTCAAAAATTCACCTTCAATGGATACCCTCACACGTTGGCATTGAAGGCAATGAAGCTGCTGATGTGCTAGCGAAAAAAGGCACAAAAGAACCCTTGCCACAGAAAAATAAACTTACTTTTAAAGAAATAGAAACAATAGCCAAAACAAAAATAATCAAGAACTGGAGGATCCCACCTAAGCACAGTTGGTACAGTGGAGTGAACCCAGGAGGAGCTCTGAACATCAGAAATAGACAGCATCAAACAACACTAACAAGATTTAGAACAGGCCATCTCAAGCCATTGAAGATAGAAAATAATAACAAAATTTATCCCACTTGCCCAAAATGTAGCTTGGCACCTGCAGCTCCAGAACACATTTTGGCTTGTATTAGATGCACTAAACAGGACCTTTGGGAGAGGCCGCTGCTCATCATAAAACAGCTCGAGGAGCATGAACTCATGGAATTCGTGTAATCTTTACACAAGGGGATAAGAAACAACAACAACAACAACAACATATAAATTGTTCTGAACCTTTTATCTGTATCAATTTTCAGGTTTATTCACCTGTGTATGTGTACTTTTTCTTTTTTATTATTGGCCTAATTTCCACACCACCCAGGAGGTACGGCCGTTGGCGCGTTACCCTTTGTTTATAGTGGCGGGTTCCCCAGTAGGCCTATAACCACTCTTCTAACAGAGCTCCAACATCGGGTCGCTCGAGTCAGCCTCCGCCCAGGCATTACTCGGCCGAGTCCGATTAAATTAGCCCTGCCAGGCTCCTAGACATCCTACCTAGAGTAAAAGTATTTTATAAAGTGCCCATTGTTGGAGACCCTGGAAACCTAATTTATATTTATAACTGATATATATAGATTTTCTAATAATTTGATAAATATATATTTATTCAGGGAATAAACTTTAGCTAATAATAGAAGATGGGAAATTCATGTGACATATTCTCATCCTGTCTATAATTTGATGGAGTGTTTTGATAGAAGATCAACCCAGTTAATTGAAAAATAATAAAAGCTCTAGAACATCAGTCAACTTCACTTAGGAAATGGGACTGGAGAGCATCATCGTTTTACCACTTATTACTTAACTTCATATTCTCTCTTTATATTTCTCAGTTTCTCTATTATCGACAAAAATTCGACTTTTCATAATAAATAACAAAGTAACCAGTTACTGAATATCCATTTTGAAAAAAAATCTAATTTAAATGTAAATTTTCTAATGTTAATTTAAAAACTGAATCGTCGCAAGTCCATTACAATAAACATACTTATTTTCATTTAATTTAGTCTTAAGTAGATAAGGAACATTCTATAATAATCGTGGAAGTTAGCGACAGAATCCAATTACATTGACATGCAAATCTAAAAAGTCGTAGTTTGGGTTTTATTTGAAGGTTTATTTAGAGCGACTTAACAGTGATATTACTACAAGAGCCTGGTCCTTTCTCTTTTCATGATTGAGGTGTTTTCTCTGGGATGCTTCTCTGAAAGAAATTATTAACTGATTAATCGTTAAAAAATTATTTTGTGTTTTTTTTTTATGTAATGTACAAACTACTAACCCTAAAATGCTACATCAAAAGACAGCATATGCTACAAAAGTTAAATTTACATCAGGTGCCCCTTTTAGTACATATATATATACTAGCCGAATGGGCAACGCCTGTGTTTTACCCGACTGTAGATGTTACAACGGTGGTTCAAATCCGGCTCGAGGGAGCATCCGTGACAGAGGCGGCCGATGACGGTCGTGACTATATATAGGGATACATTTTGTGTAGAAATAGGATTAGTTGACTTTATAAGGTAAACTTATTCATACAGTTTGTATCCCTCGATAGTTCAGTTGGCAGAGCGGAGGACTGTAGATGTTACAACGGTGATCCTTAGGTCGCTGGTTCAAATCCGGCTCGAGGGAGTTTTTTTTATTGGCTGCCGGCGAGCACGTGACCTCCCTGTGCGCGCGCATCCGTGACAGAGGCGGCCGATGACGGTCGTGACTATATATAGGGATTTTAAATAAAATAACTCATATTCTGACTGCTCACATGAGCACTTTAGAAGGCAGAGAACCCACAAGAGGAATAAAAATCAACTAAACGTTTCATTCCATAATATTTGGCCAAAAATATACTTCTTGTATTTTGGGGGAAAAAGGCATCCAGGGAATAAGTTTCTTGCATCAATCTTTCATTAATTCAAGTTGTTCAAGCCATGGAGCCCTTCTATGAAGGTTGTTGGATAAGTAAGGTAAAAAGTATATAAATAGCGACATCTATCTCCCTGGTGGGCTAGAAGGAGGTTCCTTTTATATAACTTCAAGCCTCATGAACGCGTGCTCCGCTTTCTAGGAATCTCGCGATGTAACTTTTGATCTCAAAAAGGATAAAAATGAGTTTTGAGGTGTCATCAAACATTCATTTTTAAACGTTGGTCGGCTTCCTAAATTGAATCCGAGCTGAACAAAGTTTATGGTGATTCAACAACATCATTTAAGATCATTTATTGCTGGATGAATGAATTTTAACGTGGCCAAGATGAACCACATTCAGACATCCTATGGATCTAAACAGACCAGAAATGATATCAATAATTAATTGAATCTTTATGGATGATCGACAAGTGAAGATACATGAGACAGC
Organism: Cordylochernes scorpioides; assembly: GCA_030710605.1. Classification (NCBI taxonomy): domain Eukaryota; kingdom Metazoa; phylum Arthropoda; class Arachnida; order Pseudoscorpiones; family Chernetidae; genus Cordylochernes; species Cordylochernes scorpioides. The sequence continues at coordinate 37,283,247 of CP092878.1, forward strand.
TGAGACCACAGGCATCTCATTAGACAGGGTACAGCATAGCCGTCGTGTGAAGTTACAGATGGAAGAAGGTGTTTGAAAGATGGGTGCCATTTTGCGTGCGATCGGCCAAAAAACGAATGTGGACAGACATTTCCCAGCAGTATTTATCATTGATCGCTCTTAATCCTTGAGACTTTTATCGTCTTTTTGTGACGGTAGACGAGATACACCGCTACACACCAGAGTCCAAACAGCAGTCAAAATAGTGGACAGGTCCAAATGAAAGTGCTTTGAAAAAGACAGACTGTTGTGTCAGTCTGAAAGTTGATGACCACTCTTTTTTAAGATTCCCGAGGAATAATTATGATTAAATACTTGAAAATTGGAAAACTAACAGGAAAGATTATATGACACTTTGGATTGATTAAAGGAAGAAATGCTTGACAAACGCCCGAGAATGACTTGAAAAATGCGTTTTTCGCCACGATAAGGCTCCGCACCATAGGTCAAATGCAGCCAAATGTTGCCAAATTGTACAAATTTGATTTTCAATTTATCCAGTGTGATTTCTTCCTCTTCTCAAATCTCTAAAAATGGCAGGGAGAGTGAAAATTTTAATCAAATGAAGAGGGGATCGACGATATAAATGGATACTTTAAGTACCTCGAAACATCATACTTGTCCTAAGGGATAACAAATTAGAACATCACTGGACCAGGTGTGTGGAAGTGAGGGGAACTATGTTGAAACATAAAACAATTCACAAAATACATCATAGATCTAAACAAAATTATTTTATTTTTATAATCAAGATACATCACTAGATTTTATAAAGACAAATAATTCTATAGTGGCAAGGAGACAGTTGGAGAAATTCAGCTCTATTACAGTATGTGAATATCCCTTACACCTTTTCCACGATAGGATCGATCGTTTGTCTTGTGTGTGAAAAAGACAATCTCTCTGAAATATTGAAATTACTTTATATAGATCCAAGATTCGCATATATTATTGATTTCACTTTGTTTTATTTTGCAAGCATTTAAAACTATTCCATACAAAGAATTCAAGTGTTTGTTTTCACAAAAGCTTTCTCTTTAGAATCGTGTTGTAGGGCACTTCATCCATCATTCTCTTAACGCTCTAGCAGATATCAGGACTAGTGAAATCTGAAGTAAGAAAACCATCTCTCTATGTCTGGATCTACACAGCATTATAAAACTGGAATGCACAGAAGTGGTGGTCAATTAACTACTGGTATCTGAGAAGTTTGATTCCATGATAGTCATCTCTGGCGTTTAAAATCTTATTGTATATATATAAAACACTATTTCAAAAAGTTTTAGACAGAGTGAAGGAGAAATGTTTATTTTATTATAAGGAAAAAATATATAACATACTGTATTAATATGATATGTTTGTTTGTATCCAACCTTTTAACTGTATAAATTTTTAAGTTTGAGTTGTGTGTAGATGTATTTTCTTTTCTTTTTTTTTTATTTGGCCTAATTTCCACACCACCCAGGAGGTACGGCCTTTGGCGCGTTACCCTTTGTTTATAGTGGCGGGTTCCCCAGTAGGCCTATACCACTCTTCTAACAGAGCTCCAATATTGGGTCGCTCGAGTCAGCCTCCGCCCAGGCATTACTCGGCCGAGTCCGATTAAATCAGTCCTGCCAGGCTCCTAGACATCCTACCTAGAGTAAAAGTATTATTTTATAAAGGCCCATTGTTGGAGCGTCGTGACCCAGGAAACCTAATTCACATTAAATAACTAATATATCGATTTTAAATGATTTTTAATATAATTTTATATTGAGAAATATATATATTTATATTTATTCTGAGAAATATACACTTTAACTAATAGTAGATGGGAATTTTATAGAGTTATTCTGCCCCTAATTTAATGCTATTGATATGTTCAAATATAAATGATCAACCTATGGATTAAAAAGAATAAAGACTAGAACAACAGCGGCACTCACATAGGAAATGGGATGGTGTAGTGTTTACCAATCATTACTTCGATCTTTCTTATTATTTTTCTACATTTGCCAAAAGGTTTCTCTACATTTACAAAATTTTGACTTTTCATATTAAATCGCAAAGCTACCAGAGTTACATCAATATTCGTTTTAAGAATTTCAATTCAAACGCTATTGTGTATATAAGCAATTTATATATTAATTTCAAATAGAATTTATCACAAAAGTCCAATGCAATAAACACCCAAATATTTTCACAATCAATTTAGTCTTAAGTAGACATAAGGAATTCCATTAAAAACCTGAGGGGTAGTTGGCGACAAAATACAAATACATCACCTATCTAAGTGGTAGTTTGGTTTTGTTTGAAGGATTTATTTGGAATAACTTAAATGCGATATTATAAGAACTTGATTATTTCTCCGTTTTATGAAACAATCGATTTATCTGTGAGTCTTCGTGTTTTCAGGTAAATCCATGTTGTTTGAGGCACCTTGATGACCGCATCAGTGTATGGCGCCATCGTGGATAAGGGACATTGTCAGCAGGTATTCGAAATCCTCATACTGGCCCATCACCTGGAATGATGGTGTGGGGTGCCATTGGTAACATGGCTCTGTCACCTCTGTGCATTCCCAGAACTTTGAATAACCCGCATTACATTTATGATGTGTTAAGGCCTGAGGCAGTACTTTTCATTTGAGACATGGAAAACTTGTTTCAAGAGAATAATGAGCGACCGCATGTTACTGGTATTTCATGAAATTTCCTTAATACTGAAAAATTTTAGCTGCTGCCCTGGTCAGCACGTTCTCCTGATTTGTCACCAATAAAGAATGTCTAGTCAATGGTTGCCGAGCGACTGGCTCGTCACCACAAGTTAGTCACTACTGTCGATGAATTGTGCGTGTTAATGCTGCATGGAAAATTATACTTGTACATGCTTTCCAATTTCTGTTTGGCTCAATACACAAAAGTATAAGTGCTGTTATTGCTGCCAGAGGTGTTCTTCTCTGGGAACTAATTTTATAATCCACACAACTAAATTTCCTTGAAATCTAATTACTTGGTATTCCCAATATAATACTTTGGTTCAATATATATCATTTTGAGTTTTAAAAGACGATTTATTTAATATAATTCCTGCCCAGAAGTCCAGCCCCTCCTCTACATGGCGGGCGGGAGAAGCAGCACAAGTAAGGGACTGCCATTTAGGGCGAGGTATGGTGGGACGCCTCGTGAGCACCGAGCCGCTATGGTATGGTAACTGTGAGGCCCACAGGGAACTCTGAAATGTGGCTGATTAACAGGCAATGGCACCCCCCCCCTCCCTATTCCATGTGTTAGGACACCTCGTGGCCATAGTATGCCAAAATCACCCAGAACCCCACCTAACCTAAACATGCCCCACCTTTGCCCATCTAAGCTGCAAACCTCTAGTGATTTTGAGGTGTAGAGATGGAGCCTGAGGCCAACTTCAGCCTTGACAACAACAAGCCAGAGTCCAAGATAGACCTCAGACACCCCTTCCTGTGGTCACGCCACCTGACCTGTGGTGGATGACCTGGCCCTACCAAGCTGGTCTGAGATGGACTCAGACACCCCTTCCTGGTGGTCGAGCCACATGTCCCATTGTGGCTGACTTGAACCCAAGCCAGAGTTCAAGATGGACTCAGACGCCCCTTCCCTGTAGTGAATTATAATTGAAGCACTGATTATAACTATGCAAATTACTTACTATAGCAGTTTTTTCAAAGATAAATATTCTGCTGAACATTTTGACTATACCATATTATTATTATTATTTATTTAAGTAACCCAGGTTCCTGGAGCGCACAGAAGTCGCCAACTACCCGGTATGTCCTTCTGACCTAAGTCTTCTTGGATTTATATACAATGCCAGTGGAAGTTCAATTAATGAGATGTTGCCAGGCAGATTTCTTTCTTGGGAGATTTTCTAGGGATGCTGGACATATGTTGGTGATACCTAGGAGAGTGGCTGTCTGGAATCTTTAGTATTGGAAGGTTGGGCAAGTGAAGAGGAGGTGGTCTACGGTTTGGTCTTCATCTTGGCAGTGGGGGCAAGTTGGGTCTTCTTTCCATACCGTTGCAAGGTCTGCCTGAATGTAGCCATGGCCGGTCAAGATTGTTGTGGAGGTAGATCCATGCTTGATGTTTCGAAGCATTTGGAGGAGTAGTTTCGGGGTAGCAGCAAATCTTCGTAGATTTCTGGTGGAGTAATCTTGGATGTAGAGGTCTGTCCACATTTTGAGGGCTATCTGTTTTTTTTTACCGCGCGCGACGCTCTTTGGGAGGGTGGTAAAGGATAGTGGCAGATTAGAATGTGCTGCAGCCTTTGCCGCCTGATCCGCCAGTTCATTTCCTGGAATACCGCTGTGGCCTTTGATCCAGCAGAGTTGCACATTTGGTGAAAAATGCAGGTTGTATATTATTTCCGCAATTAGTTGTGTTCTTGGGGGCCAAGACCTACATATGGCTGTTAGAGCTGATTGGCAGTTTGAGGCAATGATAAAGTGTTCTTTCGAGAAATTCATGGTGATTTTTGTTGCGTAGAGAATGGAAAGCAGTTCAGCTTGGAACGCTGAGCACTCCTGGTGGAGTTTAAGTTGTATGGTTTGTAGAGGAGGTGGTAGGATGACTCCAGCCCCAACTCCTTCTGATGATTGGGATCCGTCTGTGTAAATGGAGGTGACATTTAGTTGTAGTGATTTGGTAAAATAGATTATCTCCTGTAATGGGGGATAGGGTAAAAAGGAAGGACTTGGGCGTGATTCGTAGTGGCCCGTTTTCAAAGTTTTTAAATATTCTATGTGAGCCTTTATAGAGATATCGAGTGGGGGACAACCCGTCAATGAAATAGCTGGTATTGTCGGTGTGCATGGACCACCTCTTATTATTGCTTTCGCATATTTGTAGTGGAGACTACGTAGCCTGCGAGCCCCATTTGTGTCATATGCACGTTTTCCCCAGACACCAGAGCCATATAGTAGCGCTGGGAGAACGACTCTCTTGTAAATTTTGTGTCCGGAACTGAAGGTTGAACCAAATTGCCCTTTTATGGTGCTAGTGAGCCTTGGGAGTATCCATCGGTATTTGAGTAAACTGTTATTGAGATGTTTAATAAATTGTCTCTTTGAATCAAAGGTAATACCAAGGATTTTAATTGTTTTGTTGATTGCAATGGGCTGGTCAAGAAGTCGGATGCTGTCCTTGTTTGGCCATCTTGGTTTGTTTCTGTAAAACATGCATGCTTGAGTCTTGTGGGGATTTATCAACATTCCATGCCTTCTGCACCATTGTGAGAAATTTTCAAGAAAATTGTTTTTTTTTTACATTTAGGAAGCTTTGGGGCCACCTGCACCATTAGTGTGAAATCATCTGCGAAGCCCACTAATTCGCTCTTTCTAGGTTTTTGCAAAGTAAATGCTTTTCTTGCAATCATATTGAAGAGGAAGGGACTTAAAGCCGCTCCTTGTGGGACTCCACGGAGTGACAGAATGTGAGCAGTGTGTCCCCATACGCTATAGGCCATTTTTCTATTTATTAAATAGCTGATAATTAGTTGTAGTAATTCCTCAGGGCAGCTAACCTCTCGTAGGGCTTCAATGATAGAATACCTATGTACGGTGTCGAAGGCTCTTCTAATGTCTAGGCTGATAACTAGTGTTTTCTCCCCCTCTTCCATGTCCCTGTCTATGAATTGGTTTATTGCAGCTAGGGCGTTTTCGGCTGAACGGCAAGGAACAAATCCAAATTGGAGGGGTGAAAACCAATTGTGCCGGTCTGCTAGCCATTGTAGTCGAGCCAAAATGCAACGCTCAAATACCTTGGCTAGGGTGTTGAGAGCAATTGGGCGGAATCTTTCCAGTGGGTTTTCTGCTGTGCTGTCCAGTTTGGGTATGAGGACTAAAAGGCCGATTTTCCAGGGTGATGGGAAATGGCCGAATCTTAAACACTTGGTAAAAAGTCCTGCAAGTAGTTTATGTAGGGGAGGACCTCCTATTTGAAGGCATTTTGCTCCAAGTCGATCAGGGCCTGGAGATTTCTTGAGTCCACAGCATTTGATGGCCCGAAGTACTTCAGCGTCGGTGAAGTCTGGCTCAATGAGGCCAGAAAACTGTATTAAGGGCCGAGGCTGAGATATTGGTGTATCAGGCAGACAAAAGTGCTGCAAGATTTTTTCACAGGTTTCCTCTGGTGTATAGGGGGTTCCGTCAGATTTTTTTAGCAGTGGAGGTCCTCTTTGGGTGCTTCGTCCTTTGGAAATATATTTGTGGACAGAGCTCCAAGCGGCTGAGGATACTTCTTGACAGAGGTTTATCCATGATGAGTGTTTGGCTCGTCTTATCTCGGCTCTCAGCCTGTTGTGACATGCTCTGTAGAGCCCTTTGAAGAAGTTTCTAATGGGCGTGGATGTGCATTGCGAAAGGCGCCTTAGAGAAACTACTACATTGCGGAGTTTTGCTAAGTCTTTATTCCACCAGGGTTTTGATGGTCTGTTGTCTTTCTTTTTTCTTTTCATGAATATGTTGCAGGCCTCTTGAAGGATTTTGGTAAGAATATGCACCACATCATCTATATCCTGGTGTGTTGATGCGGCATGGAGACGTGAGACTGCATGTTGCAGAGAGGAGCCAAGGAATGTAGTGAAGGCGCTTTCCACACACGTCGATTCAGCCCAGGAAGTATTTTGCGCTGGGGATATTGTATCTTGGATTGTAGTGAGGATCGGTAGATGGTCTGTGAATGCCATTTCAGGGAGGCATGTTCTAGTTGCTCGGGCGGCTAGGGAACTGGAAGCCAAGGTTACATCGATGGAGGAAGACTGTTGTCCGTTGCTCCAAGTGTATTGCACAGGAGCTCCCAGAAAGTGTAAGTTTGTGAGCATAGAAGATGCTTCCAGACTAGCGCCTCGAGCATCACGGACTGCACCGAGACCCCAGGTAGGGGAGTGGGCGTTGGCGTCCATGCCTAAAACACTTGGTATGGCACATGTGGTAATGATGGATTCGAGGGTCGGAAGAAAGTCATATTCTGTTGTATCATGGTGCCAGTAGGCTGAACAAACTAAGAGGGCTTGTTTGCCTAGCCAGATCATCGCAGCAGTGATGTTTGGGTCGGAGGAATCAACCTGTACAGGATGAAGGCTGGCGCGAATAACTAATCACGAGGGGATATAGTTACCAGGTGGAGCAAACGTTAAAAATGTGCTATTGGGCCATCTGAAGTTTCGGGGGAGTTCCTGGAGCAGGATTACGTCTGCTTGAGTTTTGATTGCCATTTGGGAAAGTTCCAGAACAGCATCTGGTGACTTTCTGAGGTTGGCCTGTAGAACTTTGAGGGGTTTAATCATATTTTCTAATCTTGGATATTTGTGCCTTAACCAAGGGACATGCGCGGGATGTGGCTTGGTGGGTTAGTGCTTCAGATGAGGTTCCTACCTTTTTGGAGCAGTTATGACATTTCAGTGTGTTGCTTGGGCATTCATGTCCCTCGTGTCCTGTTGTACCACATTTGTAGCATATGGGGTTGGCGGCTTGGCAGGTCGATGCGCGGTGGTTGAAACCGCAGCATCTGTAACACTGCTTCAGAGAATAGCTTTTCTCATAACGGTGTATTAAGCTTGCGATGGGGGTCTTACCACGTTGTTGCAGAGTCTTGGCGGCGTCATCGTCCACTTCGACGAATACTGTGGTGTAACCTTTTGGATTGGGTTTGGGTCGATGTGCAATTCTGAAGTGTCTTTTCCCTGGTAGATTATTGAATGATGGGTTGTTTTTTAGACTTTTAAGGATTTCTTCATTTTTGGTGCTGTCTTCTACCCCAAAGATACAGTATCTGGGGTGGATCGTTGGACGTTCCTGACAAGACAGTTCGGATGGCATTGCATTGTTCAGCTTGGATGCTAGCTCAGCGGCGACATGTTTGGTTTTAGTGTAGATGACCAGCTTCTCTTTGCCTTTCACTGAAGCAGCTACCTCGTTTGAGGCAAAGAGAGAAGGGTTTTTTTACTTTACTTCGCGGAGGATTTCTCGAGATTACTTAGTAGGATTTATGGATTTAATTACGACATGGGATTCGAAGTCTCTTGCCAGGTTGTTATAGGTTGGTTTGACCTTCGAGGAGACAGGCGCTGGGGGTTTGGTCATGTCTGCTGTTTTAGCATATGAGGGTCTGGATGGTGTCTCTGCCATTGGCTTGGGGCGAGACTGTGCGAGGTTGATACCGGTGTAGGCATCCTGGAGAGCCAGCTCAGCGCAGGTCAGAGCGGAGTGAAGAGTTTTTATGAGGCTTCTGCGTAGATCTTCATTTAATTTAGCCTTGGTAGCGAGCGTATTTATTTGATTCACGCCGGTGTTGAAGGCGCAAGAGATTTGACCGAACTTGAAATCGAAATGTTTAGGGTCAGAGTCCATCTCGGAGCGATTTCGTTTCACGCCTGATGGCTTGTTACTTGACATCATATCTTCTTTTTTTTTTTTGGCTGTAACTGAGAATCAAAATATCTATAACATATAATAAAATTAAAGTGCGAGGGGCCTTTTTTGGTATATATTGAATATATATTCAATTTTTTATTTTGCAATCTTTTTTATCTTTACAACTTTTAGTCATGATGATTTTAAGATACAAGTGTCAAGAAATTGTAAATACAGGTTTAAAAGTGCAAGAGCAGAGTTTTCAATGGAATATATCTCATTTGATGTTATGAAATCGAACCCTTCCCTGTACTGATAAGGGCGATAGCCCGAAATCATGGTATACAGGGTAGCTTTTGTTTGAAACTGGTGTTGTGGCTCATTCCTTATCACCACCATTGTTTTTTAACTAGAGTGATGAACCTAAATGCATTATTTGAATGAATTTTAAAGGGAGAGGTGCCTATATATATTAGTACAGATATGTATTTTAAAACAATAGTGCAAACTGTGCACTTTTACATGTATTGACAATGTATTGTCAATAAAATTATGTTATTGTCTTTAAAATTCTATATAAGGTGTAAAAATTTAATTGATTCAATGGGTATTTACTAAAATGGGACATCCTCATTATTCCAAGTTCATCAACAAATTGAGTTTATTGGGGAAAGACATCACTACCAAGGCGACATGGAAGAGCGGTTGTCTGTGAAGCTAGAGAATATTTTATCTGAGATGGTTGAGACAATATCAGGAAACGTTTTTTTTAACTGCCAGAAGTAATAAATGGTCCCAAGAAAGATAAAGGAGTTGGTCACTTAGATGAAAACAGAGACCTCTAGAACCACTGATGGAAGTCCCAATAAAGGAAACCCCTGAGGCGGAACCTATAGCTCTAATAGAAAAGCCCAATTTGGAAAACGCGATGATGAAGAAAGAATAGGAACCAAAACCATCATTTTAGCAAAGGAGAATAGCGTCAACCATTGGGGAGATTAACACCGAGTCAGTTTTTAGATACCTTCCTGAAATTTATATCTGTTCAGACTGATATTTAACTTCTACCTGTTGTTACATAATAGTTAAAATTCTAGCTGTTTTGCATAATGTTCTTTTGTTTGTAAAATTAATTATTGTTACCGCGTGCCAAGTATGTAAATTTTTGGATAGCTTTGTTAAATAAAATCAGTGTGTTTTTAACTACGCCCGTGTGTGGGATTCCTTTATAGAATAACTCTGCCTTTGTGATTCAACGAGTGATCGCCTCAACTCAAAACAATTACAGTTCTCAGAAGGTAGCGGAGACATAAACCCTTGGTACTACTTGTAAGCAGAACACCGCCTCCAGCCAAGGTTAAACAAATTTGGTCCTGATCGAGTCGGATTCTGAAGAAGCTAAGAAAATTGAAGAAGAAGGAATTCTAAAGAAGTTGAGAAAATTTGTATGCTTCTGAAGAACTTTAAAAAATTAAGCTGATTGTTAAAGGAAATTATTTAAATCAACTAAGTGAAGTTTTGTTAAGAATTCAAGATGAAAAAGAGTCAGAAAATCCGAACGTTGTTGCGATCATCTGCCACAAAGAGCATAAAGGAAATTGATGCGGAACTGGAAAAGGAATCTCCATCCCGGGAGACCATCAGGATAAATTTTAAAGTGTTGGAGACTAATGAAAACCAACTCAGAGATGTAAATTCCCAAATTATGAACCTGATGTTGGAGGATGAAACAATAACTCCGCATGATCTGGAAAAGGAGCAAGATATGGTGGTCCAGTATGAAAAGAATTTTATCAGAACGGAACTTCGAGTGGCTGAATATCTCCAGTTAAAGGAACATGAGCACCAAGGCCGAAGTAATCTGGACCCTACTAGTCGAGCGGAAAGGTCTCGGGCTCGAGGGGCCGCGGGGTAGCTAGAAGAGCAGGGGGGGCGACAGGGGCGGGCTGGGCAAGATCCCTCGGTTCGGCAGGATGGGGCGCCGAGGGGGTCACTGGAGCCTCAGTTGATGTCTTCGCCGGTTGGACAGGGGACGCCGGTGTTGCGGGCGCAGGTGCCGGCTTCCTTGGCTGCTGAGGAGGAGGAGGAGGGGGAGGCCTTGCGTCGGTGGGAGACGCTGCTTGCCTGGGGTTGCCGTTCCCTTGTCTGGCGAGCGCTGGGCAGTTGGCTCTGCGGTGGCCCTGTTTACCGCATTTGGAACACTTGATTCCAAAGGAGAGGAAGGCCGACAGGGTGTCTCCCTTGGAGTGGATGGTCAGTCGGGTGGGCAGCGCCTACAGCCTTACGCCCTCGCGGAGCAGGATGAACGCCTCCCGGCGGCCGTCGGTGAAGGTGAACTCCCCTATTTTGACCAAGATGGGGGCGATGGAGGTGACCCTCCCAAATTGGCCCAGGGCGGTCGCGATGGTGCTGTCCTCCACAAAGTCGGGCAGGTTGGCCACGACTATGCGCTCCGCCCTCTTGCGGAAGGGGAAGATCTTGAGGGTCGTTCCCTCGATTTCCAGGCCGTTCGCGACCAGACGGTTCGCGAGGTCCTTGTTCGCAAGGCCCACGATGTAGTGGCCGTTCATTCGATTGAATTGCGTGATGTTTTTTGGCCCCCCGAGTAGCGCGCTCATTGCCTTGAGGTAAGAGTAGTCCGGGATTTCAGGGCACAGCTCCACGAAGACGTAGTTCTCGTGGTTGGTAGTGGCCTGCCTCGCCCTGGCGTCGGCGATGTTGGCGCGTGTCGCCTTGATCTCCTGAGGCGGCACTGCTCTCGGCCCTGTTGGCCGCTTCCGCTGCTGGGGGCTGGGCTTCTCAGCAGGCCTGCCAGGCTGCCTAGCGGCGTGCTCCGGCGTTGAAGTGAGGCGCCTTTTCTTGCTCTTCACAACGGTGTAGCCGTCGTTGGCGTCCACCTCCGCCATCTCGCTGTCGGCCCAGTTGAGCGAGGCCGGGCTGGCTGTTGTAGCGCTGGTCGTAGCAGCAGTCGTTGGCGCCGTGACGTCACCACGCTCGGCGGCCAGATTTGCATGCCTTCCGCCTGCCGGCGAATTTGCATAGCTTTCTGATACAGAAGAATTTTCATTGAATTTCTTCAATTTTTCGTTTTTCGGGGCTAATTCCTCGCCCGCTTGATTTAGGATGCTGGGCCTTTCAGGCACATGTTCAGCAGAGCCTGGGCTACCCTTCGGTGCCAAATTTGCCACACATGTCTACAGACATTTACACCCACGCCAGAGGCGAAAAACGGCGGAGCTCGCAAAAGCGTGGCCGCTCGCTCGGGTGTGTGTGCTTATCCCCAGTACACATGGTACAGGCTATGATATTCATGGTGGGTAGAAGTTCCGACTGCTTTTACTGTAAGTGCACCACATTTTTCACATGTGAAAAGCAGTTCGACTTTGCACTTACAGATGTGCAAGAACCCCCATTTGGTTACTTGCACTTTTACACATTTTATCTCAACTTATGTACACTGCTTACCCTGAATTTGTGGCACTAAGAGTAGAAAATATGTAAATTTCAGGGAAAATTTGTTCACAGAGTTATGTAAATTATGAAAATTGCACTGTTATCCAACGCATCTTGATTGAGATATAAGAAAAGGAACTTGCAAATATTCTAATATTCACACCTCTCTGCCTGACAAGGAAAGCATTTGAAATTTGTGTTTTTTTCACTTAGAGAAAACATATAGTAGCAGAGAATACCAGCCCATCAGCAGTCAAGTCAGTTCCAGCAGACCCACGGGATTTCACGGAGGTATGGTGATTGGACTCAGAAGGACCGGTTGGTCTATATGTCAAATCTCTATGAACAAACACCTCACCTCACCTCGGCACGTGTCCACAGTGCACAAGTTATGGCGAAGATGGTTGGAACAAGGCAATGTGGCACCATTGAGGCTGGTGCGGCCAGAGTGATGTCAGCACATATGGATCAATGCATCCGCTCGATGGCATTGGAAGCCCCACAGTCTACATCCGTGGCTATTTTTCAGGATTTCCAGGAAACTTGATTCTTCCATATTGACCAGAACCCTTATATGCATGACTCCCATTAAGAAGACTGACGTTGACCCAATGACACAGACACCTCCATTTGCAATTTTGTCTGGGTAGAGCCATGGGAACAGCGGAATAGCACAGGGTAGTGTTCTCAGATGAATATTGCTTATCTTTTAGCAATGACAGTCACAGAGTAAGGATTTGGCACTGCTTTAGTGACAGGTCCACCCCAGCCACATCTGTGGAACGCCGCACTTCACAACAAAGAGGCATTATGGTTTGAGGAGCCATAACCTATGATAGCAGATCACCTCTGATTCATATTGAGGGAATTATGATGGCCTAAGGATAGGTGGATGATGTCCTGCGGCTATTGACGCTACCCTTCCTTCAGAGGGTACCAAATGCCATTTTCCAGCATGGAACGGCTGACCTCACACATCAGCCAAAATCTCTGTCCTGCATGGAACTTCAAGGCTTCCATGTCCACCAGTTTCTCCTGATCTCTCACATGTAGAACATGTGAGACCCATTTGAGTGTGGTGTGTGTGTGCTGCATGCATAGTGGCCTGGAGAAAGTTGGAGATTTTCAGCTCTTTTACAGTATGTAAATATCCCTAACAACCTTACCACTATAGGATCATTTTTCTAGAGAAATACAAACTTTTTTTTTTGCTTATCCCTAGTACATGTGGTATAATCATGGTGGTTAAAAGAAGGCTACTGCTTTTACTGTAAGTGCACCACATGTTTACACATGTGAAAAACTTTCGACTCAGCACTTACAAATTTGCCAGAGCCTCGTTTGGTTACTTGCACTCGCTGGTGGGGTTTGAATTTTGCAAGAATCGGTCCCATTAGAGCATTTTTTTAACAGAAAAAAGTGCCCAATGCAGGAATCGAACCCTGGTCATAGCGCCGAAGGCCGAAAACCAATGGTTTAGACATCCTTCCACTGACCTCCACAAGCTTCTTAAAATATTGAAATTATTTTATATAGATTCACAAGAATTGCCTATTTTATTTGCATTATATATTATTTTATTTGTAAGCATTTGAATCTATTCCCCATTTAAAATGTGCCTTTTTGTTTCACAAAAGCTTTCTCTCTTGAATCGAGTGTTGTGGGGGCATTCGTCGTTCTTTTAAAAGTCTCTCTTAAGAAGGGGGATATCAAGACTGGTGAAATCTGAAGGGGTTAAACGATCTCTCTATGCCTGAATCTCCCCACATTATAAAATTCTAATGTAGAGTGGTGTTTTAAACCAAAATAAATACCAGAGAGAATGGTGGTCAATTGACTACTGGAATCAGAGAAGTTCGATTCCACGATAGTTATCTATATATATGTGTGTGACATATACTATAACAAAAGTTTGAAACCAGTTCATTATTTCGTACGCAGGAACAAAATTCTAACAGAAAAAAATTCATTCGAGCAGAAAACAAAGCCAGATCATCTTTCTATAAAAATATCGCTTCTCAGACACAAAGTTTGGAGCGGGACGTTTCACAAGAGTGACATCCACGGTGCCAATTTATAATTGTAACGAATAGTATTTGAATAAAAACATTTAATCGGGTAAAACCCGGGCGTTGCCCGGGTCATTCGCTAGTATTGAATATATATTAAATTTTTTATTTTGCAATCTTTTTTCTCTTTACAACTTTTAGTCATGATGAATTTAAGATACAAGTGTCAAGAAATTGTAAATACAGGTTTAAAAGTGCAAGAGCAGAGTTTTCAATGGAGTATATCTCATTTGATGTTATGAAATCGAACCCTTCCCTGTACTGATAAGGGCGATAGCCCGAAATCATGGTATACAGGTTAGCTTTTGTTTGAATGGGCAAAAAATGGTGTTGTGGCTCATTCCTTATCTATATTATAGTTTTTAACTAGAGTGATGAGCCTAAATACATTATTTAAATGAAATTTAAAGGGAGAGGTGCCTCTATATATTAGTACAGGTATGTATTTTAAAACAATAGTGCAGATTGTGCACTCTTACATCTATTGCCATTAAAATTATGTTAATTGTCTTTAAAAATTTCTATATAAGGTGTAAAAATTCAATTGATTCAATGGGTATTTACTAAAATGAGACAGCCTCATTATACCAAGTTTATCAACAAATGGAGTTTTTTCGGGAAAAACATCACTGCCAAAGCGACATGGAAGAGAGGTCGTCTGTGAAGGTAGAGAAATTTTATCTGAGGTGGTTGAGACAATGCAAGGAAAGTGAATTTTTAACTGCCAGAAGTAATAAATGGTCTCAAGAAAGATAAAGGAGCTGGTCACTTAGATGAAAACAGAGACCTCTAGAACCACTGATTGAAGTCCCAATAAAGGAAACCCCTGAGGCGGAACCTATAGCTCCAATAGAAAAGCCCAAGATGGACAACGCGATGATGAAGAAAGAATAGGAACCAAAACCATCATTTTAGCCAAGGAGAATAGCGTCAACCATTGGAGAGATTAACACCGAGTCAGTTTTTAGATACCTTCCTGAACTTTATATCTAATTATGCCACTAACCATGACCCACTGTTTCACATCAAAGCTGCAAAGCTCTGGAGGCTGTGAGGCGTATGTGGAGCCTTCATCCTTTACAGCACCAAGCGAGAGTCTGGGATAGATTCAAACATCCCTTCCCTGTTGTCGAGCCACATGATATATGATGGGCGACTTGAGACTATCAGCACCAAGCAAGCATCTAGATGGACTCTACCTAAATTCCATATATAATCTCTATAGGCAATGATAGATTCATAGTGGCTAATAACATCACCATATTCAAGCAGAACATCAGTTCCATTTCAAGCTGTGGACCTTCTCTAAGCAGACCCCAAGATTCTCAGGTTCCATAATGTCTATCAGAAATATTTAATTGTGATCGTGAGCATAACGCAAATACATTTAACCAATAAACATCTGTGAAAGTTGTAAAGAGATGAAAATGGATATAAATAAAACCTTCAATCTAGTATAATGAACGCTTACACCAGGATAGAAACGTTAATTGATAGGAATTTGTTTGAAGGCAAGTTTTGATGACCTAACCAGAAAATCTTGATAAATTACATGTAGGTGTGTTGCGTTCCCGGTTTGGATAGATGAAAAGGGAGGATACACGATGTGACTTATTAAAGTTTCCTTACTTAAGTATATATATATATATAGCAATTTAGGCCAACAACCCCATGTATATAACCCGCAGCAAGACCTTAATGTTGTATAATAGAAGCACAGCTGTCAATGATGCACTATCGACATATGTCTTTACATCATCACATGTAATGCAATTTGTGCAAACAGGATAAATAAAGTAAAAAAAGGGGGGGGGAAACTCTGTAATTGATTAAGAGTTGAGTTAAAGCAGGGATCGAGCATATAATATTGTCAGAACAAAGGTCTAAAGATGGAAACAGCCACGACACTAGTATACAATTTCATCAGACAACCCATGAAATCGTTATTAAATTGGGCAATCTATAAAAGACTCCTTCTGGAGGTTTAGCAACCCACTGAAGACGCTGGGAGCTATTTCATAGAGGAAAATTATAGCAACAGATCTCTATAATTTCTACAGATCAACTGTAAATAGATTCATATTAAGGCATTTTTATAGCCCAAATAACACAAACAATAGTCAAACATACAAATCTGTTTGCATCATGCCGTACCCTCCTAACAGCGTAACAATAGCCCGAGGAATCAGAAAATATGGTATAATGGTAAATATGATGGAATAACGCACTGAAACACATAAAAGTACAAACATTACTAAAACCTGACAGATAGATACCCTCAAAGTAGCCCTAATAAAGTCGTAATTTGCAACTGTCGCTGTGTCAATATATCACAGCAAAGATATAGTACACAACTCTATTCCAACAGAGTCGGTAGTTCTATATTTAGTACAATTTGTGAAATTAAGGTGTGGGGGGTAGTACCATAAAGCAAAAGGAATGAAATATGTATGAGAGGAAACAAGAAAATTTCTCTAGATATTTATTTAAATAAATTAAAATTTGGGAACATGTCTATACTGACGAGATATGCTATTTACATAGTAAAATTTAGATAGAGGTGACCTGAAGTTACTTTATAGCCCTTTAGGGCCCATGCGAAATCTAGGTTGGTTACTACACAAAAAGGGGGGGGGGGCGCTAAGTCATAATGACAAATGGCTTACCTTTTCTCGAAAGTGCCGGCAAAGGTCTGGTCTCCCGACTGAAGACTGTCCTCTCACTGAGCGACTCAGATTGAATCTGCCTTTTGGCAAAGAAACCCTCCTTTATTCTTGTCTCCCTCCGTTTTCATTCGCTGGCCGCGCCAAAGTTTCTATTGGCTGGCATTTTCATTCGCCGAAAGAAACACCAATCAAAATGGCCAACGGCTCCAGTATACGATTTCACAGACGCCCCAGGCCTCTCCCATCAAAATAGAACATATAGTATTACCAAAACAAAAAAAATCTAAAGAGAGAAACAGCCACGGCAATAGTGTAAAATTTCATCAGACCCCAGGCCTCCTCCACATGGGCTGTAATACGATCCTCCCTTTTCTCGGGACGGTATATATATCGCCCCCCGTCTTGGCTAAAAATCGACCCAGGCCCCTTTTACCTGGACTGTAATGTGATGCTTCCTTTTTTCGGGAAGGATATTTATAAGGCTTAGTCTTTTAGAAATCTTCCTTCTCCATTTTTTCTGGTCACCTTTACCTAAATTTTTGGTGAGGGGAATATATGTACATATGGAACAACAGCTTCCAGCGCGGATGTCTCTGGATGTCACTGGTGTCTTCTTCACCAGGCATCAGCTTTCGGCATGGAAGTCTGGTGTCATCAATTGTCTAGGTTTCTGGGCAAAAAGGTGGTCTGTAAGTCTATGTGGGAGGGAAGCCATGTATCCATTTGATTTGATTATACATACGCCTTCTGTTGGGGTATGGTTACAAAAACGTGCCCCAACAATCCTCCCCCTGCCAAGTAATGGACAAATGCGTTTGTGCTACTCATTATTCATCTGCCTTTCATCAGTTACTATGAAAGCAGGCCCATTTCTAGCAAAATGCATTTTCCATTACTAGATCGTCGTCGATAGAGTGGATATCCATCATTGCCTGTAATAGTTTCAGCAAGTAAGTCTCTAGGATACCGCTTTGTGCACTTTCCATCTGACATGCATGGGGAATTATTATTTAGTGAGCCACATGGTCCATGAATCATATTTTTTGAGACAATATCGTGCAAGTCTTTATCAATTTCAATGTCTGGTATTTCTGCAGAGATAATTTCATCAATTCTGCTTGGTGTTATCTTTTCCATCATCCATATTAAAATATGCGCATGTGGTAAACCTCTTTTTTTGCCATTCAATGGAATACATCCAACAGCGCGTCTCTCCAAATACATGGTGTTTGACAATAAAATCTAGTAAAGATTTTAATTTTTGTTTAAATACACGTGCGGAAATATCATGACGATCTGATGGTGATTGTCCAGTTAATAAAATCTCCTTTATTTCATTCCATGCTGGGTTGCAAGTAAATGTGATGAAAAAATCTGGACGACCATAGGCACGAACATACGTCATTGCATCTTGTGCATATTCATGCATGTGTCGTGGACTGCCTGTAAATGTGGATGGTAAAATGACCATTTTTCCCAATTCCCTGAGATTGCCATCATTTACAACTGCATCACGTAAATGGATGTACTCTTCAGAACGCAATTTGACTTGATTTAGTCGTATGTAGAGGAGCCTTTCACTTTCTATTTTTGCATACATGTCAACAATGTATTGATGAAATAATTGTCTACATTTCAAAATATGATTATCAGCATTCTCACGAATCATCATTCGATATGCATAATAATTCATAGCACTGACCTTTTTGTTAATGTCCACATTAGTTGTAGGATTTATCATATTAATATTAAAATGATATCCATCCTCCCCTTGCCAAAATAGAATGGGATATTGTAATGCATCATATGAACGATGCGTTTCTGATACTCTCTGGACGCCACCATTTCTACGATGAAGAATGATATCGCGAGAATTAAATTCTTCACCAACTATGACAATTGCCACTTCATCGATCGTTGGTGCGTTGAATTGTCTCCTATGTTGACCAATAGGTGTTTTATCTGCCTTTATTATTACTTTGTAATCGTCAGATGGCATTTGCTCAAAGGCGGTTTTAAATAGTTTAATTAATTCATTATGCTGTTCAAACAAATTTTGTAATTCAGCGACAATCTCTCGTCTAGTACTCACATTCAGTTGACACCGTCGGTTGATTTGTTCTTCAGTATTTCCCATGAAATATATCTGAAGATATTTGTGCTCAGCATTTGGCAAGGGTAGTAGTGATCCAGCATGGTGATAAATTTGCCCTTGTACTTTAAATGTTGGTATATAATTTGCGCTAACGATATTCGTTGCTCCGAACGATGTCATTTGGAAGCATGAATTGTACTTGCGTATATTTTTCAAAAAATGTTTTGATTGACTTGTTTCACCTGATACTAAAGTTAATAATGGTTCAGGTGGTGAACGCAAGTCTGGTAACTTTACTTTTCCACCTGCACAGCACATACCTGGTGTTTCATTTTTAAATTTTTGAGCACCACAATATATACGTACACTTTTTATCCATTTTTCCAATGATTACACTTGGATGAAGACTGTAATTGTAATAGGGATTGTAAATGAAGCCACATAAATTCAAATCAGTATGCATCGTTCGCCTTGTCTGTGTCCTGCGAATTCGATCTCTTCCTTGCCTTGCTTGACTCTGTGCACTCGTTTCTAATGATCGAGCAAGAGCAGTGCGAACTCGATTTCTTCCTTGCCTTGCTTGACTCTGTGCACTCGTTTCTAATGATCGAGCAAGAGCAGTGCGAACTCGATCTCTTCCTTGCCTTGCTTGACTCTGTGCACTCGTTTCTAATGATCGAGCAAGAGCAGTGCGAACTCGATTTCTTCCTTGCCTTGCTTGACTCTGTGCACTCGTTTCTAATGATCGAGCAAGAGCAGTGCGAACTCGATCTCTTCCTTGCCTTGCTTGACTCTGTGCACTCGTTTCCAATGATCGAGCAAGAGCAGTGTGAACTCGATCTCTTCCTTGCCTTGCTTGGCTCTGTGCACTCGTTGCTAATGATCGAGCAAGAGCAGTGCGAACTCGATTTCTTCCTTGCCTTGCTTGACTCTCTCCACTCGTTTCCAATGATCGAGCATGGGCAGTGTGAACTCGATTTCTTTATTGCCTTGCTTGACTCTCTCCACTCGTTTCCAATGATCGAGCATGGACAGTGTGAACTCGATTTCTTTCTTGCCTTGCTTGACTCTCTCCACTCGTTTCCAATGATCGAGCATGGGCAGTGTGAACTCGATTTATTCCTTGCCTTGCTTGACTCTCTCCACTCGTTTCCAATGATCGAGCATGGGCAGTGTGAACTCGATTTCTTTCTTGCCTAGCTTGTCTCTGCTCACTTGTTTCTGAAGCTCGGTATTCTCTCCTCCTTTTTGCTTGATGTGTAGATCGACCAATGGCATTTCGCTTTGGTGGCATAATTGTGGGGCTAAATAAAATGTTATTCCAACTATTTTCTTCAGCTAGAAATCAAAAATATTTGCATTTATTCACATATGTATCATATTAACTATCTATAATTAATAACAGCTAGATTAATAGACTGAATTCTAATGTGTCTATTAATATCTTCGTGTGAATTCGTTGTAGCGTTGTTGTAAACAAATGAAATTTCTTGAAACCACCTGTCAACGAACAAAACTGCCGTTGAAGCGTTGTTGTAAACAAATGAAATTTCTTGAAACCACCTGTCAACGAACAAAACTGCCGTTGAACGCGGTGTTGTCTAAAGGGGGCTAAGAGAGCAGTCTCTTTCAAATAAAAAAATTGCTTTAATTAAGCAGACGTTTAAAGTATAATATATGAGAGAGCCAAACTTACAGGTTGTTGACGTCGCAAGTCGCTACGTCTTCTCCTTGCCGCAGATGTAACCAGACTCTGTCCTCCCCCACACAGGAATGCTGTTTTTAGCGCCTGCCACATGGCAGCGGGGGCCGCTGTCCACCCCTCTTTCCCCAATTTACTCTGGTATCTTGGCCTTGTCATCCACGTTACAATACAAATGA
Organism: Cordylochernes scorpioides; assembly: GCA_030710605.1. Lineage (NCBI taxonomy): Eukaryota > Metazoa > Arthropoda > Arachnida > Pseudoscorpiones > Chernetidae > Cordylochernes > Cordylochernes scorpioides. The sequence continues at coordinate 37,303,818 of CP092878.1, forward strand.
AAACAACAAAACGCGAATGCTTCTTTTCTTAAAACTATCCCAATCTATAAAGATCTTGGTATTCTTGTTCCAAAATCACTTTATTAGGTACCACACAAAAAGATCAACCTAGTTTATGATATTTGCAACAATGGATAATATGTGAAGGCCAGTTAGGCATAAATTAATACAAAGTAATAACGCGTCATCTATATGAAAGGAAATTATTGAAGAACGAATGTTTATTTTTGGTTCTGGGGAAAGTTCTTTTCAGTCAATTACCATCTCTTTGCCTATATTTCCCAATTTTCTACATTACAAAATAATCGTTTTATCTAGTGAACATTTTTTTCCCGGGCCCTTAAAAAAAACTCGATAAGTAGATTTCGATAATTGAAACTCGTAAATTTGAATCTCTCGATAAAGTGATCATTTTTTATAATTTTCTAATTCAGCATCATTTTTTGAAACTCGTAAATTTGAATCTCTCGATAAAGTGATCATTTTTTCCCGGTCCCTGTGTGCCGTATCATCCTGAATAAAATCCTGGTGTCGTTTATGGAAGATGTACGTAGTTCCCGGAGGTCACCCGCGAGGCTTCTTTCTTGTCTACTTGGCATAATATTACATGTTGGAGTTTCAATTACCTGCATATTTAATGGCAATTTCAACGCTGAATGTGCTGTTCGACCACCGTCCAAAAGAGTTGCTGCAATACCAGATGATGCAATAGCCACCGTGACGTCACGACCAATGAGAAGGCAAGTTCCACATTCGGCCAAATATTTCCCCGTCTCCCGTGTTTCCTTTTAGATTTCAACAAATTAAATTACGTGAATAAATAAAAATATTATTGATTTCTAGCTGAAGAAAATAATTGGAATAACGTTTTATTTAACCCCACAATTATTTAATCTTTTTAAGTGGATTCGTCAGTGCAGAGGACAAAACGTTCCGTCGGCGGTTTCATGTTCAAGTCTTTCGCGCAGTCTCTTGGGATTAAAGGATTTGCTTCAAGCGAGGGGTGGCTCTCAAATCATATAAAAAAGACACGGGATATCATTTAATGTTGTCTAAAGGGGGTTAAGAGAGCAGTCTCTTTCAAATGAAAAATGCTTTAATTAAGCAGATGTTTAAAGTATAATATATGAGAGAGGCAATCTTACAGGTTGTCGACGCTGTAAAATCCCCAGAGAGAGTGTTTTTGTAGCATCATGCTGTGACTCACACGATGACCCAAGGTCATCAGGAGTACTGGACTCCGTCTCAATGATGGCGCTGCTTGCGAGTTAAATATACAAATCTGCAAATAACTCTAAGGATATTCAAGATATTCAAAAAATTATTTTTCGTAAACCTTTCCGGGGATACACCTAATAATATCCCAAAATTTCACGGCGATTGGATGTATGGTTTTTGTATCCATAGAGGACACACACACACACACACACAGACAGACAGACATTCATTTTTATATATATATAGACTAGACGAATGACCCGGGCAACGCCCGGGTTTACCCGATTAAATGTTTTATTCAAACACTATTCGTTACAATTATAAATTGGCGCCGTGGATGTCACTCTTGTGAAACGTCCCGCTCCAAACTTTACAGTCAGATTAGTTACGATATAAATCTTCAAATCGAGCGAGCGTCTATAAATATTTCGATTTAGATCAAGTATTCTAATTATTAAGCGAACACTATTATTAATAAAATTTTGAGAAGATTTCGATTTCAAACGTATTTATAACCTTGATAGAGGGCGCTGCTCGTGAGCTAAGTAGAATAATTTGAATATATAGTTTTAATATTTAATTTATATATAATTTAAAATAGCCTATCGTTTTCCTCGTATTTTTTACCTATGTATGGAAATTTTGGTTTGAATTAGTGAACTACTGCGAATTTGTATACCGGACATACAAACCAACAAACAAACATACAAACATGCATTTTTATATATATAGAAGATATAATATAAATGAGTTTTAAAAATTGTTAAAAAAAAATGCATCGGCCGGGAATCGAACCCGGGCCGCCCGCGTGGCAGGCGAGCATTCTACCACTGAGCCACAGATGCGTATACAAAATGGCCATATTTGGGTATTCATTCCATTCCGGATTACTCCGCGTAAAAAAAAAAGTTCTTCAAATGAAAAAAAAGAAATAGCCAAAAATACTAAGCAAATTGTATCCAAAAATTTTCCTCAGGTTTATAAAAAGCGACATGCAAAATTTGGTACCAATTGGTTCAGTAGTTTTTGAGTTTATCGCGAAACAGACAGACAGACAGACAGAAATTGACTTTTATATATATATAGAGATATAGAGATTAGTGTTTAGGTATTTGATTTAATTCATATAGTTGATATAATAGTATATATTTATATTATATTTTTTATAAATTAGTTTTAAAAATTGTAAAAAAAAATGCATCGGCTGGGAATCGAACCCAGGCCGCCCGCGTGGCAGGCGAGCATTCTACCACTAAGCCACCGATGCTTTAAAAAAATGGCCATATTTAGGTATTCATTCCATTCCGGATTAGTCCGCGTAAAAAAATAGTTCTTCAAATTAAAAAAGAAATAGCCAAAAATAACAAGCAAAATGTAGCCAAAAATTTTCCTCAGGTTTATAAAAAGCGACATGCAAAATTTGGAACCAATTGGTTCAGTAGTTTTTGAGTTTATCGCGAAACAGACAGACAGACAGGAATTGACTTTTATATATATAGAGATAAATGAGTTTTAAAAATTGTAAAAAAAAAACAATGGTTGCCTGTAAAGTCGGTTTTACGGGCGAAGATTTTACGTGACAACGGTAGAATATTTATTGATATGAATATAATTAAATTGCACAATAGGAACAAGGATTTGAATGAAAATAAGAATTGCACAAATTTTAACTATAGAAATATATTTTGTTTACTAAAACATTGTACATGTAAACTTAAACTTAACTAATTCCTATTTGAGTGATTTTGTTGAGGATAGGACGATGATAGGAGAAATATGAAATGAAAGGAAGTGTTTCTGCTGTAATGTGTCTTGCGAAAGTCAAGTCGATAGTTGTTCCTTTTAACGTAGTTGACTTAGAAACGTTTGATACGCAATCAAGATTATACGTATTTTTCATGAAATTAAGAAACGAGTTGTCAGGCTTTACGTTTTTGTTAAAATCACCACACAGAAGAATCGGTATACTAGAATCAACTTGCACGAACGGTGGCACGTACTGGCTGTTGTGAATGTACGGACCGAGTCCTTGCCATAGTAACATTCCAATATCCTGCATACTAGCTCCTGGATGAATATATACAGCACCGAGTATAAACTTGAAGCTAGTATTAGCGGCGAAGCAAGTAACTTCAGTCATGCACATGTCACCCTTGGTTTTAATGACACGAGTTACGTCTGTAATCGCAACTTGGAACACTTCCGCCGTAGATGTCGATGATAATTTACGATAGATCGCCACTCCACCAGCCGCGTTGGTATTTGAAAATCAAAACACTTATTCAGATCGAAGGTTCAAATTTTTGCTAAATAAATTTGAAATTAAATAAAATTTGTAATTGTAAATGATGAAGTTGAAAATTAAAACATTTACTTAAATTAGATGTTAAAATTCTTGCTCAACACAGTTTAAATAAAGTTTTCTTATATCTGCCACTTTTTCTTAATATTTGTAATTTTAAAGAATCAATTCGAAAATCAAAACATTTATTCAGATCGAAGGTTCAAATTTTTGCTAAATAAATTTGAAACTATTTAAAATTTGTAAAATAATAATTGATTAATTAATTAATTTTAAACTAATAATTTACTTAACACTATCAACATTTATCAATAGTATGACATAACCTATAAACTCAGTTTCTCAACTTTTGTGTCAATCTAACAATTACTCAATCAATCATAGTTTACGATAATGAAATATCAGTGTACAATTATTTACCTTTATTGTTGTAGTTGTTGTAAATGACGAATCTAAGCACTCCACATTTTCACTACAGACACAGCTGACGATACTTTAACCACACGTGTGAACTTGTATTATGACGCTTTCTTGTTTTTCCAACGCCAAGAACGTTCGAGAAAGACAAAGACAGAGACAAGCATGCGCCGATTCAATGCGCCTAATTCTCTAGCGCTGCGCGCGCAGCTGCGCGCGCAGCACTCTCGTTCGGTGACTCATCGTAACGTTACCGGGCGTTACACTTTTTCATAAGTGACTCCCAGCCGCAACCTAATTTAAGACGTTGTCACGTCAAAAAGAAGCATTGAAAGCATCTTTTGTGCGCTCCAGGAATCAGGGTTACATCAAGAAAGAGATTGAAGGTACGAGAGGATATCCTCTTACTACATTTCTGGACCAAGGAAAGAGGTAAGCTGAAACAACATAGCACCATTTGATAAAATCAATAAGGTATCAAGGGTTTGATTTCTCATTTCTTCTATTTCTCGAGATTTCGGGGTAACATGGTCTTCAACATGGAGATCTAGAAGTGCAACTTCTAGCCAATTATAACTCACCGAATTTAAATACAAGTTTAAATATATATATGAAAATTCGAAACTATTTTAGATGCGTAAGATTCTTTTTGAAATTAAACAATTTCTACTACCCTTACTGCAATGGAAAAATTAATGAGATGGCCTGGCTCATCAATGGTGAACCCTCCCAGCGGTTTCGCCAGTTTAATCTACCATACCGCTGTTATATACGCTGTTATGTCTTCCTTTTATAGTGATACTGTTGCTAGACTCTTGGAATGGGTATCTTAGATGAACTATGGACATAAGCTTTGAGGACAGCAGAATTACATACAATTATAAATATATAATATGCTTCGAGCAATCGCTCTTCCGCAAATATCAAATTGAGTCTTTTATTATTTAATATTATATATTTTTTTTGGCTGCCGGCGCAGCACGTGACTTCCCTGCCCCCCCCCCCCGCCGGGTAAATGAGATCTCCCGGCTGACGGCCGAGCAGCGCCCTCTAGAACGCGTTACGATTTTGACGGCGCGGGGCGCTCCCGGTTGGACAGTTGCGCGGGGGCAGAGTGACCTCGCGGGTGCCCTCCGGGAACTACGTCCATCTCTTCCATATGTAATATACATTTAATCGTGTAAACCCGGGCGTTGCCCGGGTCATTCGTCTACAACTTCGCAGTAGTTCACTAATTCAAACCAAAATTTCCATACATAGGTAAAAGAATACTGGGAAGACTGACATTTATTAATGCAGTGATTATAATCAATGATTACAATAAAGGGCTCTATTATCTATATATATATAAATCACTTTCAATTTTTAACGTAACGTTCCATTCTCAAACCCGTAGGGCTTTAGATCGGCTAAAACATTTTTATCTTTATACGTGAATATTAACTTTACTGTACTGAATAGTTTAGTATAATGTTAATTCAACATATTACAATTTAGCCACAGCAACGCGTGGCCGGGTTCGCTAGTATAATATATATATATAGTGTCGCGTTCTTCCCCTTTATTGGTTCTTTGCGACGACGCCGCTTCCTCCACCGTGGATCACCTACTCTGTTTATTTTGTTCCATCTCTGCAGCTCTTCCCTGCAGTCAGCCCAAAGACCTTCTGAGAACCACTACTAACGTGGATCTCCTTTCCTCTGGCAGTATCTCTCGGCCTTACCACTGGTGGGGGGACACAAGAGACTTACCAGAAGAGTAGCTTCTAGGATGTTGAAGATAAGAGTCACAACAGTAACTGGCAACAAGTCTGTTAACACTTCCCTTTTTATTGCCATCTTTAATCCCCATTTCATAAGAACTTGAATATCAATTAACAGTTATTTACAGTAATTTATACATCCCAAAGCCAATATAAACAGTTATTTACAATTATCAGCCCTAGAAAACAGGACCATAGCAGTAGACGACTCCCTGACTAGTCCCAGACTAGGAATAGGCTAAAGCGCCATCTATTGGATGAGGTTGAAGGTGTTTTTCAGGCCGATACTCGTGACAATATGCCAAAAACTATTTTACATATTTTTAAAACGTCAAGGTTGGATCAATAAGTAATGCACAATCCTCAATAATTTATTTGACAAACCATAAACTTTGTATATATGAATACCTAACTATTAGCTATATATCAGTCAATATATCCACCTTCCCTCTGTACACATTTGGTCAGCGTTCTTCCCAACTCACAAAAGCACTTTGGTAAAATGCTACATCTTGCTTTCTGAACCACCCTCTAACCTCATGGAATAACATTTCATCATCTTCAAATGTTCTACCACGTAGATAATTCTTTAATATACTAAACAGGTAGAATTCAGAAGGAGCCAGTTCGGGACTGTAAGCTGGGTGAGGCATCAAAGTACACAATATATGGAAATTTGAGCCAATGTCTGTTGCGCGGTGTGAGGTCTTGTATTGTCCTGATGAAATTTGATTTGACAGTCTTTTAGACTCGGCCTTTTTATTGAAATGGCTCTTTTTAGCTTTCATAATGATTTACAATATCTTTCCTTGTTGATGAAAGTATTTTTTCCAAGCATGTCCATGAATATGAGCCCATCTTGGTCCCAAAAGAGGAGGATAATGATTTTGTCTTTGGAAAGGGAAAGCCTTGGTTTTTCTTGACTGGAGACATTTTATGGGCCCATTGCATTGATTGACGCTTTGAAGAAGGGTTATAATGATAAACCCAAGTCTCATCACACGTTATGACTTCTTAAAAGGTTTCAGAAGCTGGTCCTGGGTAAGATTCGATGAGGTCTAAGCAAATTTCTTTCCGAGATTGCATCATTTCTCGTGTTAGAAGCTTTGGTACCCATTATGAGCACAAGTTTCGATAGCCAAGATCTGAAAGTAGTTTAAGAACATTTCCTTTAAAGATTGAATATTTTTCATCAATTGATATGTCGTTATTGTCCTGTTATTCTTTACAATTTCCTCAACAAGAGCCAAATTTTGGTCTGCTGTGACAGTTGAAAGTTTACCTGGCCTCTTTCTGTCATGAAGATCAAAACCACCTTTCTGGAAGCGCTAAACCCATCTCTGTTTAGTGCTTCTATCCAATGTTTCGTTTCCATATACTGGCTGAAGTTTTGGGTGAATTGTTGTGGCTGAAATGTCACCGGACTTAAAGAGGAACTCGGTCGTGACCGTTGTCTGATTCTTGTGTTCACATTAGGCTCCATATCTAAAACAATACAAAATATAAATAAATTCTGATTGCAGATATGAAAATAAGAGTTTTATTTACCAGAAAACATGTATTTTATGATAATAAAGTATTCATATATTTTTCTGGGGAGTCCTCTATCAGGAATATTTTATGTTTATTTCTTCGCTCATTGGGTCCTCTCTCAGGACTGAACAACTGCTTTAGCTGGTTGTGTGCGACGTCCTTGACGCGAAAATGTAAGAAGGATTCAATGCTAAATATCAGTTAGTTTGATGTAAGGTCTTTTCCTATAAACTTCGTTCTTCTAACATACATCTCAATCCATTTGTGGCGAAGAGATAGTCCTCAGGGCCATTTGTCTCCAACTCCAGAATTGTGTTTACTTCCATTCCTGCGGTATCCAAGCCATGTCCTTGTCCATACTGACGTGTTGCCGCTGGATCCACTTTATTTCACGATATACGGTACTTTTCACGACCCTTTGGCCTGATTTTGTTCTTTAACAAATATTTCGATGCACTAGCGCGCCATCTGTTATCAAATTACAAAACTATTTTAGACGCGTAATATTATTTTTAAAATAAAACAATTTCTACTGCCCTTACTGCAATGGAAAAATTAAAGGGAGGACCTGGCTCATCAGTGGTGAACCCTCCCAGCGGTTTCGCCAGTTTAATCTACCATACCAATGTTATATTGCATTTTTGGAACTTCCTTTATAGTGATACTGATGCTAGACTCTTCGAATTTGCGGAAGAGCGATTGCTCGAAGCATATTATATATTTATAATTATATGTAATTCTGCTGTCCTAAAAGCTTATGTCCATAGTTCATCTAAAATACCCATTCGAAGAGTCAAGCATCAGTATCACTATAAAAAGGAAGTTCCAAAAATGCAATATGACAGCGGTATGGTAGATTAAACTGGCGAAACCGCTGGGAGGGTTCACCACTGATGAGCCAGGCCTTCCCTTTAATTTTTCCATTGCAGTAAGGGCAGTAGAAATTGTTTTATTTTAAAAAGAATATTACGCGTCTAAAATAGTTTTGTAATTTAACAAATATATTCAGTTAATTTCTTTATCCAGTATTCACTTTTGGTTCATTCTTCACCAGTCTGCTGAGATAACCCATTATTTTATCAAGAGAGTTTGCACCAAATAAATAATTCAAATTATAAAAGGGAGAGTTCATGGCTTTCCAGCTTCAGATACCAATGAATGAGCACGTGAGTCCGAGGGCACACAGCACAGGGCAACATACTCAGCCTTTCTCGAGGAAATCAATTTCTAATGGCAAGGTTGTTGGAGTTATTCACATTCAGTTATTGATATTATATACAGCATATCTTGACGCTATAGATTTGTTTGTGTTGAGAAAGGCAAGGTGCGGGTCCCTAGAATATTGGAATAACAATAATTTCCTTCAAAGATAATGTTGTTGAAAACATTATTTTATTTACGAGCCATTAATATTTTCTTCCACACTGAAAACATAACTGTTGACTTTAGCAAAAGTTTTATCTAGAATCACAATCCAGTTCTAGGATACGCTCCTTCAAGACTGGTGAAATCTGAAGTGAGTTGACCATCTCTCACTATGCTCGGACATCTCCTAACTTTGGAAATCTTATTGTAGAGCCGTTTTTTAAATATTGAGATAAATAACAGAAAGGTTCGATTCTACAATGGTAATATTTGATAACTATGAATTTTCTTATAATTTCGGCATATATATTTGATCTTAAACATTGTATTGGTTCAATTTTATTGAAGTTTATTGATTTGTGTGTGTATTCATTTATTATTTCTTTTATTATTTGAGGCCTAATTTCCACACCACCCAGGAGGTACGGCCGTTGGCGCGTTACCCTTTGTTTATAGTGGCGGGTTCCCCAGTAGGCCTATACCACTCTTCTAACAGAGCTCCAACATCGGGTCGCTCGAGTCAGCCTCCGCCATTTTTTAGGCATTACTCGGCCGAGTCCGATTAAATCAGCCCTGCCAGGCTCCTAGACATCCTACCTAGAGTAAAAGTATTTTATCTAAAGTGCTCATTGTTGGAGACCCAGGAAACCTGATTTATATTTTATAACTAAATATTTCACAATTTAATATTAAACATTAATTTGTAAAGCACATTCATTCAGGAAACTAACTTGTGAAATATTAACAGAAGATAGGAAATTTATGTGAAATGTTCTTAAATTTTCCATAATTTGATGCGAAGTTTTTGATAGATGATTGACCATTAATTAATTTTAAAAATAATAAAATCTTTTACATCAAAGAAGTTAAACACATAGGATATATTTTACCCCTCATTCCTAAATTTCATCTTAACATTTATCCTCTGCAATATTTAAAAGGTTTCTCTAACATTAAGGATATTCGAATTTTATTATTCATTGGAAAAGTAACCAATTGCTGAGTATTGATTTTGAGAATTACAATTCAAAATCATTAAAACACAATGTTACCATCATCAGAAAAAATAAATGAGGAAAAATATCACAGCATGTTCTGAAATTATGATTTCTTGTAGCTATAATCTATAATCAAATTGTGATTTATCACAAGTATTTTATATAAATTTCAAATCTTGTTTATAACAGTTTAATACACACTAATATTTTAAATTATTATTTTTTACTTGTTTTGAGTAGAAATGGTGTAGGCCAATATAAACATGGTGGGTAGATAACGACACTGCCTTTTAATCCAAGTACATGATATATATATATATATATATATATATATATATATATATATATATATATATATATATGTCGTAGCTGTCGTGGTCGAATGGAAGGGCGCAGCCGTTGTGCATGTATGCATCAAACAAGAACTTGTTTGACACTTGTGAGCGCTGGCTCCCAGATTTATTTTGTACAGATTTATACATGGATGAATTTGTATTTACAATTTATCATAATAATTATGGTGAAAATAAATTATACATTTTGGGTATTATACAAATTATGACATATATATATATATATATATGAAAAAACAATAGAAAAAAAAATAAAAGATAAGTGGGTCAGGTGTTGATATTAAAAATAAAGATATATATAATAAAAATGGCGCTCTGCCATCTAAAAAGCACATGTGCTCGTGGTCAGGAGATGCCTTCTTTATTTTTAATATATATATAAATAATATGACATATCTTAGATTTGATTAAAAGGTTTATTTAAAGCTCTAAATAAATGCTAGTATTCCTGACTGATTTTTATCTTTTTCAAACAGTCAACAAGTCAGGTAGCCCCTCTGTGCTGCTCTTCTCCAATAAATCCAAAATACGTCTAGTATTATCTAACTTAAAGTATGGAATCACTCTGAATATTTCTCAACATATCTAAATAACAAATAAATTCACTGCAATATGTTTCATTTCAATACTATCATCAAATATTATCTCTACAGACCTTACTCCAATGATATAAGTTATTGAATGAAAGGGCTTGGTTCACCAGTAATAAACCTTCTCAGCGGTTTCGCCAAATTAATCTCTAGAGTGCTCTACTATTGTATTGGATTGGTTTAGAATATATCGCTGAGAGGGTTCACTACTGATGATCCAAGCCCTCTCATTCCATAACTTATATCATTACAGTAAGGTCTGTAGAGATAATATTTGATGATATTGTGGCGAAATAATTTATATTTTATTATTTATTTAAAACAGATTACTCTATGTGAAAAAAGGAGATGCCTTTTTCATAAGATTACTCTATATTCGTAAAATCATCACGTGAAATTGCCAATAGCTTTCCAGAAAACACAACTATAGGAATTCTACCTGATAACTTTTAGTTATAAACTCTAGAACAAGCAACCTCTTTATCAATAGGGCTCTGTTTCGGAATTCGCGACCGAATCGCAACAGTAAAAGATGTACCATCAAAATGGATCAGAGAACCTGACGCCAACCTGGAGACCATGGTTTCAGGCTAATGGCCTTACTGTGTTTGCAAGAAAAAAAGTTAAAATGTTCTATAACAGGAACTAATATATTGCAGCAGATTATTCATTATTCTATGAAAAGATTTCTAATTTCGATATTTGTATTTTAATACATTGTAAAATTTTCTCATTGACTATCTGCTATTTTATTAATTTTAATTTGGTTTTATGTTAAATAAATTGATTGCCGTGTACTTCTGAGGTTTCTCTTTCCTGATTTTCTACGTCAAAATATTATTTTTGAAAAGGCTTTTCTATGCAAATACAAACCACTTCAAGGCAGTAAACTCTTGTACTTTACATGCTACGTCATTTGGTCACCCCCTCAGAAATATGAAAACCTCACACATTTACACTGGTCCGCAAAATTAAAGGAACAACACATTTTTTCATTTATATCAAATTTTATTGAACATTTATCAATGAAATTTTATACACAAATTTATTATTCCATTATTGATTAGAATACCCGAAATCAAAGAATTCTAACACGTATTTTATGCAAATTAGCCGGTCAAGCAATGATCTTCTTGCAGTCAGTGCATAAATATCTTGGATATTGTTGTTAATATGGGGTGTGATCGCCTTTAACTGATAGACAGGCTCTACATCGGTGACCCATACTAAGAATCAGGGAGTTTATCAGCTCCTGTGGAATCAACGCCCACTCTTGTGTTAAGGCTGTTTCTAGCTCAAGAGTGTTTCTAGGAGGGTGTTGGAGGGATGAGATCCGCCGTCCTAGGTTGTCCCATACATGCTCAATGGGATTTAGGTCTGGGGATCGAGCTGGCTAATTCATCCGAGCAATTGCATGGTTTTGGAGAAAAGTGTCAACCACACCAGCCCTATGTGGACGGGAATTATCATACATTAGAAGAAAGTTGTACCCATTTCTAATGCTTGAGGCATCACATATGCTGCCAAGATCTCGTCCCGATACCTCTGTCCAGTCAGGGTTCCTTGCCGAAAAATATGGAGTGCTGTGCGACCGCCCAAGAAGATTCCAGCCCAGACCATAAAACCTTGGCTTCTGTAGGGATCCCTTCCAACCATATTCCGGGGATTATTTCTGGTTCCTACCTCTCTTCAGACAAAGATACGACGAGAATCGCTGTTTAGAGAGAATCTGGACTCATCAGTGAACATTACACGCCTCCATTCATCTGGATTCCAGGCGACATGTTGTCTGCACCAAAGTTTCCTTGCTCTCTTTTGAGGTGGTGTCAATGGCACACAAATTATGGGTCGTCGAGCATAGAGGCCCTTCTTGTGAAGCCTTCTGCGTATTGTATCAGTTGATACTAAGACTCCTGTAGCTGCATTGAGGTCACTTCGTAGTTGCGATGCTGTTATTCTTCTATTGCGACGCACAAGGAGACTCAAATAACGGTCTTGATTTAACGTTGTGACCCTTGGCCGTCCTTGTCCAGGTGTTCTGGCAACATTAGCTGTCGTTTGAAATTTTTTCCAAAGCCTTGAGACAACGTTTCTTGTCACTCCAAGTCATCTTGCTACTTCTGCCTGTGATTGGCCTGCTTCCATCCTTCCAATAGCTTGCCTTTTTTTTTTTTCTTGTGATAAATGTTGCCTAAAAGCCATGAAAACTTTAAAAAACAAAAAGGTTCAATAAAAATCTAGTGGAGCGTAAAATTAGGACGCTTTGAGAAAGACTCAGGCACGTGCTGGAGGCGGAGTCAACGTAGACAGTGGTATTTTGCATATTGAGAACAACTTTATTTGTTTTTCTGTTTTACATACTCTCTTAATTCATGGAAGCTTCTAAATATACCAAAACTTGATAAATATCCCTTAATATAACTTTTCTTTTTCTTAAACATGTGTTGTTCCTTTAATTTTGCGGACCAGTGTATATTTCCTGCCTTTCATTATCTAACCGTTTCTGGACAGTCTCCAGCCCTTGAATGTTTCAGTTTCCACGAAGAACCTTTGTTCCCTAGAAGAGTACTGTAGTGTATTTGCATATCGAATTATGGATATGCAAATATCCTGTTTTGCATACTAGTTTTTATAGAATTGTGTATATAAATAGAGACAGTTTTAAGCTACGTCAGTCAGTCACTTTATGTAATAAAGGCGATTACAGGAGTCCGTCTTTGCCTTACCCTCGACACCTCACACTTGGCTACCTCCCACCTTCAAGGATAGAACAAACCTGCCGACGAGGATAATACAACTCTGGCGACGTGAAAATCTACGGGAAGCTACGGTAGTGACTACGAGGTGTGCAACTATTGGTACGTGTCTACGGGAGCGACCACGAGGTTGTAAGAATTGCGGACTTGGACTGACTCAAAAGCGTCAAACCGCCTTAGTGGCTAGATAAAAATGGCGATTAGTCAAATTGTGCCTTTCAGAGTCTACAATCCAAATGAAGATGATTTTGTAATCTTTATACAAAGATTCAATGCTGCGTGCACTGCAAATGAGACTAGTGAACACAAGAAAGTTGTGATTTTGCTGTCTCTATTGGACTCTGGACTACTGAAACTTGGCAACGACCTATTCTTTCCAGAAAAGATGGAGGCACAGACATATGAACTTATCGTAAAAAAATTAGGCAACATTTAGAGCCTAAGAAGAAGATAATACCTCAAAGGTGCTTGTTCTTGAAACGAACACAGAGGGAAAACGAATCTGTTTCCGAATATCTCTGAGAGAGTTGAAGCACCTGGCCTCTAATTGTGCTTTTGGGGAGATGCTTGAAATGATGCTGCGAGATAGATTTGTAGCGGGCTTAACATCAGAATCCCTTCAAAAGAGGCTCTTGCAAGAGGATGATGAAGTGAAATTAGAAAGGGTATTTGCCCTGGCTGTCTCATACGAGTTGGCAGAGAAAGATGCCAAAGAGCTGCATGAAAGAAAAGTGGCGAGAGTAACCTCACATATTGAGAGAAATAGAAAATCGAAGTACTCTCCTACGAAGAAAAACTTCACGTCTTCGACCAAAGAAAGGACTTGCTACCGGTGCGGCATGAAAAATTCCTACCTAGCACCAGCATGCCCACACAAGTCAAAGGCTTATTTTAAGTGCAAAAAGATTGGGCATCTAAGTAAAGTATGCAAAGCGGCAAAGGATGCACTGAAAAATAGATATGTGCAAGAACAGATACTGTCCCTCAAGGGCGAAACGGAGGCTAAAGTTACGCTCACTTTAGACGGAAATGTATTAAAGTGTGTAGTGGATACTGGAAGTCCGGTAACTTTGATGCCGAAGACCATCTTCAAGAAATTCTGGAAAGTAAAATTATTTCCTACTTCGAAGAATCTAAAAACCTTGTGCAATAATCCTATCAAGATAGTAGGAGAAAGGGACGTTTTTGTTGAAGAAGCCGGAAAGAAACTTAGATTAATAGTGGTCGATGAGGGTTTCCCAGAGGTTTTACTGGGAAGGGAATGGCTGAAATTTTTGAATATTAATTACAGTAAATTATTAAATGTAAATAAAATTTCGGAATCTTGCATAGACTCATTAATTGAAAGTTATGCAAATCTGTTCAACAATGATCTGGGTTGCATAAAGGATGTAAAATTAAATATTTGCATTAAGAGGGATGCAGCACCAGTGTTTTGTAAGGCTCGAAGTCTGCCTTTTGCTATGAAAAAAAAAAGGTAGAGGATGAATTGGAGGATATGGTAGATAAAGGAATTTTAGAGCCTCTTGATTACGCCGACTGGGCAGCACCCATAGTGCCAGTTTTGAAGAAGGATGGCGCGCGCGCAGAATTAGAATCTGTGGAGATTTTAGGAGTACGGCAAATAAGGCAATAATATTGGATAAATACCCATTGCCTACGATAGATGAGATATTTTCTAAATTATCGGGTAGTACAGTTTTCTCAACTCTGGACCTTTCAATGGCCTATCTGCAGGTAGAGCTAGCAGAAGCCAAAGGAGTAGTAAATATAAATACTACGAAGGGATTGTTTGCATATAAAAGACTCCCTTATGGTGTGGCTGTAGCACCGAATAAATTCCAGAGGTTGATGGACAACATTTTTGCTGACATACCAGGAGTGGCTTGTTATATAGACGACATTTTGGTGTCAGGTAGAGATGCAAATGAGCATAAAGCCAAGTTGGAGCTGGTATTTAAAAGATTAGAGGACAAAGGCTTAAAATTGAATAAAAATAAATGCAGGTTCGCGGTTGATTCGGTTGAATACTTAGGTTTTCGAATCGATAAGAACGGCCTGCATCCATTGATCAACAAGATTCAAGCAGTCTCTAATGCTCCTGAGCCTAAGAACATTGGTCAGTTACGATCATTTATCGGAATGTTGATGTACTACGCAAGATTTATAAGAAATATCTCTCATATATTGACTCCTTTTTACAAGTTATTGAAAAAAAATACTCGTTGGAAATGGACAAGAGAACATCGGATATTGTTCAATAAATGCAAATCATTATTGACTAATGAGTCAGTATTAACACACTATGATCCAACGAAGGAACTGGTACTGGCATGCGATGCCTCAAGCTATGGACTTGGTGTGGTGCTTAGTCACAGAGACAAAAATAAGCAGGAGAGTCCAATAGCGTTTGCGTCGCGAACACTTACAGATGCTGAAAAAAATTATTCCCAGCTTGAAAAAGAAGCCTTAAGTATTGTTTATGGCTGTGAAAAATTTAGGCAATACCTTCTAGGACGCTCGTTTGTGTTGGTGACGGATAACAGACCGCTTATGCACTTGTTCTCACCTCACAAACCGATTCCAGTATGTGCAGCGTCTAGGATAAAGCGTTGGTCGTTAAAGCTGGGTGCTTTCCATTACTCAGTTGAATTTCGGAAGACTGACGACCACGGAAATGCAGATGCTTTATCAAGGTTGCCGTTAAAAGCAATTAAGAGAGAGTCTATTGATGAAGATCAAGTCTTGCTTCTGAGAAAAATGAATGAAGTGCCTTTTTCATTCCGGGATGTAGCTTTTGAAACTAGAAGAGACAAGATCCTCTCAATTGTTTTGAGAAATGTCCAGGAAGACAATTGGCAAGTGCCAAAGATCTCGAAAGAAAATCCGTTGTTCCCTTTCTACAAGATTAGGAATGAACTAAGTGCGGATTTTGGCTGCTTACAGTGGAGGGAACGGATAGTAATTCCGCCCAAGTTGAGATCGCAGATTCTTAGAGACCTCCATGAGATGCATTTTGTGATAGTGAAAATGAAAATGATAGCACGGAGATATTTTTGGTGGCCTGGAATAGATGGGAACATCGAAGATATGGCCCGGGAGTGTACCATCTGTCAGGAATCTGCAAATATGCCTCCCTCCACGATTTCAGAATGGACTTGGCCCGAAAAACCCTGGCATCGACTACATATGGATTTGGCCGGCCCTTTTATGGGTAGAATGTTTTTGGTCATAGTGGACGCCTATACA
This sequence comes from Cordylochernes scorpioides, assembly GCA_030710605.1. NCBI lineage: Eukaryota > Metazoa > Arthropoda > Arachnida > Pseudoscorpiones > Chernetidae > Cordylochernes > Cordylochernes scorpioides. The sequence goes on from CP092878.1 coordinate 37,320,361, forward strand.
AAATGGTTGGAGATTTTCATCCTGAAAGAAATAACCAGCAGAACCATTATTTACCATCTTAGGCAAGTGTTTGCAAGGTTCGGACTGCCGGAATTATTGGTGACGGATAATGGGCGACAGTTTGTCTCCAAGGAATTGGAGGAATTCACCAAGATGAACGGAATTCGGCATACAAAAACAAGCCCATACAATCCAAGCACAAATGGATTAGCTGAGCGCTATGTGCGAGAGTTCAAGACCTCACTAAGGAAGAACAGTGGAAAGGATAGCCTCGAGACAAACTTGGAGAGATTTTTATTAGCTCAGAGAGCATTTCCACAGACAGTGATGAAGGAATCGCCGGCGGAACTATTGATGAAGAGGCGTTTGAAAACAAGGTTTTCAAATCTAATGCCTAAAATGGAGTTTAAAGGAGAGGCGTTTCATGATGCCCTAAAGAAACAAGAGAATTTCAGCATAGGTTCAGATGTTTATTTCCGGAATTATGCTGCTGGACCAAAGTGGAAGCAGGGCACAATACTAAAACTCCTTAGTTGCCGCCACTACCTAATAGGGTATGAGGACCAATCTTTCAAGAGGCACATAAACCAGTTGCGCCCTGTAAAGGAAAAACCAGAGGTTGCAGTACTGAAAGATCCGAGGTTAGTACTTCCAAGTACATCTACGGAAACCCTGGAAAACCATCCTGAGATGAAGCCCTCTCAAATTGGCCTGGAGATCCCTGAGAGGAAACTGCCCGAAATGGAATTGGCAGAGAAGCCAAAATCGACAGGGCCGGACTTGGCACCAGTTGAAGACAACCAGAGTCCTGTTGCTGTTTCTGGAGAAAAGGTCCCGAGCCGGAGCCCTAGACCCCAGAGAGAGAAGCCGCGGTCAACAAGGCAGGACTTGGCACCAGTTGGAGACAACCAGAGTCCTGTTGCTGCTTCTGGAGGAAAAGTGCCGAGCCGGAGCCCCAGACCCCAGCGATCCAGGAGACCGCCTGACCGACTCCACTATTATTAGGAGGGGAGGGTGTAGTGTATTTGCATATCGAATTATGGATATGCAAATATCCTGTTTTGCATACTAGTTTTTATAGAATTGTGTATATAAATAGAGACAGTTTTAAGCTACGTCAGTCAGTCACTTTATGTAATGAAGGCGATTACAGGAGTCCGTCTTTGCCTTACCCTCGACACCTCACACTTGGCTACCTCCCACCTTCAAGGATAGAACAAGTACCATCATCAGATATCAATTTGATATGTCACACAGGCCGCCTAGCATTTGAGCGCACTTGATCTCACGCACTCCTTACAGGAATCTATTCTCCACCACGAGACTATTTGATTGGTCTTCAGCCTGTTTAGGTCCATAGAGACACAGCTACTTGTAGTGTCCAGCAGGAAATTGGTTCAGGGCCAGAGAAACAGAGGGTGTTCCTCGTGGGCAATGAAATCTAGATGTATATCATATTCAATATTGGCAAACCTCCCTGAGATGATCAGCATTGCAATGTCCCCATCCTCCATATTTGTCATTGAGTCGCCCCAGGGACACTATCGAATCTGTGCCGCGGATTTCCAAGAATAACGCCAAAATCTCGCTACCACCTATTTCATATTTTAGATTTGATTCTCACCATGTGAGTATTTTGAGTTCGAAATGGCCTTTTCTGTATCAATGGTAGAACTTCCGGTTGGTCCTCTGCCAGTAATATTTTATATTTATTTTTTCGCTCATTGGATCCTCTCTCGGGATTGAACAGCTGCTTTAGCTGGTTGTGTACGACGTCCTTGACGCGAAAATGTAAGAAGGATTCAATGCTAAATACCAGTTAGTTGGATGTAGGGTCTTTTCCTATAAACTCCATTCTTCTAACATACATCTCAATCCATTTGTAGCGAAGAGATATTCCTCATTGTCTCCAATTCCAGAATTGTGTTTACTTCCATTCCTGCGGTACCCAAGCCATGCCCTTGTCCATCCTTACATGTTGGCGCTGGATCCATTTTCTTTCATGATATGCGGTACTTTTCACGACCTTTTGACAAGATTTTGTTCTTTAACAAATATATTTAGTCAATTTCATTATCGAATATTCACTTTTGGTTCATTCTTCACCCGTCTACTTAGATAACCCATTATTTTATCAAGAGAGTTTGCACCAAATAAATAATTCGAATTATAAAAGAAAGAGTTCATGGCTTTCCAGCTTCAGATACCATTAAATGAACACGTGAGCCCGAGGGCACACAGCAGAGAGCAACAGACTCTGCCTTTCACGAGGCATTCATTTTTTTAGTATTAAGGTTGTTCAAGCTATTCACATAGAATTATTAATATTATATACAGCATATCTTGCAGCTATAGATTTGTTTTGTGCTGAGAAAGGCAAGGTGCGTGTCCCTAGAATATTGGAATAGCAATAATTTCTTTCAAAGATATCTTGTTGAAAACACTATTTTATATACGAGCCATTATTATTTTCTTCCACACTGAAAACCTAACTGTTGGCTTTAGAATTTTTTTTATAGAATCACAATCCAGTTCTAGGCAAGCTCCTTCAAGACTGGTGAAATATGAAGAGAGTTGACCATCTCACTGTGTTCAGACATCTTCAAAGTTGGGAAATATTATTGTAGAGCAATTTTTTTTTTATATTAAGATAAATACCAGAACAGTTTTATCCCACAATGGTTATATTTGAAATCTATGAACTTTTTTTATAGATACCACATAAATATTTTTATCATAAAGGTTGTATTGGTTCAATTTTATTGTGTATTAATTTATTCTTTCTTTTATTATTTCAGGCCTAATTTCCACACCACCCAGGAGGTACGGCCGTTGGCGCGTTACCCTTTGTTTATAGTGGCGGGTTTCCCAGTAGGCCTATACCACTCTTCTAACAGAGCTCCGACATCGGGTCGCTCGAGTCAGCCTCCGCCCAGGCATTACTCGGCCGAGTCCGAAAAAATCAGCCCTGCCAGGCTCCTAGACATCCTACCTAGAATAAAAATATTATTTTATAAAGTGCCCATTGTTGGAGCGGGGTGGCCCAGGAAACCTAATTTATATTTTATAACTAAATATTTCTCAATTACATTAAATATTAATTTGTAAAGTATATTCATTCATTCAGGAAACTAGGGAAATATTAACAGAAGATAGGAAATTTATATGAAATGTTCTTAATTTTTCCATAATTTGATGCGAAGTTTTTGATAGATGATTGATCTGTGGATTAATAAAAAATAAATAAAAAAACCTTTTACATCAAGGAGGTTAAAAACATAAGATATATTTTACCCCTCGTTCCTTAATCTCATCATTTCTTACATTTATTCTCTGCATTATTCAAAAGGTTTCTCTAGCATTAATAAAATTCGAATTTTCATATTCATTGGAAAAGTAACAAATTGCTGATTTGAGAATTCAAATTCATGAGCATTAAAAACACAAGTATTTAATATATATTTCAAAGCTTGTTTATAACAGTCTATTACACACTAATATTTTTGATTATTTTTTACCTATTGTGAGTAGAAATGGTGTAGGCAAATATAAACATGGTGGGTAGTTAACGATACTGCCTTTTAATCCAAGTACACGACGTATATATATATAACGTAACATATCTTAGATTTGATTAAAAGGTTTATTTAAAGCTCTAAATAAATGCGAGTCTTCCTGGCTGATTTTTTATCTTTTTTAAACAGTTAACAAGTCAGGTACGCCCCTCTGAGCTGCTCTTCATCAATAAAATCCAAAATACGTTTGGTATTATCTAAATCAAAGTATGGAATCACTCTGAATATTTCTCGACATATCTAAATAACTGTAACAAATACATTTACTGGCAATGTGTTTCTTTTCAATACTATCATCAAATATTACAGACCTTACTTCAATGATATAAGTTATTGAATGAGAGAGTTTGGCTCATCAATAATAAACCTTCTCAGCGGTTTCGCCAAATTAATCTCTAGACCGCTCTACTATTGTATTGGAATGGTTTAGGATATACCGCTGATGGGTTTCACTACTGATGAGCCAAGCCCTCTCATTTCATAACTTATATCATTGCAGTAAGGTCTGTAGAGATAATATTCAATGATATTATTGAAAAGAAACACATTGCCTGTAAAGTTATTTGTTACAAATTTTATCGATAGATAGCAATTGGATTGAATTTAATTTAATAACTAAATATTGATAAAATTTGTAATGAATTATTTTTGTGGAAACGTTATTTAGAAATTCTTGTAACTATATATATATGCATATCTACATGCATATTCTGAAGTTTCAATTGAACCTCCTCCCTTTCCCAATACTCTTCTTCACTTTTATTTCGCTCTGAATAAAATTCCTGCTCCATTCCTCCACGTTGCTATCTATACAGTTGGCTCTAAAATCAAAGATGGAGTTTGCGCTGGCGTTCACTAGACTGTGAAATGCCCCCGAATTAGGCGATTGTTTTGTCGTGTCCCCACATTTCAGTGTTTTAGGTAGAAGTTCCTGAATTGTTTAAGGTACTTGAAATTGCCACTAGCTTACCAGAATACCTAACTATAGAAATTTTCCTGAACAACTTTCAGTGATGAGATCAGTTCTAAACTATAGAACAGGCAATCTCCTTATCAATAGATATATGTTGCTAAATTAATGAATGAATAGCAACAGTAAAAGATGTACCACCAAATGGATGAGAAACCTGACGTCTAGCTAGAGACCATGGTTTCAGGCAAATGGCCCCCTTCAGTCCAGGACTTATAGTTTGCCAAAGCTGATGTTGTGGCTTTGTCACCGACCCGAAGCCGCTAGTTTGCAACGATGAGCAATAGATGGCGTCTAGTTTTGACACCTATTCTGATGGAAGAGACGACATTTGCTTTTATAAAAGAATACTAATACCTGTATAAAAAATACTTTTATATAAAAAAATTTAATATATCTCTTTCAATGAAATAATACGCCTTTAATACAATATATTACCTTATGCGATATTATATACAATACTGGGTTGTATGTTTAGACACTTTAAGCAAGAACAACAATAGGTTTATATAAAAATATGCCTGTGTATCTAGACCTAAATCGATATCAAAAATACTGGTGCATGTATATGGCCTGAATGAGTACCACAATACTGGTGTATGTATATGGCCTGAATGAGTACCACAATACTGGTGTATGTATATGGCCTGAATGAGTACCACAATACTGGTGCATGTATATGGCCTGAATGAGTACCACAATACTGGTGTATGTATATGGCCTGAATGAGTACAGCAATACTGGTGCCTGTACATGGCCTGAATGAGTACAGCAATACCGGTGCCTGTACATGGCCTGAATGAGTACAACAATACTGGTGTATGTACATGGCCTGAATAAGTACAACAATACTGGTGCATGTACATGGCCTGAATGAGTACAGCAATACTGGTGTATGTACATGGCCTGAATAAGTACAACAATACTGGTGTATGTACATGGCTTGAATGAGTACAACAATACTGGTGTATGTACATGGCCTGAATGAGTACAGCGATACTGGTGCCTGTACATGGCCTGAATGAGTACAGAAATACTGGTGCATGTACATGGCCTGAATGAGCACAGCAATACTGGTGCATGTACATGGCCTGAATGAGTACAGCAATACTGGTGTATGTACATGGCCTGAATAAGTACAACAATACTGGTGTATGTACATGGCTTGAATGAGTACAACAATACTGGTGTATGTACATGGCCTGAATGAGTACAGCAATACTGGTGCCTGTACATGGCCTGAATGAGTACAGAAATACTGGTGCATGTACATGGCCTGAATGAGTACAGCAATACTGGTGCATGTACATGGCCTGAATGAGTACAGCAATACTGGTGCATGTACATGGCCTGAATGAGTACAACAATACTGGTGTATGTACAAGGCTTGAATGAGTACAGCAATACTGGTGCCTGTACATGGCCTGAATGAGTACAGCAATACTGATGAATGCATAGAGCCTGAATAAATGCAACAATACTGGTGCATGTATATGGCCTGAATGAGTACAACAATACTGGTGTATGTACATGGCTTGAATGAGTACAGCAATACTGATGAATGCATAGAGCCTGAATAAATGCAACAATACTGGTGCATGTACATGGCCTGAATGAGTACAACAATACTGGTGTATGTACATGGCTTGAATGAGTACAGCAATACTGATGAATGCATAGAGCCTGAATAAATGCAACAATACTGGTGTATGTACATGGCATGAATGAGTACAGCAATACTGGTGCATGTACATGGCCTGAATGAGTACAGCAATACTGGTGTATGTATAGACCCTGAATAAGTACAACAATACTGGTGTATGTACATGGCCTGAATAAGTACAACAATACTGGTGCATGTACATGGCCTGAATGAGTACAGCAATACTGGTGTATGTACATGGCTTGAATGAGTACAACAATACTGGTGTATGTACATGGCCTGAATGAGTACAGCAATACTGGTGCCTGTACATGGCCTGAATGAGTACAGAAATACTGGTGCATGTACATGGCCTGAATGAGTACAGCAATACTGGTGCATGTACATGGCCTGAATGAGTACAGCAATACTGGTGCATGTACATGGCCTGAATGAGTACAGCAATACTGGTGCATGTACATGGCCTGAATGAGTACAGCAATACTGGTGCATGTACATGGCCTGAATAAGTACAACAATACTGGTGTATGTACATGGCTTGAATGAGTACAACAATACTGGTGTATGTATATGGCCTGAATGAGTACAGCAATACCGGTGCATGTACATGGCCTGAATAAGTACAGCAATACTGGTGCATGTATAGAGCCTGAATAAGTACAGCAATACCGGTGCATGTACATGGCCTGAATAAGTACAACAATACTGGTGTATGAATAGACCCTGAATAAGTACAACAATACTGGTGTATGTATAGAGCCTGAACAAGTACAACAATAGCGGTATATGTATAGAGCCTGAATAAGTACAACAATACTGGTAAATTTATAGAGCCTGAATAAGTACAACAATACCGGTATATGTATAGAGCCTGAATAAGTAAAACAATACTGGTAAATGTATAGAACCTGAATAAGTACAACAATACTAGTACACGTCTAGACCAGTCTAACCATGTGTTGTCCAGGCCACCGCCTTCTCCACTACAAGTCTTCCGCAGCTCTCTCCATAACTTCCAGCAACCTTGGTCCAAATGAAAGGTGTTTTCACTTGTTTTATTACCACAGCCTCGGTTGAAACGTTATTGATAATAAAAACCCGTCTATTCGTGGACTAAAATACTTGTGTGTGTCTTTATTTACAAGCATAACACACTTTTATATTTATATAAAGCATATATTGTTATATCCTAATAAAATAAATTGTTTTTCAACCTTGAATGAAATTTATAGTCACATATATTCCTTAAAACATTTTGGAGGACCCTTTTTGTACATGGTTTATTATATGTATATTATATGTAGGTGTAATGTAATGAAAGTAGGAGATTGTTATATCTAGAAGTAACTAGAAATTTATCTTTTTCACTATAGAAGCTATATAACGTTGTGATATAGTGTATTTTATGTTGACATCAAACATATACATCAGTATTAGAGCTATCAGAATAGAATGATTGAAAACATTTTATTAACCACAAGTCAATGGTAGGAGAGAAAATATACTATTCTATAAGTTACAGTACCATCTTGAAACTTTAATAAAAAGTGAAAAATAATGGCTGTATATATAGGAAAAATGGCTGCATCAAGAAATGGTATGACTAAGGTAGAAGACATAGAAGAAAGTCCTATTGCCCATGTCTTCGTTCCACCTCATAAGCCAAGTTAAGACCATTCTTCTACCGCATTGATTGTCTAGTGGTTAGGACATTGTATTGTGTTCGCAATAGCCCAGGTTCGAATCCTGGTCATGGCACCTTTTTTGTTTTTAAAGCAAATATAAACGAATACATTATAATCTGACACGGAGAATCTGTATAAGACTAATGTCTTAATAAAAGCTTTGTGTGTGTGTATTATAATCTGATAAAGTTTAACTTCTAATTGATTTAGGTATTAACCTTCAAAATCGGACATCTCCATACACAGTTTTAAAAACCAAAATGGCAAATGTTATCAATTAGCTGCTCTCTGGCAATAGGACCTCTTTCTAAAGGACATTTTGACTCAATTGTCATATTTTCAGAGGAAGGCAAGTAAACTATAAAACTATAATTTATTGCTTAACAGAGAATATATATATATATTATTTTTTAGTGACAAACTTGACAGCGTCGTTCCCTCCCACTGACACACCTAAGTTTAAAAAATGTCTCTTTCTGATGAGCTGATTTCATTTTCCAACATTTTATGTTAATTTTAGCAGTATTAATAAACAGGTTTGAAGTGCTAACATCAGAAAGAGCGCAATTTTCAACATTGGGCGGGGTGAAATTTTGCTGTATCCCAACGTCCTATCTATATAGCAATAAAATTCCTTTTTGTCAACATTTTGGTTATCTTAATTTGGAACTATCTATTTGCTAGTCATTAATTTAAATTGTTATACCGGGTCTCCGGACCACAATCCTCTAGGACTTGTCTAGGAGTCCCTTGGAAGACAATTTAAATCGCGTTATCACCTTCGCCCATGTAAAAAAGACGCTCTTTCTGATGGGCATAGTTTCACAGCTCAAAATCCAATATAAAGACTGATAAACAGCGCGTAAATATAAGGTTAGAATTCACATGGTGTTTACCGGGCTTCAGAGAAAGATTGGAGCTTCGAGACCCTGCCGATCAGAAAGAGCGCAGTTTTGTACCCTGGGTAGGTAGCGGGAGGGGGACCACTCGGCTCAGTTTCTCGCTAAAATCTACCGTTAAGCCGCAAATCGCAATTTTAGTGTTTTCCACGTCCCGGAATGGACTAATTGGACCAAAAACACCAAATGGTGGCAAATTTTGATGAAATTTTTAGAATGACTTTTATTGGACTCAATATTTATCACAAATATTCCTAATAATTTGGTGTGATGTAATGTGGGTCAATATTTCTCTGAAAATCGCTAAACCCTCATTTTTTAAAATGGCATAAGTGCCATCTATTGAAATAAATATAAACTACTTTTTTTTATTTATTTTTCATACAGAATTCTAGCCCAAAAATATCAGAACTTCACCTCGCATACATTTGTTATATAAGGTATTGGAAAGTTACCTCAAGTCAACTTCTGCTTGTCTTAATTTATCAAAGAGCTTTTTGAGCTCAATTCTGTATGAAAATTAAATCAAAATTTAGTTCATATTTATACCAATAGATGGCGTTCAGCCATTTTAAAAATTAAGAGTTTAGCGATTTCCAAAGAAATATTAACCCACATAACTTTCCACCAAATTATTAGAAATATTAATGATATTTGAATCCACTAAAAGTCATTCTGAAAATTTCATCAAAATTTTCCACCATTTGGTGTTTTTTTCGCCCAATTTGTCCATTCTGGGACGTGGAAAACACTAAAATTGCGATTTGCGGCTTAACGGTAGATTTTAGCGAGAAACGGAGCCGCGTGGTCCCCCTCCCGCTGACCCTCCCAGGGTACAAAATTGCGCTCTTTCTTATGGGCAGGGTCTCGAAGCTCCAAAATGTTTCTGGAGCCCGGTAAACACCATGTGAATTCAAACCCTACATTTACACGCTGCTTATCTGTCTTTATATTGGATTTTAAGCTGTGAAACTACGCCCATCCGAAATAGAGTCTTTTTTTTTTACCTAGGGGAAGGTGTTAAGGCGATTTAAATTGTCTTCCAAGGGACTCCTAGACAAGTCCTTGAGGATTGTGGTCCTGAGGCTAGTTAATCAATACAACAATGTTTTCGTGCTTTCAATAGTTTAAATTTATTGGATAGCTTAGAAATAGTTCAAAATTAGGAACCAAAAGAATAATCAAAAGAAGAAACAAAGAATAACCTTTTAATTGAATATATTGTTATTGCCTTTCTCAACCGTCAATGTTTGCGTGAGGTTTCTAAGAAAAGAATATGGGATCCATTGTGTATACAGCTTAGAACAGATATCTTTTATTACAAAACATTTTGGAACAAAAGTGCGAGCGGCCCGAGACGCTCCCAGACGCAGCCCGAAGAGCTCATTCGGATAGCTTGTCATACAGAAAGGAGGTGAGTGTCCATTTCACATCATTGTGGGGATACTGAAAACCTTGATCACACACGCATTTGTTATATAGGGCGTTTTAAAGCACCCCTCATGCTTTCTAAAAACTTATGTAATATGTGGGTCAAGCAAATTGCTAAATCCATTCAGGGATATCGATTTAAGGGATATTGGCTCCACATCAGGGATATGTGAGGCTCCAAATCAGGGATATGTGGGATTGCACATTGGGGATATGTGGGGCTCTATATCAAAGATATGTAGCTCCACATCAGGGACATGTGGGGCTCCACATCAGGGATATGTAGGGCTTCAGATCAGGGATATGTGAACTCCACATCAGAGATATGTGGGGCTACACATCAGGGATATGTGGGACTCCACATCAGGGATATGTGGGGCTCCACATCAGGGTATGTGACCTCCACATCAGAGATATGTGGGGCTCCACATCAGGGGTATATGGGACTACACATCAGAGATATGTGGGGCTCCACATCAGGGGTATATGGGACTACACATCAGAGATATGTGGGGCTCCACATCAGGGGTATATGGGACTACACATCAGAGATATGTGGGGCTCCACATCAGGGGTATATGGGACTACACATCAGAGATATGTGGGGCTCCACATCAGGGGTATATGGGACTACACATCAGAGATATGTGGGGCTCCACATCAGGGGTATATGGGACTACACATCAGAGATATGTGGGGCTCCACATCAGGGGTATATGGGACTACACATCAGAGATATGTGGGGCTCCACATCAGGGGTATATGGGACTACACATCAGAGATATGTGGTGCTCCACATCAGGGGTATATGGGACTACACATCAGAGATATGTGGGACCCACATCAGGGATATGTGGGGCTCCACATCAGGGATATATGGGGCGCCACATCAGAGATATGTGGGGCTCCACATCAGGGGTATATGGGACTACACATCAGAGATATTTGGGGCTCCACATCAGGGGTATATGGGACTACACATCAGAGATATGTGGGACAATTTGACAATTAAATAATTTTTATTGACCGCTGGTCAACAATTACTCACGAGGAGTCAAAAGGGCAAACTATGTACATTGATCAGGAGGGCAAGGCTATCCTTAGCTTGTGAATACCCCTGCGAATGGTGGGATGGCTGTTCCGAGTTCGCTCGAGAGCAGCGTCAAGGAAGCCCGCGAGGGTACTCCCCTGCTCAGGTGAGAGATCCTTGAGTAGATCCAATCTATCCTCGCGGTATAAGATCGCAAACATGACGGCATCCAGGGAAATCCCAGGCTCCAGCAGGGGCCCAAAGCCGGGTTCAGCGATCATTTCATTGAAGGTTGTATCTAACTCCGGCATCAGGTCGTCGTCGTCCTCCATCGGGTCAGGCGGTGGAAGCAGAGGTGTAGTCGTGGCCGGTGTCGTCTTTTGCCCCTGGGGAGTGGGCGGTGTTGGCTCAGCGAGCCGAGGCGCAGGCAGTGGGGGTACACAGCGCTCTTCTTCCGTCATCGGAACGTCCTCCTCCATCTCCGTCGGGGCGGGCGGCGGGGGTGTAATCAAAGCAGGTGTCAGCTTGTTGGAAGTGAGCGGCGTTGGATGAGATGGTCGAGGCGCAGGCAGTGTGGAAGTAGGGGGCACTGCGGCTGGACCGGTCCTCAGCTCTGACATGACCTGTCGCAAGACCTTATAAATGTTGCTATTTACTCCGGGCCTTAGGTCGAGGATTTGGTTTATTAGGCCGGCAAGAGCATTGCTCTGCGGAGGGGTTAGGATGCTGACCGCGCTTTCGCGCCTTGGTCTTCGAGGAGAGGAGGTCCAGGACCTCCTCCCGCCCAAGACCAAGGGCGCCCGTTCCAGCAAACGAAACTCCGGGGTTTCTCTTGAGGAAGGCCTCAAGGTCGGGTCTCGTCTTACGCCCTGATGATGACGGGGAGGGCGGCACAAGGGTCCCCTGTGCATGCAGAGGACCAGGAGGGGCGACGGAGGCTGGCAGGGCTTGAAGCACTTCTCCGGGGGGCTGAGAGGCCGGAGGGCGAGGGTCCGCGGGTGCCTTTGGTGCCTCTGTTGGCTCCATTGCCTGTAGGGCTCTGTTGGAGGTGGGCGGCGCCAGCACTTCGGCTGCAATCTCCATGGGCTTAGAAGGAGGAGCCACGGCGTCTGAGGATGTTCTGGTAGGCAGGGAGGCAGAAGCGCCGGGAGCCGATGTCTTAAGCGCAAGGCGCTTTGGTGACGGGGCTGGAGCCGCTGGTGTTGGACGGCTCGGCTGCCGAGACACGGTGGACGATGCACCAGGTGGATGGGTTGCCGGTTGTGGCTGGCCGTTGTTGGGGGCTCTCCCAGGAATGATGGGGCAGTTGGCTCTACAGTGACCTTGCCGGCCGCATCTGGAGCACTTGACTACCTAAGAGATGAAAACCGACAGGGCATTACCCTTATTTCGGATGACGACGCGGGTCGGGATCTTTTCCAAGGCAATGCCCTCTTTAAGGAGGATAAATGCCTCGCGTCGACCATCCGTGAAGGTGTACCTTCCGGCTCTCAGCCGGATGGGGACGATGGAGGTCACGTCACCGTAGGGCTTGAGAGCCTCGATGACGGCGGCGTCGTCCACGAAGAACGGCAAATTTCCGACGGTGATTCTTTCCGCCCTCTTTTTGAAGGGGAAGGCCCTGAGGTGGGTGTACCCAACATCAAGACCGTCCCTTATGAGTCGTTCCGCCAGGGCCTTGGTGGACAGGCCGACCAGCATATGGCCGTCCATTTTCATCACCTGGAGGACATTCCCGGCTCCCCCGACTAGCTCTTCCACCGCCTGTAGGTAGTGGGTAAACCCGAAGTCCAGGCAGTGCTCCACGAAGACACAATTGTCTTCTGTTGAAGAACGCTGGCGTGCTCTGGCGTCAGCGATGTCGGCCCGGGTAGCCCTGATGACCTGGACCTCCGTAACTCCACCCGCAGGTGGCCGTCTTCGCGGGGTTGGGCCGGTCCTTCTGGAGGCCGCGACACCGCTGGAACGTTGTTCGACAGGGCGGCTCGGTGACTCCCTGCGTCTTCGCTTGTGTTTGACCACGGTGAAGCCATCTTCAGCTGATTCTTCGGCCTCCATTTGCTCGGCCCAGTTTGTCGCAGCGGCCAAGGCGCCGCTCGTTAATGGCGTGACGTCAGCGATACACGCCGCGGCAAAATTTACATGCTGTCTGTCGAAAGGTAGATTAGCATAGTCGCCGCTAGCATTGGCTATTCTAGATTTTTCATCTTGAGATTGGTTTTCCGCGGATATCTCCGCAACGGCTTGACTTTCAGAGCCGAGCCTTCCAGGCTCGTGTTCAGCTCGATGAGGGCTTCCAGCCCATACCAAATTCGTCGCTTCCAGCGACATTTTTCCGCTCGCCTGAGGCGAAAACGGCGGAGCTCGATTTATGTTTTGGGATAATTAAAAATCAATCAGTAATTTAGGTTTAATAGAAAAATATATGAAAGGGAAGGAAAACAAAAAAACTAGGAGCGCGATCAAATCAGGGATATGTGGGGCTCCACATCAGGGATATGTGGGGCTATATATATCAGGGATATGTGGGACTACACATCAGGGATATGTGGGGCTACACATCAGGGATATGTGTGGCTACACATCAGGGATATGTGGAGCTCCACATTAGGGATATGTGGGACTCCATATCAGGGATATGTGGGGCTCCACATCAGGGATATGTGGGACTTTTTTTTTTTTTTTGACAATTAAATAATTTTTATTGACCGCTGGTCAACAATTACTCACGAGGAGTCAAAAGGGCAAACTATGTACATTGATCAGGAGGGCAAGGCTATCCTTAGCTTGTGAATACCCCTGCGAATGGTGGGATGGCTGTTCCGAGTTCGCTCGAGAGCAGCGTCAAGGAAGCCCGCGAGGGTACTCCCCTGCTCAGGTGAGAGATCCTTGATCAGGGATATGTGGGACTCCATATCAGGGAAATGTGGGACTACACATCATGCTACCTCGAGAAAATGTAGACAGCAAGAAAAAAATAGTTTTCTTCCATCAACCGAAGACAGAGATGTCGCTAATAATAAATCCAGAAAATCGACCAATGGCTCATAATCAGAATTCGCCAATGGCTGTTCAGCCGAATCGACAAATTCTTTCAAATGACGCAAATATCCAAGTTCTTAAAGATATATTAAACCTATTCAAGGATATCAGCAAAACTAAACCCAATATGAATACAGAAAGGGGAACTGATCAAATGGTTATTTATAAACTACCAGAGAAAACTAAGAAAACGGATTTCATAAACTATCATAAAAAAGAGGTTGAAGGCCTTAAACAAGCAGTTTACGAAAACATCCAGCCTTTTTACAAGCAACTTCAAGCACCAAGCCAACGTCTGGATGAATCCAGAATACTATCCGAATTGGGATATACTAATCCAAAACCTTTCAAGAAAGTGTATCACAAATTATATCCTAAAAATAACCATAAAAAGGATCTGAACAAATTATATTATACGAATGAAAATACTAAGTATAAACCAAATAGGCGCCTTGAATATGTAGTATCAACTTATTCTTTTTTACAGTACATGTGCAGTAAATACAATTGTTGCGTTCCCGGTTTGGATAGATGAAAAGGGAGGATACACGATGTGACCCATTAAAGTTTCCTTACTTAAGTATATATATATATAGCAATTTAGGCCAACAACCCCATGTATATAACCCGCAGCAAGACCTTAATGTTGTATAATAGAAGCACAGCTGTCAATGATGCACTATCGACATATGTCTTTACATCATCACATGTAATGCAATTTGTGCAAACAGGATAAATAAAATAAAAAAAAGGGGGGGGGGAACTGTAATTGATTAAGAGTTGAGCTAAAGCAGGGATCGAGCATATAATATTGTCAGAACAAAGGTCTAAAGATGGAAACAGCCACGACACTAGTATGCAATTTCATCAGACAACCCATGAAATCGTTATTAAATTGGGCAATCTATAAAAGACTCCTTCTGGAGGTTTAGCAACCCACTGAAGACGCTGGGAGCTATTTCTTAGAGGAAAATTATAGCAACAGATCTCTATAATTTCTACAGATCAACTGTAAATAGATTCATATTAAGGCATTTTTATAGCCCAAATTACACAAACAATAGTCAAACATACAAATCTGTTTGCATCATGCCGTACCCTCCTAACAGCGTAACAATAGCCCGAGGAATCAGAAAATATGGTATAATGGTAAATATGATGGAATAACGCACTGAAACACATAAAAGTACAAACATTACTAAAACCTGACAGATAGATACGCTCAAAGTAGCCCTAATAAAGTCGTAATTTGCGACTGTTGCTGTGTCAATATATCATAGCAAAGATATAATACACAACTCTATTCCAACAGAGTCGGTAGTTCTATATTTAGTACAATTTGTGAAATTAAGGTGTGGGGGGTAGTACCATAAAGCAAAAGGAATGAAATATGTATGAGGGGAAACAAGAAGATTTATCTAGATATTTATTTAAATAAATTAAAATTTGGGAACATGTCTATACTGACGAGATATGCTATTTACATAGTAAAATTTAGATAGAGGTGACCTGAAGTTACTTTATAGCCCTTTAGGGCCCATGCGAAATCTAGGTTGGTTACTACACAAAAAGGGGGGGGGGGGCTAAGTCATAATGACAAATGGCTTACCTTTTCTCGAAAGTGCCGGCAAAGGTCTGGTCTCCCGTCTGAAGACTGTCCTCTCACTGAGCGACTCCGATTCCATCTGCCTTTTGGCAAAGAAACCCTCTTTTATTCTTGTCTCTCTCCGTTTTCATTCGCTGGCCGCGCCAAAGTTTCTATTGGCTGGCATTTTCATTCGCCGAAAGAAACACCAATCAAAATGGCCAACGACTCCAGTATACGATTTCACAGACGCCCCAGGCCTCTCCCATCAAAATAGAACATATAGTATTACCAAAACAAAAAAAAATCTAAAGAGAGAAACAGCCACGGCAATAGTGTAAAATTTCATCAGACCCCAGGCCTCCTCCATATGGGCTGTAATACGATCCTCCCTTTTCTCGGGACGGTATATATATCGCCCCCCCTGTCTTGGCTAAAAATCGACCCAGGCCCCTTTTACCTGGACTGTAATGTGATGCTTCCTTTTTTCGGGAAGGATATTTATAAGGCTTAGTCTTTTAGAAATCTTCCTTCTCCTTTTTTTTTTTTTGGTCACCTTTACCTAAATTTTTGGTGAGGGGAATATATGTACATATGGAACAACAGCTTCCAGCGCGGATGTCTCTGGATGTCACTGGTGTCTTCTTCACCAGGCATCAGCTTTCGGCATGGAAGTCTGGTGTCATCAATTGTCCAGGTTTCTGGGCAAAAAGGTGGTCTGTAAGTCTATGTGGGAGGGAAGCCATGTATCCATTTGATTTGATTATACATACGCCTTCTGTTGGGGTATGGTTACAAAAACGTGCCCCAACAATCCTCCCCCTGCCAAGTAATGGACAAATGCGTTTGTGCTACTCATTATTCATCTGCCTTTCATCAGTTACTATGAAAGCAGGCCCATTTCTAGCAAAATGCATTTTCCATTACTAGGTGAAGCCAGATGTACCGAAACCTATAGGGAAGATAAGGCTAGTCAAAAGGATGGTATGCCATTCTAGATGTTTATTATTCCGAACATTAGTGGGCATTGCGCATCCTGGCAAAGGGGTTTTTATGTGTTATTATTCTGTCAGCACACTGTTATCAACATAGGTTATGGGGGACAGTCATATCATATGTATGGAAGTAAGCAAGGTCATCTGTCTCACCATTCATGGGTATATATACCACCCTTCCACTTTCTTCTTTGGCCTTGAGGAGTAGGCCTTCCTTGTGGTAAGTCCTCTCAACCCCATCCTTGCCTCTTGGGGTGCTGGATTCATTGCTACCTTCTTTCTGCTAACAATACAGTTAGAACATTTCCCTATTACATATTATATATAAAAAATTGGGCGCCAAGAAGTCGTTTAGAAATAACTGACTAGTCCAACTCCTAAAACATGCCAGCATCTTTATTTAAGTACCAATCAAGACATTCGTGTGGTATAGTTATACATATACAATCAAAGGAAAGGATAATTATAGTTAGCTGAAAGAAATATCTTGGTATATAATAATTAGCCTATGACATGATGACTTTTGCTAAATTAAAAAAATTACAGAAAAAAATTGTGAAAGTAATTATTAAATAAGGCACGAAATATGTAATGATAAAATGAATCCTTCCATGTTATATGATGGGTATAATATATATATTGAAGAAAACACGTATCATGCAGATAGTGATTAAATATGATAAAAATCATCCCATGATAGATGATAAAGAAAACCACTACAAAATTACATCTTCTGGAGCAGTCTACTCGGTCTCGTGCCAACAGTGTCCTGCCACCTATGTGGGGGAGACCGGTAGAACCATCGCCATCAGAATGACCGAACACACACGCAACATCACCAACCGAGATACCCGTTCCCTTATTTTCCAACACATTGCATCTTCTGGCCATTCCTTTGACACTGCTAACCCAACCATTCACTACAAAAATATCTCCAACCTACACCAGAGATTGGTTCTAGAATCCATAGTTTCATCCAAGGCACACAGCATAAATAGAAAAATAGACATCCCCGCAGCCTACACAAACTACATTTAAACCTCCCACATGTTTATTTCAATAGCCCAAACCATGCGCCGTCTCGTGGTCTCAGACAGCAGATTTAATATTTACTTTATTCAAAATCGGTTTTCAGTTAAGATTAACATATATATAAATCGTTATTTGTCTTTTTGTATAATTATATTTTTGCCTGTCGAAGGGCTTTTGCCCGAAAGCTCGTAGCATTCAATCAATAAAAGAAACTCATCTTCTGATCCTCCTTAATTGATATAACTTACTAGAAGAGTATTTCCCTTTAAAATTATATATGATGACAAAATATATATACATATACAAGTAAGGCGGATAAAAGACAATAAGGATAAAATAGATCATGCCTTGAGGGAAGAATAAGCCACGACAACATGTTAAAAAAAAAATGCAACATGGCAGGTAAATATTACTAATATCATGAATATCAAAGGAAATAAATTTGTTGAAATGAATAGTATATGATTATAATATAATATAAATGATATAAAATAATAACCTATTCAATAAGAAAATGAAAACACATTATATATATTTGTGCGCTGAAGGATCAAGGTTTAGTATCTCAGTTAAGTTTTCAATCTTATTCAGTCTGGAATCACGAGTTGGTCACTGGGTAATATTCGTCTATCCCGATCCTACTGGAGGGTGTGTTTTCTCTTATGTGTTAGATTCCTCTGTTACAATACTCTCAACCCAGGTGGGAACGTCATTCAGAATCTTGGTCAAATGGAACATAGCCCAGACCTCTATTAAACTACACAGTCCTTTTGAATCTAGGGTGACAACCGTATGAAGAGAAATTTTCTGTTTTGGCAGAGCGACTAATCAATTTCTACTATTTTGTTTGTGGCTCCGTTTACCTTGCCTCTGGGGTGTGTACAGTTCAGCTACCTCCCCCTTCCAAGAAATTCACATTACTTTCATCTACTAATATACCCTCTATTCATTGACCTGAATCCTATAAATCTACATCTTATAAGTTTGAATTTTATCAATCTGAAATTTTGGTTCCTTTTACAAATTCCTTCAGAATTCTACTCCCTGTATAACTGCTCTTAATTCTACTGTCCTCAATACAACACTTCTAAAACTTTGACTCACTGGCTTGTTCTGGCGTCTCGTTCGCGGTCATTATAGTTAACTAATACTTTAAAATCTTATCCTAACATGGAACGAGTCTAAACTCGTTGAAGGTCCTAATAATTACTTATTCTGCCTCTCGAATCGGTCTTATGCTCGAATTCATTCCAACAAAACGTATGGCAGGGCGAATCCTTTATTAGAAGAAACTTCCGCTAGCTATGGGGGATCAAACTGGTACCAAAAAAAATTCAATAGACGGAAACACTTCGTCTAGAATAACTGGGCAATCTCTGCCTACTTGCCAATCTTACAGGACCTCCCGTCTGGAACACCCTCGCTCCAGCCACGCTAAAAGCGTCGAAACTACGGTGTCAGATCGGTCACCCAAGGTCGCGCCGTTATACCCCAGGCTATACGGCATGGCTAAAACAAATCCCCCATCCTGCATAAAATTCAATCTATACCTCTTCGTTTCCTCTTGCGAGGAGGAGTTGAGTGGGAAATTCGGCTTGATCCTTGCCTTCCACTATCTCCAAGTCTGAGGGTCGGGATAGGGATCATTTATCCACAATCCTTAGAATTCAAGCTAAACTAAGATAAAAGAAAATCAAAGGAAAATTATACCCCCTAACGAGGGACCTAACAAAAGGGAGCGAATATTTTCTAACTAGATAGAGTTGTAGTTGTCCTGTTTGAGGCTTCTCGGTCCTAACAAAATTCGAAATAAAAAATAAAATAAAATAAAAATCGATCCTATTAAAGTCCTTAACCCTATTCTAATGTGTTTTGGTCTCACAATATAATAGTTTTTAACCTTCTTCTACATTTATTCCTCTTCACATTCACACTATTCAGTCACTGAGGGCATTCATCCTAAAGTTAGAAGCTGCTATAGACGCCAAAACACTCAATTATTTCTATCAAATAGACCCTTACAATAATAAAATCTTCTAGGACTAGACGTGAAATCAAATAAAGTTACCTAATTAAAACAAAGTGGGGACCAAAGCCCTATTTACTTAAACGAAATGCCTCTGCACAAGCTCTACATATATATTAATTCATTATACTCACTAAATGATTGTTAACAATAACTGTTGACAAGTCTAAATAACCTGGAAGCTAATCTACCAAAAAAAAAAGAAAGAATCAGTGTAACTTCAAAAACTGCCCTTGCCTTGACACTAAGCGACTATTCACGACAATTTTATATAGACACACACAAATTATTGGGGCGAATAAAGAACCATTAAACGTGACACCTCATAAAAGCGGATTGAGTCATTCCCCTAGCCACCGTGGGTGAAGTCACTTTCTTCTTACTTCCTCGTGCGTCTGCCCCCTTTGCAGTAGTCCTACCTCAGCACTCTATTGAAAGATGGATTTATAGGGTTTACGATTCACTACCCAACACTAACATTCTCAAGTGCTTTCCAAGGATCGACTACAGTCTGGGCCTACTTAACTTCTACCCCTGGCTTAGGGTCCCTATACTTCACAACTTCACTCTGAGAGATTGTCCTTTCATGTTCTCATTAGAAACCTATTTCAAAGCTACTACCTGAAGGCCAGGGATTATAGGGTTTCTGAATTAACCAACACAAGCCATAGGATGCCTATTAGGTTTGTTGTTTTAGACATAGCCCCCCTCTAAGTTGTGATTTCCTACACCTTCCTTCACCTATTACTCCTGATAATAACTAAAATTTCAGATTTACACTAAATAGTTAATTCACAATGGTATACATTATTCTCATTGGTCTTTGAAACTCGGGTTTTAACAAGAAATAGTTTGTATAGAAAAAAAAAGGAATCCTAATGAAGTTCTACTTTAAAAAAAAAAAGGTTTTTAAATGAAAAAAAAAAAAAAAGGTTGAAATCTCTAAACTTCTCATTCTATCGAGCTGATTCTCCGTACACACTCCAAAATCCTAGTTAGTGGCGACAGTCTAAGCAGAATTTACACTGTGTGGGCCTTTTCACCCTTGTAGACCTGCGTAAAGTTAAACTGTTCACACTAACTCTGTCAACTTCCCCTCGTCTCATTACTTCTGAGTTCGCTCTGGTTGTCACTTAGCGGTTGTTATTAGAAATTTCCTTCTTGTATTTATACAGTATGAGGCATAGTAATTAAAAGGCTGCATTTCCATGAGTTCAATTCTCTCACAACATGCTGAAACGAAATCAAATGTGGTTATAAGATCACTGTCTATGTGGTAACAGGTGCACATTGGATTGGGAAAGGACAAAGTTATTTCGCCCTTTATGATACCAATTGTAACCGGGTTTTCTGTTGAGTTATGATGATATACTGAGAATTTGATAGGAAAATTATTTTGTAGACTTTGTTGCATATCAGGGGTCTTGTTTGTTCCTGGGTTAGAAATTTTATATTATTCCTTACTGACAGTCTGATAATTACATTCCTGGCTCATGAGATAGGTGTGCAACTTGTATAATTCACTGTGGAAATATATGTGGACATTTAAGAATTTATAGAGGTATATTTAATATGGAGTCGTCACCTCAGCTCGATCCATCCACATTTTGTTCTGGAATTAGCGTCATATTCTAGATGGACTTCACTGCCTCATCTATAGTCCAGGCATATCACCTTAAATGTCAATTTTAGGAAACGTCATCTCGTCCTAGACCTTTCTTTTCTGCATGCTGGCACATCTTCAATGACATTTCCAATGTGGGGAACACACCCTTTTGGCGGTCTATCGGTATTCAGTGATCATACTTGGCAGAAAACGTCGTCAAAGGGGGCCTCCCTCCTTGCGTGTCTAGCCATCTAATCCAATCACGATACCGCCTCACGCCTATAGGTTCCGAATTATATTCAATGTAATATCTTTGCTCGGGTGTCCCGACTTTATCAATCTTTATTCACAGCCTTTAGGTGATTTTACTCCGCACTGGAGGCTCGCATTCCGCTAACTTCCTCATTATATACAAGTGTTAAATCGAGCCTCGATTAACTCTCCTGTCTCCTATACCCCCATTATTAGATAGATCCTGTCTCTAACACAGGTGGCTTTTGCTGCCTTGTCATTAGCTTAAAGCTGTTCAAGCACGCCTCGGGATATCTCAGCTGTCTTGTAGACACAAGCTCCAGTCATCTCCTTTCCTTTGAATATTTTAAAAGATTATCCCAGGTAGTTGTCATAAGTTAATAAATAGTTCCACAGTGATTAAAAGGTACTCGCGCAAATTGGTCACCAGATCCACTCCTTGAGATTCTGCCATTGGAATGTTAAAACCAGATTTCTATCCATTATTGATTTCAAATAAAAAAAGGTTTTACGAAGAGAAAAAAAAAACGCGTCTTTCTATGGTGATCAAACTTCTCTCTTCACGGGTACGCTAACTGGATCTTCAATTCTATTTTCACCTTAAGGCTCATATATTTGCCACTCTCCCAATCCACTATGCGTAAAAAAAAAATAAAATCGATTAACTATCATTCAGCATGTTAGCCCTAATCTGGATGCACAGGCTAGTATGATTTGATAGAAAGCGCTATTAAAATGAAGTTAAGATATTTGTATCCAGCAATAATTATCAGAACTCACCTCTGCTGTGAGAAAATTATATCAGAGCTATGATGAAAAAAAATGCTAAGTCATTTCAGTAGACTACTGTAAAACACTGATCACCGTTCTAAATTTGAACCATGGGAATCCAACCTCATTTCTCATACTGTATATAATAATTTGAGAAAGTAAAATAAAGAAATTGTAATCAATGGTGCTCGCAACAGAATTCAAAATGATTGAGACACAGAACATTATAAATAATGTCCAGCAAGCAGGATACCAAACCACCTTTATATTACAACATTTCCACAAAAGTATAACTATCAATAACCCAATAAACAAAACCACAAATATCTATAGGGCGATATGTTACATTCCATACTCACAAACATCTATAACAATAGCCAACTACTTAAGAAACCCTGGCATCCATACATATTACTGTAATTCCCCTAACATAGGCTCCACCATAAAAGTCCACTATCTAAAATAATCCTACTATCATAAAACCCACTAACCAAAACAGAGAATAAAAGGCAATATATTCCGTAGAGTGTAACAGCTGCCAAGCCAAATACGCAGGGGAGACAGGAAGGAGGGTCAGCAGTAGAATATATGAACATAGACGCAACGTTATTAATCAAGACAATAGGTCTCTAATTTTCCAATACTGCAAAGGAACAGGTCACACTTTCGCATTAGGAGAACCTAGAATACATTACAATAACATAAACAGCAAATATCAAAGGCTTATAATTGATTCTCTATTATTCAAAAAACACAATAGCATTAATAGAAAATAGATTTTCCCGAAACATATAACACAATATATCCTAGTACCAGCTAATAATATCAACAATAATATAAGTAACTTATATGTAATAGCCAATAACTATTATAAAACTACTTAAATAATAGAATTTCTAACCTATAAGATAATTCATAGAATATAGCAAACAATAGTAGAATATGTATAAAAACCAAAAAAAAAATGTCTTAAGAAAACAAATAATATGCAAAACTTCCTAATGTATATATATATATATGTACATAGAATCATAATAGTTTTAGCATCAGGCGACGTTATATTTTCTTGATATATTGTATATGTTTCTCCTGTAGAAGGGCGGACAAGCTCGAAAGCTTGAGAAGACCAGAATAAAAGATACTCATCCCCATAAACGTTTTACTTTGATATCAGAAATCAATGATAATATTAAGGTTTTGCCACGAACAATGTGAATCGTAAAAGACAGCGGCGAGAGATGCGGTATACACCGCCTCAACATAACTTTCATTGCCTGATAAAATGCCAGTGAAACGGAAAGCATAAATTAAAATTCACGATTTATAATAGACTGTTAATCTCAGGATGCGTGGACTACTTCACCAATACTTAAAATAGTATGGCTTTTCATTAGGTATATATTTCTAAAGTATAGGGGATGAAACATATACTAAATTCGAGCCCCGCGGCGGGCGACATTGTTGCGTTCCCGGTTTGGATAGATGAAAAGGGAGGATACACGATGTGACTTATTAAAGTTTCCTTACTTAAGTAGATATATATATATAGCAATTTAGACCAACAACCCCATGTATATAACCCGCAGCAAGACCTTAATGTTGTATAATAGAAGCACAGCTGTCAATGATGCACTATCGACATATGTCTTTACATCATCACATGTAATGCAATTTGTGCAAACAGGATAAATAAAGTAAAAAAAAAGGGGGGGGGGAAACTCTGTAATTGATTAAGAGTTGAGTTAAAGCAGGGATCGAGCATATAATATTGTCAGAACAAAGGTCTAAAGATGGAAACAGCCACCACACTAGTATACAATTTCATCAGACAACCCATGAAATCGTTATTAAATTGGGCAATCTATAAAAGACTCCTTCTGGAGGTTTAGCAACCCACTGAAGACGCTGGGAGCTATTTCATAGAGGAAAATTATAGCAACAGATCTCTATAATTTCTACAGATCAACTGTAAATAGATTCATATTAAGGCATTTTTATAGCCCAAATAACACAAACAATAGTCAAACATACAAATCTGTTTGCATCATGCCGTACCCTCCTAACAGCGTAACAATAGCCCGAGAATTCAGAAAATATGGTATAATGGTAAATATGATGGAATAACGCACTGAAACACATAAAAGTACAAACATTACTAAAACCTGACAGATAGATACCCTCTGTTCGTGTTCGTTTAAAAAAATAAATAAATGGTGATCGACTGAAAGGAAAAACAATGGGGGAAATAAATGCACAGAAACACAGTATAATAAAAGGATTTATTTTAAAGATTAAAAACAAAAGGGATAAAAACTATTACACTTATATATATATTAAAAATGGCATATCCTGACCAGGAGCACATGTGCTTTACAGAAGGCAGAGCGCCATCTGGTGGAACAGAAATCAACTAAACATTGATTTAGCCTGTTCCCTGATATTTGGTCAACCCAATTTCTTGATAAATCAAGAAAAGCCATCCACGAACGCGTTTCGCGCTTTTGGCGCTCGTCAGCGTGGAGTAGGCTGAACCATTGCGACCAAAAAAATATTTTTTGATCCCAATGGCTTCCTGAAAAACCAAGAAATGGGTATTTAAGGCCAAACTTGCGTAAATACGCTTAGCACATTAAAAAAACGAAATAAAAAAAAATAAAAGATAAAAAGATCAGGTGTTGAAATCAATATTAAAAATGGCATATCCTGACCAGGAGCACATGTGCTTTACAGAAGGCAGAGCGCCATCTGGTGGAACAGAAATCAACTAAACATTGATTTAGCCTGTTCCCTGATATTTGGTCAACCCAATTTCTTGATAAATCAAGAAAAGCCATCCACGAATATATATATATAGAATTATGGTTGTATTTAAAGATTAAAACAGAGCCAAAAAAACTAGATAAAAAAGGTTAAGCTAAAAAAGTAAAGTAAAATTAAAGTAGTCTTAGGGAAGGAAGACAAAATAAATGGCGGGGGGGTGTCGAGCGTTTGTTTACACAGTACCTCGTGGCAGCACCGTCGCAGGCTTGGCTTTCTCTTGTCGCGATGTCCAATTGTCGCGCGTTGGTTGTCTAATTGTCACGACTCGTTGGTTGTCTAAGTGTCTTTTTCCGTCCTCAAGTCGCTGCTTGAGGGATACTCCAATGCGTCCTTTCCCGTCCACGAAACTCTGCTCGTGGGATTTTCTTCGACGTCTTTCCATCCACGTGACTCTGCTCGTGGGATTTTCTTCGACGTCGTTCCGTCTACAAGACGCTGCTTGTAGGATTTTCTTGGCGTGTCTGCTCCGCCTGGCAAGGGAACTCAACTTTCCCCTCAGCTTCTAACAAGGGAATCCTGCCAACTGACCAAAAAAGAATGTAACATGACGCTCCGTCGTCTCCGCCCACGCCGACCTTTGCCCTCGGTCGGTCCAAGCTGGGGCTATCT
Organism: Cordylochernes scorpioides; assembly: GCA_030710605.1. Classification (NCBI taxonomy): domain Eukaryota; kingdom Metazoa; phylum Arthropoda; class Arachnida; order Pseudoscorpiones; family Chernetidae; genus Cordylochernes; species Cordylochernes scorpioides. The sequence goes on from CP092878.1 coordinate 37,346,352, forward strand.
ATAGATATAGATGTCTTGCTCGTTGTCTCCCTTCACCTGAGATCTTCATTCTATGTACAAAAGAAAAGGATCTATAAAATAGTTTTAACATTCTCCCACATAATTTTGCTCCGAAAGAAGCCAAAATTAAGTATAAGACAAAAGAGCATATATATACACAATACACACACGAGTAGATATGCCTATTACATTACATAAAATACACATAAAAGAATACACATATTACACCTTTTTTTTCTTCTCTACAGGTACTTTCACTAGTCCTTCGAGTCATACCTTGCAGGCTTTCTGATTACCCTACCATATCTATTTCTAGAGTCCCTGGATTCAATATTGGGCCTATTTCCTAAAAATGCATCAGATTGGGGTTCGGTATTTGAATTGTCCTTTTGAATCGTCTCAACATTCGAGGATATTTCAAGAGGGTGTAAGCGTTGTAGAGCCCTGATCAAGGTTCCTGTGGATGTTTTAACATGGGCCACTCTCACTATTCCATCTTTTCCTGGGATGAGATTTACTATTCGCCCTTTAGGCCAAAACATTCTTTTAAGATTTTCTTGCCCGATCAGTACAACGTCTCCTACTTTCAACTGTCTTCTATCAATATTTTCGGATTTCTGAATCAGCGCGCCTAAATATTCCTTTAAGAATCTCTGCTTTAATTCTCTGGTTTTCATAATGTTTTCTTCAACATTTATTTCTTTTGGATTTATCGAGAACTCTGAATTGGGCCAGAATTCTTTAGGTTTTTTCAACCATTCGGGGCCCTCCCACCATCTGCTTTGCACAAACTGGCTTGGAGGGCAACCTCGAGACAGAAGATCGGCCGGGTTCAACTGACTAGGAACGAACCTCCAATCGTTCAAATTGGTAGTGGCCTGTATTTCTCTGACTCGGTTTCTCACGAAAACTCTCCACTCAATTTCTCTCTTTATCCAACTTAGCGCGGTAGTAGAGTCAGACCAAAGAGTTGTTTCACATTTTCTCTTCAAGGCAGCTTGGATTGCATTGGCTAGTCTAGCTCCTAGTACCATGGCCATTAATTCCAAGCGAGGGATCGTAATACTCTTCATAGGAGCTAATCTGACTTTGCTCCAAATCAAAGTTAGAGTATTTTCTCGTCCCGTTTCGCTCCTTAAATAGGCTACAGCTCCATAGCCTATTTGACTAGCGTCACAAAAGATATGAACTTCTGTAGGGAAAATGAGATCATTCCACATATATCTCGGTATCTTTATTAACTCTATGAATTTTATTTGATCCAACCAGGTTCGAAATTCCTGGGCCATACTTTCGGGTAGAGGGGTATCCCAACCTAGTTTCAGCCCCCATGATCGCTGCAGTAACAACTTTGGTGGCAAGAATACTGGAGCGCAAAATCCAAGTGGATCAAATATCCGCTGAACCATGGACAGTACCAACCTTTTCGTTAATTTGGGTTGAATACTCAAATTGTCAGGGAGTTCGCATTTTAATGAATCTTCCATTTTATTCCAAACAACACCCAATATTTTTGTACAAGTCCCCTTTTCAGGGTTTTCCTCCAGAGAATATTCCCACTCTCGTAAGTCCATTTTAGCCCTGTCCATAATTTCAATTGCGGCCTTCTGAAATTCCTGCACTTCCTGCTTTGTTTCCAGCGAGGTAATACAATTGTCCATGTAGAAGGATTGAGCTAAAATCTTTGCCCATTGAACAAGTGGGCCTCTTATTGATTGAAGATGGTATTCTATTACGGCGTTCAGCACAAAAGGACTACAGTTTAAGCCAAATACAAGTCTCTTATGCCTGTAAGCTATTAGTTCTCTATCGCTCTCCTTTTCCCACCAAAGGAATCTAAGGTAGTTCCGTTCAGTTTCTTCAATCGCCACCATCTGGAATGCTTTTCTTATATCTGCCGTGACTCCAAATTTATTTTCCCGAAATCTTATCATCATTTCAGGGATTCTTTCCAATAAATTCGGTCCCTTTTCTAAACATTGATTCAAAGATAGTCCATTATGACCTAGACAAGAAGCATCGAAAACCGGACGTATGGGCGTCGTTTTAGATTCCAACTTGTACACAGGGCGGTGAGGTAAATAGTAGCCTCTTCTCTCGAGAGGATTTTCCTCGACTCTTTCAATGAGTCCTTCAGTCAGCCAGTCTCTAAAGATCTGACTATATTCGGTCAACTTATTCTGTGAGGTCATTTTCTTAGTGCTTATATCTAACCTTTTTATCGCTATGTCAAGATTGCTGGGGATTGACTCCTTTTCTACCTTCCAAGGTAGACCTACAGAATATCTCTGATCACTTTGTCTTTGAATTTTTGTTATAAACTTTTCTTTTATTTCTTGGTATCTGGTCTCTTTGGAGCAAGTTTCAACAGGATCCCTAATGCCTAGTACTTCTAGATCCCACAAATCCTTTAAATCGCATCGCGTTGTTAGCAGATTCAAAGTCTGCTGCACACTGTCATTGCTATCAATAATTGGCGAATTGCCCATTAGTGTCCAACCTAATTTCGTTTCCACCGCAGTTAAATCTGCTTCAACTTGAACTATTTTTCCTGTCAAAATCATACCTAGATAGTTAGCACCAATCAATATGTCAATCTCTTGTCCTTTAAAATTGTCCTGGGACAATATTATGCCCTTAATCTTCAATTTTTCTAACCAGTCCCCTTTTGGCAAAGGTGGTATGGCGTCGCAAATTTTACGTTGATCCAGCGCCTCAATATGGATCACATCTCTTTTATTACCTAAATTCTCCAATTCTAACATAAATTTACCGTGCTTTTCTTCACCAATCTTATTACCTCCAAAAAGACTTTTAGCTATAGTTATTTCGCCTTTTCTTTCTATTCCTACACTCCAGACTAACGACTGTTTGATATACGAAAACTGACTTCCACTGTCGAGGAGAATTCTAACCCTTCTAGAGGCATTTGGGCCTCTTAACAGTGCTACCGTGGTCATCAGCAAGACCTGACCTGTGCAGGCTTGACTAGAAAGCGATGCAATGGGTTCGGGTGCATTTTCTTTTAGATTTTCTCTTCCCGGTTTCGTTAACCGGTTAGAAGAATTTCCTTCACATAAAACTTCTAAGTGGTTTCTCCCACAGTTTTTGCACTCCAATTGTTCTCGGCACCGACTCTGTATGTGTCCCTTTCTTAAGCATTTGAAACATAGATGGGCACTACGTATTTTATCATTTCTCTCTCCCGGAGACATTTTCATTATGGAGCGGCATTGATGACTCGCATGATTTGTTCTTTCACAAAAGAAGCATTTTATATTAGTTCGCCCTCCGAACAGACTAGACACAGTGGCGGGTCTGAAATTGTTCCTTCTTCTGGTCCCATCATTGTAAGACCTTTTATAGGGTTCCTCCTGCTTAAAGCCTTCTTCCACAAATTTCAGCCGTTGAGCACTCCTTACTTCGGCTTTTAGAAAGTCCAATAATAACCTTAGCCTTTCTTGAGCTCCTCCAACCCCTTTATCTGACTCTTCCCGTTTTGCTAACTCCATACCATAACCCGAAGAAGGATGCCTGTGCCATATTTTCAAAATATCCGAAGGTAATGAAGACTCGACAAGAGGGTATAAAAAAATACCCGACAACTGGGGATCAATGCCCAATGTCTCTAACGACCGGAGGTGACTGCTGCTCAGTTCGTCGTACAGACTGCTTAAATTTCTATTTTCTTTCTTTACATTAGATATAACCGAATTCAATAGACGTCTGACATATAGTTCTGTCAGTATATTCGGGTCACCGAATCGCTCCTGTAGGGCTTGTACCGCCAAAGCATAGTTGGCGCCTGTAACGGGATAGCTTGCTACAACACGATAGGCTTCTGAATTTGGTACAATTGCTTGACGCAAATATAAAAACCGGTCGCTATCGGATAAATTCTTATTTTCGTGAATTTTCGAAAACTGCGCCCACCAAGGCAACCAACCTTCCAGAGAGCCGTCATAGCTTTTTAGGGCTAACTCTGGTAATTTCACATTTATTACAGTGTCCTCGCTAGCAATCGGGATTGTTTCCTCTTTATCGGGATTCCGTAATACACTGACTTTCTGTTGAATATCAAACTTTTCCTCTTCATATTTATCGCATTCTTGCCATTCCCTATCAATACTTTCCTCTGTAATCCCTTCTTTCACTACCAATAAAGCCTGATATTTTTCGTTTAGATCTACAAGTTTCGTGTAATAAGACTCTAGTCTATTAAACTTAGAATAAATATCATTCTTATCAATTTGAGACTTTTCAAATTCTCCATTTATTTCATTAATAATTCTAGTGAAAGTACCTCTTATGGCTTTTCTGCGCTTTTTAAGTGCATCCATCTCCTCCATATTTCCTTTAAATCGATCACGTCCGGCTCACCAAAATGTTCGTGTTCGTTTAAAAAAATAAATAAATGGTGATCGACTGAAAGGAAAAACAATGGGGGAAATAAATGCACAGAAACACAGTATAATAAAAGGATTTATTTTAAAGATTAAAAACAAAAGGGATAAAAACTATTACACTTATATATATATATAGAATTATGGTTGTATTTAAAGATTAAAACAGAGCCAAAAAAACTAGATAAAAAAGGTTAAGCTAAAAAAGTAAAGTAAAATTAAAGTAGTCTTAGGGAAGGAAGACAAAAATAAATGGCGGGGGGGGTGTCGAGCGTTTGTTTACACAGTACCTCGTGGCAGTGGCAGCACCGTCGCAGGCTTGGCTTTCTCTTGTCGCGATGTCCAATTGTCGCGCGTTGGTTGTCTAATTGTCACGACTCGTTGGTTGTCTAAGTGTCTTTTTCCGTCCTCAAGTCGCTGCTTGAGGGATACTCCAATGCGTCCTTTCCCGTCCACGAAACTCTGCTCGTGGGATTTTCTTCGACGTCTTTCCGTCCACGTGACTCTGCTCGTGGGATTTTCTTCGACGTCGTTCCGTCTACAAGACGCTGCTTGTAGGATTTTCTTGGCGTGTCTGCTCCGCCTGGCAAGGGAACTCAACTTTCCCCTCAGCTTCTAACAAGGGAATCCTGCCAACTGACCAAAAAAGAATGTAACATGACGCTCCGTCGTCTCCGCCCACGCCGACCTTTGCCCTCGGTCGGTCCAAGCTGGGGCTATCTATAGATATAGATGTCTTGCTCGTTGTCTCCCTTCACCTGAGATCTTCATTCTATGTACAAAAGAAAAGGATCTATAAAATAGTTTTAACACCCTCAAAGTAGCCCTAATAAAGTCGTAATTTGCAACTGTCGCTGTGTCAATATATCACAACAAAGATATAGTACACAACTCTATTCCAACAGAGTCGGTAATTCTATATTTAGTACAATTTGTGAAATTAAGGTGTGGGGGGTAGTACCATAAAGCAAAAGGAATGAAATATGTATGAGAGGAAACAAGAAAATTTCTCTAGATATTTATTTAAATAAATTAAAATTTGGGAACATGTCTATACTGACGAGATATGCTATTTACATAGTAAAATTTAGATAGAGGTGACCTGAAGTTACTTTATAGCCCTTTAGGGCCCATGCGAAATCTAGGTTGGTTACTACACAAAAAGGGGGGGGGCGCTAAGTCATAATGACAAATGGCTTACCTTTTCTCGAAAGTGCCGGCAAAGGTCTGGTCTCCCGACTGAAGACTGTCCTCTCACTTAGCGACTCAGATTGAATCTGCCTTTTAGCAAAGAAACCCTCCTTTATTCTTGTCTCCCTCCGTTTTCATTCGCTGGCCGCGCCAAAGTTTCTATTGGCTGGCATTTTCATTCGCCGAAAGAAACACCAATCAAAATGGCCAACGGCTCCAGTATACGATTTCACAGACGCCCCAGGCCTCTCCCATCAAAATAGAACATATAGTATTACCAAAACAAAAAAAAATCTAAAGAGAGAAACAGCCACGGCAATAGTGTAAAATTTCATCAGACCCCAGGCCTCCTCCACATGGGCTGTAATACGATCCTCCCTTTTCTCGGGACGGTATATATATCGCCCCCGTCTTGGCTAAAAATCGACCCAGGCCCCTTTTACCTGGACTGTAATGTGATGCTTCCTTTTTTCGGGAAGGATATTTATAAGGCTTAGTCTTTTAGAAATCTTCCTTCTCCATTTTTTCTGGTCACCTTTACCTAAATTTTTGGTGAGGGGAATATATGTACATATGGAACAACAGCTTCCAGCGCGGATGTCTCTGGATGTCACTGGTGTCTTCTTTACCAGGCATCAGCTTTCGGCATGGAAGTCTGGTGTCATCAATTGTCTAGGTTTCTGGGCAAAAAGGTGGTCTGTAAGTCTATGTGGGAGGGAAGCCATGTATCCATTTGATTTGATTATACATACGCCTTCTGTTGGGGTATGGTTACAAAAACGTGCCCCAACAGGTGTGGCTTCATATTTTGGCTTGATGTTAATAATTGTAGCTCCATTTACCTTGTTATGACCTATTGAGATCATTGGAATTTCTTGCACTCCCTCATGGGGCTAGGTCACGCATAGTTAGTAGCTATTTTTTGATGGCACTGAAATAGGTCACAATCTTCTGAGGCCTTGATTGCCTTGATTTTAGAAAAAAAAAAAACAATTGTGACTGCACCGCGTTCATGTTACTTTGTAGTTGAAGCACAAAAACTATTTAAAGCTCAATCAAGAAGTCCTCAAAACTAGATATTGATTCTCAAGTCATGCCACACGGTTTTATTTTATTCGCACACACACTAAAATAATTTTTAGAACATCCCATACACGTTAGCGAAAAGGAATAATAATGCCTATCTGAAGCCCTATAAAATGTTATAAAGGAGTAGGGAAGATATATATGTTCAAGGTTTGCAAGTTTTTCTTTATTTGTCATTTATATATCTCTCTCTTGTACTGTATAATAATCTGAAAAAGAGTTATATAAAAATATATACCTTTAGTTTTTATTATAATGATAGCATTTGTTTTTAAATGAAAGCATATAATTAAGAGAACTTTGGCTTTTATTGTTATTATATTGATATGTATTTGTGAAAAAACTTCATTACTTCAAATTTTATATTAAATATCAGTATAGATGCGATTTATGAATAATCTAAAACCGTATCTTATTTATTTTAGAAACACAAAAATATACTCTGTGAAATTACTAAAAACCTCAGAGAGTGTTTGTATGTTTCGGTAGATTTTTCATATCATTTTATAGAAGCATGAGACGTGTAATGCTTTTAGGTAATTATTTAAATACCTTTTTTATTACCTATGAAATATTATAAATAGTAAAATGCACTTTTAAATGTACAGTCTTTTTCCTTACTCGTATAATTACCAATGTTCTTTGTATTTTTAAAATTACATATCAAGCGTTGCGTGGCACTTTTTAAATACCGGCTCGAAGCCGGGCCTGGGCTTTTTATTTATTTTTACAGCAAGCCTTTTTCATATAATTATAATTTTATCATTGCAATATTTATTATTAAATGTTTTATATCCAAATAAACAAGCGTAAAAAAATGACTAGCACTAGAATTGATTTTTCATAATTAAGAAATGTTGGCTATTAAAAGTTACAGATTTGATCACTCTATTAATGTTTTTAAACCTATATTATCAACGTATACATGTAAAAAACTAATGCCAAAATCGTAGCATTTATTATTTGTATTTTATTTGAAGATAAGAAAGTATGCATTTACAGATAACATTTAGAACATCTTTATATGATCATGTTGGGATAAATAACTTAATTCTCTCTCTTTATTAAAAAAAAGTATATCCCATATATACCAAGTTTTCAAAAATACTTGTTAGATTGGGATTTAAATAAATGCAATTTAGACATTATTTACAATGTATTTGCCTGTAATTTGCTTAAATTAATGCTTTTTTTAACATTTATAATTTATATGGAAACATTTTTCAAGGATCTTTTTAAAATTTGGAACAAAACTCTTTTTTTTTTTAAAACAACTTCTGGTTGTTTTGCTTAGAAACTGTAGGATTTAAAAAGACAATAATGCTATTCATTCATTCTATTATTATTCATTATTTTCAGAAAATTTATTCATTTTCAGAAAGGCATCTATACACCTTTAAGAATGCATCAAAATAATATATTTTGTTGATATATTTAAAGGCAGAATTCACAGATTTGTATTAGAAGAATAAGCCATATGATCATATTTTTATACATTTTGTACAGAAAACATCAACAGAATGGATTGTTTTGGTGCATTTGTATAGAAGGAAGAGGCACTTTTTCTGCACATTACCCATCAAATTACAATGTAGTAGAAACTTCTTTCTAATCTTTACTCAATAATATTAGGGTATCAAGCTTGTAGAGCTTGAGACTTTTGATGGTGATCATGACTGGGTGAAGTAGAATGTGTCTGCCTTTGTCATTAAGACTGGGAGCACTACTCAGTGGCAGGCTGACTTAGCTCCAAAAGAAATGGCCGCCTCTGACATGAGGAACAGACTCCATGTACAGCCGCTCCTAACATGGAGTACAAATGCTGCTCATCCTGTATCTCTGGAACAGGAGCCCTTACAGTGTACTATCAGCCGGGCCAGCTGAGCCCAAGTTTTTTATTGAGCTTGTTACTGCTCCTCCTTTATCATCTGGGGTTGGGACTGGTGGAGTTGTGTAATCTCTTTTTTTTTTTGCTTATCCCTAATACACGTGGTACAGACCATGATAATCATGTTGGGTAGAAGTAGGCGACTGCTTTAACTGTGATCCATATGTCTACACATGTGAAAAGCAGTTCGATTTTGCACTTACAAATGTGCCAGAGCCCCGTTTGATTACTTGCACTCGCTGGTGGGGCTGGACTTTTGCAAGAATCGGGGCCCATTGGAGCATTTTTTAATTAGAAAAAAGTGCCCAATGCGGGAATCGAACCCGGGTCGTAGCGGTCGAAAACCAACGGTGTAGACCATCCTTCCACCGACTACCATGTAATCTCATTATAACACAAAACAAGCTATAACATTCCATTGATAAGAATATTCTGGGACACCACATTGTCTATTCATAAAATCCATTATTCTGGAGTTAAACCTGATCATAAACTTACTTAACACGAATCTAACATAACCTAAAATATATAAAAATAATTTTAAGATAAAAAAACAATAAGCAAAAGATAGCTAAAGACAAAAAATATTTCTATAAGAGAGTGCTGTTTAAAGAATGTAGAAAAGAGAAGGATCAGAGGGAGGGTTATAGAGTATCTTATATACATATTTACTCAAATTATCCACAAAAGCATAGGGCTCCTCTCTCGTCAAATTAAACATCAAAACTAGACCCCATCTATTGGCCATCGCTGCAAACTAGCCGCCTCGGGTCGGTGACAAAACCACAATACCAGCTTTGGCAAACTGAGAAGTGTCCACCTAGAGACTTGGTAAGGTTCATTTCAGGTAGATTAAATTGGTTTATAGGTTTGTTTAGGTTGTTTTTAAAATTAAATCCAAAAGACAAAATAGAACTATTTAAAATAGAACTATTTTTCCACATAGCCAATCAGGTTCATATTTTCGTATTTGGGTAGAACCTCAATGAGAGGACACTCACGCTAGAGGGTGCCTCTTCATAAAGGACAGTTTTCATTTGCAAAATTACCATTTTTACTTTATAGCAACTCTCTGGTAAGAGGACACCTCTCCCTAAAGGACACTTTGGCTCTGCAAATAGGTGTCCTTTTCAGGGAGGTTCTACTGTATATTCATAATTGCATTATTGCTGCATATTCATACCCAAAGTATGTATGTCGCACAATTTCTCCTCTGCACACTATGAAATGAAATTTTTTTGGTTGTATAAAAGCAAGTAGATTTACTATATATTCAACTTGGGAAGTAATTTAGAAAAATGATTATAAATGTTTTAAGAAAGATTGTAAAAGATGAAAAGACTAAATAATTTAAAAAATAATGCGACACAAAATAGCTCAAAACATGTTGTTGGTCTTTTTTTTTTATCTATCAAGAAAATTGGTTGGCCAAATATTCTCAATAAAATTCTCATGTAAGCAATCAGGATATCCCCTTTTTAGTTATGTGGAATTGGACTTTTTTTATAAAGTGTTGTTTATATAGTGTTGTTCTTTCTTATCCCCCCTGTACAAAGATTACATGAATTCCACGAGTTCATACTCCTCAAGCTTTTATAAAGTAAAGAGTTCATAATGATCTGATATCTAGCTTACTGTGAACATAGATTATTCACTTACAATTGTTGATGTAGGTTACAGGTTGGACATCTGAGTAACTGGAACAGTGTTATCATGTGATCAATGATGTTGCTTACAGCCACTGATTGCTCAGAAGATGTCTTTTCTTAAACTATGTACACTTTATAGGATCTATAAAACCATAGGACACCTCTCCATCAAAACTAGACACCATCTATTGACCATCACCGCAGCAATCTAGCAGCCTAGGTTCGGTGACAAAGCCACAACAATAGCTTTGGCAAACTGGGAAGCGTTCATCTGGAGGCCATGGTTCCTCCGGAAAATTTTCCATCTATATTTTGGTGTAGATTTAACCAAGCTACTTTGCCAGCTAAAGACGTTTTTGGTGGATTGTGAAAATACCATTAGATCTCTTGTGGATCTCATGGAATAAAGTCCACCCTGACTGTTGAGGGCCATTAGCCTGAAACTATTGTCTCCAGGTGGACACTTCTCAGTTTACCAAAGCTGGTGTTGTGGCTTTGTCACCTATCCCAGGGCTGCTAGTTTGCAGCGACAGTCAATAGACATTGTCTAGTTTTGATTATTTTGAGAAGAGAGCTGCCCAATGGTTTTATAGATCAATTTCTTCCCGGAAAAATTTCCATAAACTAAGATATTGAGGAATATAGCGTAATCCATAGGTTAAAATAAGACCAGTAATGATCATATTTAAAATTTAATTGAAGCAGCATTAATCCCTGCTACAAAGCAATAGACCATTATCCTTACTAGTTGAGCACTCCATCATTGACTGCCACAATCCAGACTGGAACAACAACAATGTCATTCCTATGAAACAAAGATTATTCCTTGAAAGTTGAACTTCAATAATAGATAATAACAGTATTAATAGAAAGATAGAAAAATACCCCGGGACTATATATATAATTTACTAGACGGGTGACCCGGGCTTCGCCCTGGGATTGACCCATGTGCATATCTACCCGAGTGATATATATTTTGATTTTTTTTTTTATAATTGTTTGTTATTAGCATTATCTATTTGTTTGCATCAGCATAATTTAATCTAATCTTTGATAGAGGGTGCTGTTCGTGAGCTAAGTAGAATAATTTGAATATATAGTTTTAATAATTGATTTATATATTTTTTTAAAATAGCCTATCGTCTTCCCCGTATTTTTTTTACCTATGTATGGAAATTTTGGTTTGAATTAATGAACTACTGTGAATTTGTATACCGGACATACAAACATACAAACATTGATTTTTATATATATAGATATAAATCTGAATCCAGAAAAACTCAATAGTCCACCTTAGCATTTGTCGTGATTCTGTTTGAGAAGAGAGAGATATTCAGCCTTTTGAAATATTGCCTTTATTTTAAAAAAAAAAATAACGCATTTTTTTCAATTAAAACCAACCTATGTTTTTATTTCTTGAAAATAAAGATACTTTGGCCAGTAAATCTTTTTATCACCTCGACGTTTCGACAAAAATCTTTTGTCCTCTTCAGGAGCAAACAAAAATTAAAACATTGGCCGAAGTTTCTTTATTTTCAAGAAATATGAACGTCGGCCAGGCAGCCTCTATCTATACGATAGGTTTAGTTATTGGTTGTTGTTGTTGTCGTGTCCAAAGAAGAGTCTCAGATGTCTCCATGCATCTCCATCACAGCAGCAGCAATATCCACTATCCACTATAGGGGGGGAGAAGTCCGACCACACCTCCCTGCGGTCCCCCCTGGACCCTTGGAATATTCGACCAAAATCTGGTTAGTTATTGGTAAAATTTATAAAATGACCAAAGGGTCGGTGGAAGGCTGGTTAAACCGTTTGGTTTACGACCACTACGACCCGGGTTCGAACCCGCATTGGACACTTTTTTCTGTTTAAAAAAAAAAAAATGCTCCAATGGCCCCCCGATTCTTGCAAAAGTCCAACCCCACCAGCGAGTGCAAGTAACCAAACGGGGCTCTGGCACATTTGTAAGTGCAAAGTCGAACTGCTTTCACATGTATAGACATGTGGTGCGCTTACAGTAAAAAGCAGTCGCTAACTACCCACCATGATTATCATGGCCTGTACCACGTGTACTAGGGATAAGCAAAAAATAAATAAATAAATAAAATAAAATAAAATGACCATCTAAATTTAATATTAGATTGTCAATGCGTATATATTCCTATGCTTGATCTTGTCTATTTTCCCATGCTGAAGTCATACTGGTTGGTTCAACAGGGCTTGCAAGAGTATAGATCACACATGATATGTTTATCCCATAGAAACATGGTTATTGGCTGCTTTCTCCTAATCTGATCTTAGCCAAAAGGCAGAGAAGCTTTCTCTCGAATTCTTCACAGAGTAGAGAGGAGTTTGAATTTTGTATTTATATGGTGTTAAAGCTCTTGTCTTAGCTACACGTACACTCACTCGTTGGGTTGGACTTATGTAAGGAACTATTGAAACCTCATTAAAGACCTCTGTGAAAACCCCAGGACTATAATAAAAAAGCTGAGACAATGGAACCTAATGGAGATCGTTTAAACAACTTGAGGAATAAGCAACAACAACACCATTGAAACCATTTTTTCTTTAGAAAAATTGCTCAATGTGAGATTCAATTCTGTGGGTCACACTTGTCGAAAATTGTCACCATATACTAAATTTGTCTCAGAGATGAGACCATAGCCTGAAAACATGGCTGAATCCAATATCTCTGGAGGTGACCATCTCTCATCGGAGACTGTTTGGGTTGAAATTATGGGTCGGTGTTTTAAAAGAAGAGAAACATAATTGATTATATAAATATATGTTTAATTATACATATTGAAGATATAAGAACAACCGCACACAGTGGTAAAATGTCAAAATTATAAACAAGGAAGAAGACTGACGGTTGAGGTGGGCAATTCCCATGGGTCAGTTTATTTTTAATGCAGCGCCTCCAAGCTGCGCTCGCATCCACGCTTATCTCTATCATGACTCCTCATGACTTGGCCTGACATGATAAAGACATGATAATGATATGAGATTTCTATCCTGGAGAGACCGGTTTTAACTGTTTTTTTAGACTGTGGTTTCTCATGGGAGACTACTGTACCGCTCTATTGGAGAATTGAAAATTGCTGTGGTGTCCCAGGACTGTTGCTGGTGGGCATCTTCACCCTGTCCTCTGGACTCTCCATCAGCAACTACATCAATGCCGCTGACAGGGCGAGGTTGAAGTCCCTCTTCTCCCAGCCCCCCTCTGACCTAGCAGCGGCCCACTACAGTGCCCTGGGCCTGGTCAGGCTGGGTATCCCCGTACCCCCGGAGCTCTGCCTGCCCCCTGCAGGCAAAACTGAGGTGGAGGCCCTCTACCATTCCTCAGTGCTCTCCAAGCTGTCCCCCAAGTGCAAGGCTCCTGCTGTTGACTCTGCCAAGCCCATCCTGGCTAAATCTATCCGGGAAGGTGTTTCCATCCTGGAACTCTACCACGCTGTTTTGGCCCAGGCCAATCTGGGCATTGAGGGTGAGTCAATATATTGGCTATATTGAACCTGACTTAGATGTTTTGTCAATTTACATTAGTAAAAACAATGTGTTGCCCATGGCTAATGGATACCTAGTATTGTACATGAACTTGGGCCAGCTCTATAAGTTGGTCTCAACAGTTTGATAAAAATTCCTAGATCCTGTTGTGTGGCTTGGATTCAATCAACAAGCTATTGGCACTATTGGTTTTTTACTTGGGACTGTTGATGTTGCCTGTAAACTTGAGAAACAGATTCTTGAATATATAGTTTTCTGGCTTTGTAGTTTTGCTTTTCATGATAAAATTGTGAAAAGTGATAATCGCTTTCAAGTGATAATCGCTCTTCAACGGGCTTAATAAAATAGTGAATTTATCCTACCAGAAATATTTACAAAAACAAACGCGCGCAGTGTGGATATTTATAACTGAAATAACTTTTTAATAAAAAGAAACTCATTGTGAGAAAATATTTGTAGTTTTGCTTTTGTAAACTGTAGCTTATGTCACCGGACATCCCTTTTATAATGTTAGTGACTCTGGTTTTACGGTGGATTTTGGGCGATGATTCTTTATTAGGGGATATTGGGCTTAGTTTCTTGGCAAATATACATTGTAGATTTTAGCTCTCGGTGAAAGAAATGGTTGATATATAGAGGTTGGCTGGATTCGGCATTGAAACATTTGAAACAAATCAAATTTAAAGTTTAAAAAATGTATTTATAAAGTAAAATTTATGGACATTAAATTATAATTTTTTTACTAATATATCTCAACACTAATAAAATGTAAAGGGAAAATATAGACAAAGAGATGTCTACGTTCAAGGAGTTCCCCCAATGTGCCAGACAATCAGAGGGCTTTCATGAACTCCCCTGGCTTCAAGGCTAAAGACATATCTGTAGTTGGACCAATTGGGCATTAGGTGATTGCCCGTGTCCTATAAACAGATCTAGAACAACAGCTAGTGTTCTAAGCCTTATTACATTAGCAATCATATTTTTATGAGCATTATGTTTTAGAGAGTCTTATTAACATAATCATATATCAAAATTTGAAACTATTTTAAACGCGTATGATTCTTTTTGAAATTAAACAATTTCTACTGCCCTTACTGCAATGGAAAAATTAAAGGGAGGGCCTGGCTCATCAGTGGTGAACCCTCCCAGCGGTTTTGCCAGTTTAATCTACGATACCGCTGTTATATTGCATTTTTAGAACTTCCTTTTATAGTGATACTGTTTCTAGACGCGTTTAAAATAGTTTCAAATTTTTATAACGGATGGCGCGCTAGTGCATCATATTATAATCATATATAATTTTAAAAAATAAGACCTATTCCAAATAATTTATTAGTGTGTAACGTTTCGGCAACAACATTGTCACCATCATCAGACAAAAGAATTAAAAAAATGTTGTTGCCGAAAGGTCACGCACTAATAAATTATTTGGATTAGGTCTTATTTTCTCTTTTATTATAATCTATAATTTAAATTGTGCTTTATCATGTATAATTATTAGAATCTTTATTTTGATTTAATTGGCTTGATATAGATCAATGATACCTAGGATTTACCCAAGTGAATGCCTGCTTGGATCAACCAAAAATATTTTGGAAAAAAAAGTCATCTCTTCATGATGCAACAAAAAGTTTCCAATGTCTTGCGCCATCAGAAACATTTATTTGCACGATCAGATGACTTTTTTCCTAATTTAACCACCTGATCCCAGTACACTTTCATTTTTGTACTATTTTTTCACAAATGAAAATGCATAATTTAGATTATAAACTATAAACACAAGGTAATAAGACCAAATCTAAATAAATAGTTTGTGATGTTTCGGTAACAGTATTGTTCCCCAGTAACAGCACTGTGGATATGGTCTTATTACCTTGTGTTTATTTTTCACAAAATAATTTTTGTTTCAATTAATCAATATTATCATTATCCTTTTCATCTGGTAGAAAAAAGCATCCAGGTCTAAGTTTCTTGTATAAATATTAACTCAAGCTTTTGGACCTTAGAGCCCTTCTACAGTAGCATTGTTCTGACTAGCTGACTATAGACTTAGTCACCAATACTCTTGAAGAAGGTCGCCAAGGCCCAAAACCTGAAATTACTAAAAGATTTATACAAGAAACTCATGTCTGGATGCATTTTTTTTCTACCAAATATTCTTCTTCCTTATCTCCACTCAATCATATTAGGGTTTGGGTGAAGTAGAATTCGTCTGCCTTTGTCATTAAGACTGGGAGCACTACTCAGTGGCAGGCCGACTTAGCTCCAAAAGAAATGGCTGCATCTGACATGAGGAACAGACACCATGTGCAGCTGCTCCTAACATGGAGTACAAACGCTGCTCATTCTGTATACCTGGATTAGGAGCCCTTACAGGGTACTATCAGCCGGGTCAGCTGAACCCAGGTTTTTTAGTGAGCTTGTTACTGCTCCCCCTCCTCCTTTTTCATCCGGGCTTGGGACCGGCAAAGGCGGAGCTTTCTACCAAAAATGATACAAGGGATTATATTTTTGTCTAATTATTGTCTATACTCCCTTTTTTTGTGCCCCACATCAACAACCTGATAGAATTTGTGGAATCTATCAATGAATTTACCGTAGGTGTTCAACTCAGCATTGTGGCTTGTTCTGGTGGAAGTGCTAACACACAGATGGCTGCTAAATGACACACTTAATATATTCTGTATGCAGAGCTGTTATTTTCTAATACAATTGGGTGTCGTAAAGATAGAGGCTGCCTGGCCGGCATTCATATTTCTTCAAATGAAAGACACTTCGGCCAGTATTATATTTGTTTTTTGACTCGTGCTTTAGATGTTGTACAAAATTTCTAATATCGCGTGAGAACGCCCTTGCAGCCTTAGAATAATTTCTAACGCTTTGCCTAATGTTTTAATTTTTGTTTGCTCCTGACGAGGACAAAAGATTTTTGTCGAAACGTCGAGACAATAAAAAGATTTACTGGCCGAAGTGTCTTTTATTTGAAGAAAAACAATTGGGTATGTGTCATGTTCTGGGGTAGTTTTGGTTTTTTCATAGTGTTGGAATTATCAATGATAGAATTACAAGCAATGCTGCCAGCACTCCATTCAGTATCATGACCCAATGGTGTGTACAGTCGACTCAGCCCAGGTGTCCAAGATCCTGACAGGTATCCTTGAGAATGATGACAGCATCTCCAAGTAAGTTGTCTCGGCATCTCCCCTTCCTCGGCTGCTCTAACTGAAGGCTGGATGGGTGCAGCTTGGGCTACAGCTTCCACATTGCCTCCCACCTCAAGGGCAATCTCCAGCCCTACTTTGACAGGATTGAAGACGCCATTGTCCAGGCTGATGAGGTCAACGGCAAGTACCTCCAGGTATCTACCCCTTTCTTCACATAACTCCCTTCATGTTTTGTCCATCAGCAGTTTGGTAGTGTATTACCATATTGAAGTCATCCTCTTTTTCTTTCATATCTCCACTCAATCATAGTAGGGTATTAAGACCATATCATCAAGACCCAATGCCTGCAGGAATGGAAATTTAATGCAGCACATGAATGGTACAGAGCAGGAGGAACAAGCACCAGTTCTGTCCTCCCAATAGAACAACAGTCTTTGATTTCCAAACTTAAGTCTGGTCATCTATGGACAATGACTTTCCAGAATGGTTGCAAGGTTTTCCCACTATGTACTAAGTGCAATTCTTAACCTGCAACCCCAAAACACATTGTCTCAAGCTCTACAAGCTTGATACCATAATATGATTGTTGAGTGGAGATAATAAAGAAGAAGGTATCAAACTTGTAGAGCTTGAGACTTTTGATGGTGTTTTGACAACCATCATGACTGGGTGAAGTAGAATGTGTCTGCATTTGTAATTAAGACTGGGAGCAGTGTGTTCCCACTTATTTATAATACTTTTGTCTGATTCACTATTTTTTTCTTGGTCCTGTTACCAAATTGTCCTTTTTTAAAAATATTTCCTGTAATAATGCTATCATGTTTGTAGTGAACTTTTGGCCAAGATCCCTACATTTTTCCCCTTTGAAGAAAAATATATTTTTTTAGACCTGGTGTTGCTAGTTTTTTTATTGAGAACAAGATATTTTTGGTTAGATTTTCTGAGCAATAATGATCACAAAAATGAATTTGAAATTCTGAATCACATGAATAAAACTTGAGATTTATAAAAAGAAAATAAAAAATCCCTTTGCTCCCATTATTAATAAACCAGAACCTCTAGTGTAAGCTGTTTTTATTCCATTGCCATCTCTTCTCCCATTATTATCAAACCAGGGCCGTTAGCATGTAGGTTGTTTTCATTCCATTGTCATCTCTGCTCTTTTTGAGCCAACCAAGCCATGAGTTTGTGTTTTATCTATTGCCCAATGTTGTTTTTTTACCCCCATTAAATCTAGCCAAATCTGGTAAAGGGAGCTATTTACTTTCTTCAGGTAGTTGCTATTTCTGATCTTATAAATTAAAGTAAGTCAGTTGTCATCATCCAATGTGGTCACACAGATTGTATCACCACCTTGACTTGGTGTAACAGTTTGAAGGAGGACTGAGCATCACAGCCAACATTCTCAGCGGAGTCTTCAAGCTGGCCCATGTTCACAAGAAGGCCCCACCCCTGACCTCTGTAAGTTGAGAGACCCATGGTAAGCTGTAGCATGTGTCACAAGGCTGGGTACATAGGAACAAGCCATCAAGTTTACCAACTACCTCCTCAGCAGGAAATATGTCCAAGCCATCAAGGGAGCCTCCCAGCTCCTCAACCTCCTGGCCATCCTCACCAACAACCCGGTCAGTACTTCCTCCCTTCCTTCCAAACTGAAACCAAGATATAGTGGTTGTTATCCCTGTTGTTGTTGTTTCTTATCCTCTTGTGTAAAGTTTACACAAATTCCATGAGTCCATGTTCCTTGAGCTGAGCAGCAGCCTCTCCCAAAGGTCCTGTTTAGTACATCTAATGCAAGCCAAAATGTGTTCTGGAGCTGTAGGTGTCAAACTACATTTTGGTCAAGTGGGGTAGAGCTCCTTCTATGTGTCTTCATTTTAAGTAGCATCTCTGAGAAACAGTCTGTTTCTGTTGTTGTTGTGGTTTCTTATCCCCTTGTGTAAAGATTACACGAATTCCATGAGTTCATGCTCCTCGAGCTGTTTGATGATAAGTAGCGGCCTCTTCCTAAGGTCCTGTTCAGTGCATCTAATGCAAGCCAAAATGTGTTCTGGAGCTGCAGGTGCCAAACTACATTTTGGTCAAGTGGGGTAGATTTTGTTATTTTTCTCCATTTTCAATGGCTTGAGATGGCCTGTTCTAAATCTTGTTATCCCAGATATGAGGCTGCGGTGTTATAATTAACCTTACTCCTGTAAAAGGGCTCCAAGGTCTGAAAGCTTGAGTTAATTATATTTTTTTGCAAGACACTCTTCCCTGGGTGAAATTTCTTCTCTCAAAATCCATGATATGTGGCTGTGACATTACATCTATAGCATCTGTGGATGTAATTCTTTAAAATTTGGCTGTTCATACTAGATAGACAATTTGACAATTAAAATAATTTTATTGACATCTTGTCAATACATGCAAAGTGCACAGTCTGCACTATTTAAAAAAAAAAAAAAGATAATATGGATTATATACACTATGTACAATGAATATGGCTCCTCTACCACACCGCTGCAGAGTTTGGTGGAGAATCGCCAGTGGGTCTCCAGCGATACCACGTATTTCGTGATCTACAAAAAATCATACTATCATACTGGGTAGAGAGCTGTAGTTCTGAATAAATTCTGTTTTAATGGTCCCTGGGTTGTAAGCAACTGGAACCACATGGTCACACCAAGTACTGTTGTTGTTGTTGTTTCTTATCCCCTTGTGTAAAGATTACATGAATTCCATGATCTCATGGAATGGGGGTATAGGGGTGCAGCTTTCGTTGATCATGGCACCATGATCCAGGCACACTTTGGTGAAAGTCTGACTTTGCCTGTAGTTTGAGGCCGTTCCTAGGAAGCCTTTGCTGCCGACTCTAACATAAGTACAGACAAAGCTCCTCCGTATTCCTGAAGTACCCAGTCAGTTGAACTCAGGATTTTAGAGAGAGTACTTGTATACAACCAAGTACTTGTATACAAAACAAGACCTGTGATGTCTCTACCCTGAATTAAGACAAGTTTTACTGGATCTACATAGACTCATAGGAAAATTGGAACTATTTTAGACACGTATGATTCTTTTAAAAATA
This sequence comes from Cordylochernes scorpioides, assembly GCA_030710605.1. Taxonomy (NCBI): domain Eukaryota; kingdom Metazoa; phylum Arthropoda; class Arachnida; order Pseudoscorpiones; family Chernetidae; genus Cordylochernes; species Cordylochernes scorpioides. Next base: position 37,366,313 of record CP092878.1, read on the forward strand.
ATCTTCTACTGCCCTTACTGTAATGATTAATTAATTGGAGAGCCTAGTTCATCAGTGGTGAACCCTCCCAGTTGTTTCACCAGTTTAATCCGCCATCTTATAACATATGAAAAAAGGCATCTCCTTATCATGCAAATGAAAGTTGCTGATGGTTTGTGCCATCTATGGAATAAATCTGCTTTTCACATGTGTAGACATGTGGTGAGCTTACAGTAAAAGCAGTCGCTAACTACCCACCATGATTATCATGGCCTGTACCACGTGTATTAGGGATAAGCAAAAAAAAAAAAAAAATCGGAATAAATATCAACTCTTCTTTTTATATATGAGAATAGTTGATATTTATTCCGATAGATGGCGTGCAAGCCATCAGCAACTTTCAGTTACACGATAAGGAGATGCCTTTTTTAAAATAATTTATGCACCTTATCCCAGTACAATATCACCTTTGTACTATTTTATCTGATAACATATTGCGTGGTAATGCATCATCCTATTATAGACTCGTAGGCAGCATAGATGGTGGTGTGTGTAGTACCACGTACCAGTAGCCATCACTCCAGTGGGCTCCACGGCCATCTCCACCAAGTCCCCCCAGCTGGAGGTGCAGGTGACAGATGTACTGGGCAAGCCTCTGCCCCAGCCCCTCACTGTCACAGCCGACTCCATGGTGCGCCGTGGGGACAACAAGCAGGCTCTGTCTAAGGTGGCTCTGACCCTCACCTCTCCAGGCCACTACAAGCTGGATGTCTCCTCCTCCAAGCCTCCCCGGGGCTTCTACAAGCTCTCAGTCAGCGCCCAGCCCACCAAGGGCCCGGACCCCAGGCTGGGAGGCAACACCGGAGCCCTCCTCAATGTCAAGGTCCTCACAGAACTGAGCCTGCCACATGTGGAGCTGGGAATAGAGGATCGGGATGACTCCATTGCCTCCAAGATGAACAAGTTAGTACTGACACATTCCTTATTTTAGAGAGATAGCTAGAAAGGGAAAAAGATTAAAATTTACATATGATAATGTTAATTAAATATATACGGAAAAATATATTCAGCATTACAGTAGAACTTCTATGAGAGGACCCCTGTCTACAAAGGCTAGTTTTCATTACCAAAATTACAATTTTTACTATTTCTAAAAGGACACTTTAGCTCTGTAACTAAATGTCCTTTACAGATGGGTTCTACTATATTTCTGAAGTTATATATATATATTAAAAAATGAAAAAAGGCATATCCTGACCAGGAGCACATGTGCATTTCAGAAGGCAGAGCGCCATCTGGTAGAACAGAAATCAACTAAACATTGATTTAGCCTGTTCCCTAGTCGCAGTGGTACAGCCTACTCCACGCTGACGAGCACCAACAGTGCGAAAAGCGTTAGTGGATGGCTTTTCTTGATTTACCAAGGAATTGGGTTGGCCAAATATCAGAGAACAGACTAAATAAATGTTTAGTTGATTTCTGTTCCACCAGATGGCACTTGTTTTTTTTTTACAAATACAGTCGAACTTGGATAATTCGAACCCCAAGGGACCATAAAAAAATTCGAATTATCCAAAAATTCGAATTAAAAACAGAAATTATAATTATAGGAAATTCTGGGGACCAAGATAAATATTCGAATTAAAGAGGTTTTCGAATTAAAGAAGTTCGAATTATCCAAGTTCTACTGTATATATTATAAAGAAAAATATTGAGATTATCTGTTTGAATTTAGATCATGTTGAGGATTATGGTAATAGAAATGCAGTCGTGGTTGAAATAATAATCTTGAAAATATAAAGTCTTGATCATAGATTTATTTATTTGAGCTAAGGAATATACAAGGTATGTCCCATAAGTTCCCGGACTGGGTCCATAAAAAAATAAATTAATTAAAAATGTAAATGAATTTGACTGTTTATTATAGAAAAAAATATCTGGCTACACGGTGGTACCAATATCGAGGCGGTACTTGCGCGAGAGCCAAGGTTATTCTAATTTATTTAAAGGTCACACCTAGCGCTGCGGCGATTTTACGATGGAACAAAAATTGAAGCAGAGGATTTGCATAGAATTTTGTGTGAAACTTCAAATATCAGCAACCGAAACTTTTGAAATGCTTAATAAAGCATTCCCCAATGACGCCCCAAAGAGAACAACTGTTTTTGAATGGCATTCTAGATTTAAAGCTGGCAGAATTTCCATTGAAGATGATCCTCGTCAAGGACGCCCAAAATTTCAAAGGACTGATGAAAATGTGCAAAAAATCACCGATTTGATGAAAGAAAATCCTCGAACCACTTTGCTGGAGCTAGAGCAAGACACAGGCATCTCTAAAACAACGATTGGAAGGATCGTAACCGAAGATTTGAAGCTCAAAAAGACTCCTGCAAAATTCATCCCAAGATTCCTCACCAATGAGCAAAAACTGTGTCGGCTTGCAACCTGTGAGGACATGATGGAAATGACAAGAACGGATCCAGAATGGAAAGACAAGATAATCACAGGCGACGAGACATGGGTCTATGGCTATGACCCTGAAACCAAACCTCAATCTGCCGAGTGGAGAGGTTAGGGTGAGCCTAGACCCAAAAAAATCCAGAAACAAGGTGTTGCTGGTCGCTTTTTCGGATAACAAGGGCATTGTTCATCACCAGTATCTTCCTGCAGGCCAAACAGTTATTAAGGAAATGTATTTGGGCATTCTTCGCCGTCTAAGGGAAGCGATTCGAAAAAAAAGGCCAGAAAAATGGACTAATGGTGGCTGGATCCTACACCATGACAATGCTCGCCCTCACACAGAGCACTTGATGACTAGCTTTTTGGCGAAAAACGGGACACAAATCCTACTTCAACCACCCTATTTCCCAGACATCGCACCAAATGACTTTTTCCTGTTCCCCAAACTTAAAGCAGTTCTAAAAGGAAGACATTTTGACACCAGGGATGACATAATAGAAAAATCGCCGTTAGCATTGAAGAGCATTCCAAAAAGGCTTATAAAAACTGTTTCGACAATTGGGGAGAAACGATGGCGCTGGTGCGTTGAAGCAAGGGGGGATTACTTTGAAAAGTTTTAATAAAAAAATTTTTAAAAAATCTTACCTTTTTTTTTTATGGACCCAGTCCGGGAACTTATGGGACATACCTTGTATATATATGAAAAACATAATTTGATAAAAGTAATGTCTGGCTTAAGGCGAGTAGAATAAGGAAAACAAAATATTATTTACATAATGTACAAAGGTTTTGAGCCGGCCATTGGGATAAAACAACAACGAGTTTTTATAGGGGAAGAGTGACCTCTGGCGGTCGATTTAGCAGAGTATTTAAATCTATGAAATTATAATTTAAAATAAAATAATATTTTTATATAACATATATATATATATATATATATAGTGTATTAAAGTCAGAGAGGGAGAGTACTTACATGTGATGTGACATTACTTTCTTGCACTGAAGGGTTGTTGTCCTCCAGAGTGTCTTACCCCCAAACCCTGCCCACCACCCTGGAGGCAGACTACCACCAGAAGCTAGTCATTCGTTTCTCTCTCTACGACCACAAGTCCAAGATGGCCGCCCACCAGGTGTTTGCCTACCTCACCCCAGCTCAGAGCACTGTGGGCGGCAAGGAAGTGGTCATTGTGGCTGAAATAGATGCTTCCACTGGAGTCTACAAGGTGGAACTGGTACGTTTCTATCATCTTATACCTAGATAGCAGAGTTTAACTTGATGTCACTTTGTTGCCTCACTTCTGTATCTCCACTACATATAGCTATGACCAACTGCTTTGACTGGAAGTATATATCTACACCCATGGACAAAACTTAAGGAAGTGGAACATCTTTGAAGACACCAGTTGTCTGTTTTTTTGAAGAAGACAGAGGAAATTTTGTTAACACTTGGTTTTCTTGTGTGTCTTCAATAAAGATCACTGTAATATCTTCCAGAGATATTGTCTGAATCTCAATATGCATACTAAAAGGTACAACTTCCTTAAGTTTTGTCCATGAGTGTATATCTATATATATAAAAATCAATGTTTGTATGTCCGGTATACAAATTCGCAGTAGTTCACTAATTCAAACCAAAATTTCCATACATAGGTAAAAAAATACGGGGAAGACGATAGGCTATTTTAAAAAAATATATAAATCAATTATTAAAACTATATATTCAAATTATTCTACTTAGCTCACGAACAGCGCCCTCTATCAAAGATTAGATTAAATTATGCTGATGCAAACAAATAGATAATGCTAATAACAAACAATTATTTAAAAAAATCTTATCTAAATATATATCACTTGGGTAGATATGCACACGGGTCACCCGTCTAGTAGGATTATATAACCGACTTGTCTTTATTTAATTGGGAGCTTTCAGGTCTCTCTTACCCTTTCTCAACCTGTAGTTAAAATAAATGGAAGAAATACAATGGGGAATGAAACATATCCAACTAGAGTGAAAGTTGGTAAATAAAGATAGCAGGCAAAAATTATAAGTAAACAAAAAAAAAGATTTTAGTGGGATGGCTGATGCACTAAGTGAATTGGATCAGAAATAGAAAAGTAAAGGTACAGAATAAAAAGTTTTTTCAAAAATCTTGCGGTAGGTCATTTATATAATTCTTATCTATTCAATATATCCAGCCATTGGTAAATTTTCAAACGTTTCTACACCTGTTGAAAGTGATGTCCTCTGTTTAGACAATTAACATTTAAAATAATTTTATTGACATCTTGTCAATACATGCAAAGTGCACAGTCTGCACTATTTTAAAAAGATGATTATATATATATGCATCATACTATATACAATGAATATGGCGCCTCTGCCACCGCTGCAAAGTTTGGTGGAGAATCACCAGTGGGTCTCCAGCGACACCACACATTTCACGATCTACAAAGAATACGTAGATCGCCTACTTCGCCGCTGAGGAGATGGTATGGTCCTCGAGACCAACTGGAAAGAGTTTAGAGAAAAACAACTTTTTGTTTTCTACAAATCAGTTCTTTTATTCTGTATTGGAAATGGCAACCATTGCTGGTGTTTTTGGTTTGTATTGTTTCTGTGGGCAAAACTTTCTTGTATGGTTAATCCCTGTGTTATACTGACCCCTTGCTTGAAAGTGGTACAATGGTCTCGACAGGTTCTTTTTTCTCTCTGGTCATTCCAATGTCAGCCACTGTCACTTTTGTCAAGAGATAACTTTCTGCTCACTTTAGCACCTCCTAGATGTCTTCATTTTAAATAGCAGCTCTGAGGAACAGCCTGTTTCTGTTATTTCTTATCCTCTTGTGTTTCCATGAGTTCATGCTCCTCAAGCTGTTTGATGATAAGCAGTGGCCTCTCCCAAAGGTCCTGTTTAGTGCATCTAATACAAGCCAAAATGGGTTCTGGAACTGCAGGTGCCAAGCTACATTTTGGGCATGTGGGGTAGATTTTGTTATATTTTCTATCTTCAATGGCTTGAGATGGCCTGTTCTAAATCTTGTTAGTGTTATTTTGATGCTGTTTATTTCTGAAGTTCAGAGCTCCTTCTGAGTCCACTCCACTGTACCAGCTGTGCTTAGGTGGGATCCTCCAGTTCTTGTTTATTTTTGTTTTGGCTACTGTCTCTATTTCTTTAAAAGTAAGTTTATTTTACAGCCTGTTTTTTGATTAGGCTCACAGGCCTTGGGATAAAAATTAAGAAGGAATAGTTGGTTAATGCAGATGTTAAGCCAACCTTCTAACCATCACATATGGGGAATATCTTGGACATATCTCCCTGAATGTGTTCCTATAACTAAGTCCTGATGAAAGCTAACCTGTTGTTTCTTGTGTAAAGAGAACATGAATTCCATGGAAAGCTGACCTAGTGGTGACATGTGGTTTCCAGGATCTCCTAGCCAAGTCCAAGGACTTCAGCCATGTCTCCGGACTCTATGATCTGTCCCTTGTTGTTGGTGATGCTGTCATCAGCAGCCCCATTGTCTGGAAACTGGTGAGTGGCTTGCTTCCACAAACTTACTTGTATCTGTGGAACTCTCAGTTCAACAATGGGGAGTTCTACTTGTGTTGATGGAAGACAATATTAGCGACTGTCAATTCCCCCTCCTTCATTTTTTTATTATTTTTATTTAACAGTTTGGAGAGACACGCCATATCCACAATTTGGATAATTGCGTGTATATCTTAAATTATATACAATTAACACAATTGAACATTGGGAAGTATTAAAATTAAACGTTCGATGTCAAATTTGCATATAGTAATTAGAAATAGTAGCTTGAAATATGTACAGTCAACACTTTCGCCTCAAAATATACATCCTGCAGAATCTATTAAACTTAATGTATTGGTCTTTATTGCAAGCAGCTTGTTTTGTATTAGTCAGGTAAAGTTGGTTTTCTTCCTTTAGATCAGAAGTTAATGGACAGTTCATGATGAACAATAGTTTCTTTATATGATGATGCGGACATGCCAAGTATCTATTCACTTTTTTTTTTTTGCTTAACCCTAATACACGTGGTACAGGCCATGATAATCATGGTGGGTAGTTAGCGACTGCTTTTACTCTTAAGTGCACCACATGTTTACACATGTGAAAAGCAGTTCGACTTTGCACTTACAAATGTGCCAGAGCCCTGCTTGGTTACTTGCACTCGCTGGTGGGGTTGGAGTATCTATTTACTGAATTATAGAAACATACATCTCCTTCTGTTCCCAGATGACATTGTGCTTTTAGGAGAATAAAAAATGAATCTTTAAATAATAATTAATTTACTCAGAAAATATTTCCTAAAAATTTCCTAACTTTGAATCAAAAGAAATCAAAGGTTATGGTGTTTAGGAATAAAGGTTGACTAGCTCGCTCTGATGTTTGGTTCTGGGGACAAATGCCTCTTATTGCAACATCTAAATACACGTATTTGGGTTACCAGCTGACCACTTCAAACTCAACAGGCGGCACAACTCTCTAAAAACAAGTCACCAAATGCTACTAATCCGGTTTGGAATTTATTGATCAAATCAAAAATAAATGCTATTAAATCCTCATTCAAGCTCTTGGATTCAATGGTTCTCTCAACCTTGCTATATGCATCTCCGATTTGGGTAAATAACCAGAAAATCTTGGTGGACGGGGTTCAGGACAATTTTCTCCGGCAACTCTTAAATTTACCTAGATATACTCCCAGTTATATTCTGTGTATGAAATGTGGACGAACATCACTGGGAGTTACAGTGTTGACACTCAGGTTCTGGCTTAGAATTCTGAAAATGGATAATAGCCGACTTCCACAAATATGTCTAACACTCAACTACTGGAAATATCAAAAATAAGAAATATCTATATCGGATTTGCGGAAAGTTTGGCCAACAAACTCTATTCAACTGGATTTTCTTGGTTAATTCACTGCAATGATATAAGCATGGTCCAGAGGGAAATGCCATCAATAGTCAAGATATCAATAGAACAATCTGTTCAAAATGATCAGGTTAGAATTGAAAATTGTAAATTCTATCCCCACTATAAATACTTACATAATTCATATTTGACTGAAAGCTATTTACTTAGCGATCTTCCCTTTCCAGTAAATGCTATATTGCACAACAGAGAATTCTCCATTCTTTTTTTTTTTTTTTCAGAAAAACCATATCAAAATCTTCAGTGAAGGGGAGTACAATATGCCAGCTTTGCAAAGAAAAATTAGAATTTGAAATATCTCATTATATCTTTGGGTGCCAATATAATAGTGAAGAAAGAGAAACGTTCTTCTCAAAAGTAAACGACAGCCAACTCAGTACAAAGTATTTTAACCAGCGCCAAATCAAGTTGAAAGGTTACTCTGTCCCTATATAACTTTTACAAAGCCGTAAGTAGGAACTTGGATTTATTGTTTTCTCCTCCACTGCATGATGGTGATTGATCCTAAGGATATTGTTACAAGCCGGCAATGAAAAAGGAGAATCTGTATAAAACTGGTGTCTTAATAAAAGCTTTGTGTGTGGGGAATATATTGACATAGATATAAGGAGATTCTTCGAAAGCTCATTTTTTCACTTAGGATTCAATAATTTAACTCGAGTAGAAACTAAACCATGTTGTTGTTTCTTATCCCCTTGAGTAAAAATTTCACAAATTCCATGGGTTCATGCTCCTCGAGCTGTTTTATGATAAGCAGGGGCCTCTCCCAAATTTAAAAAAAAAACTAAACCTTGAATTATATAAGCGAAGCATCATATATGGATATCTAAGAAACACAATGTCAGTATATCCATTTAAGAAGAGTTTTTTAAATTGTTATTATCCCATTGTATAATTATACAAGGTCATGGAGACTAAATTCATTGATCAAATTCACAATCTTGGTAGGATTGGAATACAGGTCCTGTCTTGAGGCTTCCATACATTCCAAGAGGTGGTTTGGTGAGGCCTCTCTGATCCTGCAGATGGTGCATTGTGGGAAGGTCTTTACACCATCCTGGAAGAGGAGCAGTCTTGTATGGCTACCAGTTTTGAGCCTGGAGATATAGGTTTCTGCTTGTCGGTTCATCCCACATTCTAGGATAGCTTCAGGCTTTTGGTTCAGATACCAATGATGGGATGTTGACTCCTGTATTTTTGCTTGCATGTTTCGTTTTTGTGTGCGTTTGAAAGAGTCAATCAAGAAAAGAGGTGTCTGAGACCAGAGAATGGCTGTGCAGGGTGGAGTGAAGCTGACCTTCCCGTCCTCCCCCAGCAGCCAGCAGAGCCAGGAGCCCAGCGTGGCCCAGCCCATCTACGAGCCCAAGCCAGTGATCCGCCACCTGTTCCGGCCTCAGGAGAAGCGAGCCCCTGCAGCCCTGTCCACGGCCTTCTCAGTGCTGGTGATAGTGGTGCCCTGGCTGCCCCTGCTGGTGATGTGGGCCTGGCTGGGAGTCAACCTGTCAGACATTGTGCTGGCTCCACTGCCTGCTGTGAGCTTCCACATCGGACTGTCTGGTGAGTGACCTAGGGGGGGGGATGGTCTCCATTATATTGTAGTCTTATCCCTAGTACACGCGATACAAGCCATGATAATCATGGTGGGTAGAAGTAGATGACTGCTTTTACTGTAAGCGCACCACATATCTACACATGTGAAAAGCAGTTCGACTTTGCACTTACAAATGTGCCAGAGCCCCGTTTGGTTACTTGCACTCGCTGGTGGGGTTGGACTTTTGCAAGAATAGGGGGCCATTGGAGCATTTTTTTTTATCAGAAAAAAAGTGTCCAATGCGGGAATCGAACCCGGGTCGTAGTGGTTTAAAAACCAACGGTTTAGACCGCTCTTCCACCGACCCCCACTGTAGAGTCTGCTGGGGATGAGTAGAGCTCTTCAATGGATGAGTAGTGTCTGCTGGGGATGATGAGTAGAGCTCTTCAATGGATGAGTCAATACAGTCAATGATGTGGTTTGGGGATGGAGGTTGAGATTTGCACTTAGTACATAGTGGGAAAACATGGAAGATGGGTAAAATACATCATTAGAAGGACTCAACTCTGCCTTGATGAGAGATGTAATTAACAAGATGTCTCTATCTTTTTTATTTAGTCTAGTTGAACAAATAAGTAGTAATATTGTCAAGTAGCTCTACAACCCGGACACAGGAAGCTCCATGGGACACCTGTCAATCACCACTGGACTCCGGGGTACAACCACAGATGTGAGGGGTTCTCGGAATCTTATCGGCAAATAAGGAAAACGGTGGATGACCACTCTCATTATTATTTTTACCTTGAGATAAGTTATCTCTCTCCCTATAAATACTTCTTGTATATAATTTTATTGGAGAAATAAAAGGTAAATACCCACCTTTATAATAAATCAATTATTCCCAAATTTGCCCTTGATTTATTATCTCGACGACAATATATAATGTTATGTTACCAGCGGGCAAACAACAAAATTTATTTTAAATTTAAAAAAACAAGTAATTCATTGCTTTGAAACTTTTCCATGCCTCTCACTTGGAGGGAGTAAATACATACAGCTGGGATGTTATTGACAAGTGTGTTATTTCAGGCATCTTCGCCCTGTTTGCCTGCTGCTGGGTGAACCTGAACATGTTCACCACCATCAAGTACCTTTCCTGGATTGGATTCCTGACCTTCCTCAGTGGTCACCGGCTCTTCACTCAGCTTGCTGCTACCAAGGTAGTACTGTACTCCATCCTGTCTTCAGCTGACCACTCACTCACCTTCTCTCTGTGTTTGTGTTTGCAGAAATAATGTCATCTTCTCTTCATGTAAAGACTTTAAAAAATCAATAAACATAATTTATCCATTTTTTTTCACCTCAGTTTTTTTTTTATTCTCGTCCACAAATTAAAATTTTTGTTATTATAGGAGAAAACTTCTTATTAAGAACTTCAATGGCAGTACCATGTTTTGACAACTTAATAATTACAATAGATACTTAATAAAGATATCTATTTTTTTTTATTATTAATTCTGATTATTGTGTGCAACCCCACCTACATACATTTTTAGATATTTAGGCCTTCTTCAATAGGCAGATTCTTCAAATTAACACTTGACACAGATTGCCAACAAATCATAACCAAGATATTCCTCTTTGTTTATCAAATACAAATCTAGTAAGTAAACTAAATGGAAATACAACTTTGAGTATTTAAAACCTTTTTTTTTTTTTTTTTTTGCTTATCCCTAGTACACGTGGTACAGGCCATGATAACCATGGTGGGTAGAAGTAGGTGACTGCTTCACGGTAAGTGAACCACATGTCTACACATGTGAAAAGTAGTTTGACTTTGCACTTACAAATGTGCCAGGGCCCCGTATGGTTACTTGCACTCGCTGGTGGGGTTGGACTTTTCCAAGAATCTGGGGCCATTGGAGCTTTTTTTTTTTATTAGAAAAAAAGTGCTCAAGGCGGGAATCAAACCCGGGTCGTAGCTGTTAAAAACCAACGGTTTAGACCATCCTTCCACCGACCCCCTGTATTTAAAACCTAAAAAAACATTGGCCACTTTTCTAAGTTGAAAAATGCTCTATTGGCCCCTCAATTCTTCCAAAATTCCAACCCCATTAGTAAGTGCAAGTAACCAAATGGGGCTCTGCCACACTTGTAAGTGCAAAGTCAAACTGCTTTTCACATGTGTAGATATGTAGTGCAGTTACAGTAAAAGCAGTCGCTTACTTCTACCCACCATGATTATCATGACCTGTATTATAATGATAAAGGTTCTAATAGGATTTAAGGGTAAACTATAAAGTCCTGAATTTTCTATTTTTATTTAATTATATTTAAGAATTCTCTTTTATCTGAAGATAGTAACAACACTGCAACAAAACATCGCACACTATTTATTTATTTATTTGGATTTGGTGTTTTTACATTGTGTTTATAATCTATAATCCAAATTATGCTTTATCATCAATATGTAAAAAAAAAAAACAAGTTCACAATGGAATTGCAAGTATATTTATTGTTTTATAATGCATTAGCGCGTCATCTGTTATCAAAATTCGAAACTATTATAGACACGTATGATTCTTTTTAAAAATAAACAGTTTCTACTGTCCTTACTGCAATGGAAAAATTATGGGAGGTCCTGGCTCATCAGTGGTGAACCCTCCCAGTGGTTTCGCCAGTTTAATCTACCATACCGCTTTTATATTGCATTTTGGAACTTCCTTTTATAGTGATACCATTCAAAGAGTATAGCATCAGTATGACTATAAAAGGAAGTTCCAAAAATGCAATATAACAGCAGTATGGTAGATTAAACTGGCAAAACCGCTGGGAGGGTTCACCACTGATGAGCCAGGCCCTCCCATTAATTTTTCCATTGCAGTAAGGACAGTAAAAAGTGTTTATTTTTTAAAAGAATCATACGCGTCTATAATAGTTTCTAATTTATTGTTAACACAAGGTAATAAGACCAAATCCAAATAAATAAATAGTGTGTGACGTTTCGGTAACAGCGTTGTTACCATCTTCAGACAAAAGTACTGAATGGTACATGAAGATGGTAACAACGCTGTTACCGAAACGTCACACACTATTTATTTATTTGGATTTGGTCTTATTACCTTGTGTTTATAATCTACAATCCAAATTGTGCCTCATTAATTTATTGTTATTTCAAGAAATAGAGGCAAGATTTCACCTCTCTCATGTTTCAATCAACACACTTATCTATACTAAACCTATATATAAGGTTTGGTGGAAGGATGGTCTAAACCATTGATTTTCAACTGTAACGACCCAGGTTCGATTCCTGCATTGGGCACTTTTTTCTGATTTAAAAAAAAAAAATGCTCCAATGGCCCCCATTCTTTCAAAAGTCTAACCCCACCAGCAAGTGCAAGTAACCAAATGGGGATCTGGCACATTTGTAAGTGCAAAGTCGAACTGCTTTTCACGTATGTAGACATGTGGTGCACTTACAGTAAAAGCAGTCGTTTACTTCAACCCACCATGATTATCATGGCCTGTACTACGTGTACTAGGGATAAATTAAAAAAAAATTGAATTCTAAAAAGGAATATTCAGTAACTGGTTACTTTGTGATTGAAAAGTCAAATTTTTGTTAATTTTAGAGAAACTGAGAAATACAGAAAATTATTAAGAGTGAATGAAGATAATGAGTGGTAAAATGATTTACTCTGTCCCCTATCTTATGTGAGGGTGGCTGATGTTGCTTATTCCTCAAGTCATTTAAACAATCTCCATTAGGTCTCATTGTCTCAGCTTTTCTATTATAATCCTGTGATTTTCCCAGAGATATTTTTTTGGAAGATAGGTCTGGTATTGTAGAGCCTTTATTATTTGTGAATCCTTGGGTCAATCATCTATCTCACATCAAATTAATGGACAGGATTAGAATACAAGTCATAAGAACTGGAGGATCCCACCTAAGCACAGCTGGTACAGTGGAGTGAACCCAGGAGGAGCTCTGAACATCAGACAGCATCAAACAACACTAACAAGATTTAGAACAGGCCATCTCACAAGCCATTGAAGATAGAAAATAATAACAAATTCTACCTCACACTTGCCCAAAATGTAGCTTGGTACCTGCAGTTACAGAACACATTTTGGCTTGCATTAGATGCACTAAACAGGACCTTTGGGAGAGGCTGCTGCTCATCATAAAACAGCTCGAGGATCATGAACTCATGGAATTCGTGTAATCTTTACACAAGGGGATAAGAAACAACAACAACAACAGAATACAAGTCATATGAATTTCCCATCTTCTACTATTAGTTGAAAATTATTTTTCATGTGTAAGAATAAATATATTTTTCTCAAATTATTTTTAAAATCTAAATTTTTATCAGTTATAAAATAAAAATTAGGTTTCCAGGGTCTCCAACAATGGCCACTTTAGATAAAATACTTTTACTCTAGGTAGGATGTCTAGGAGCCTGGCAGGGCTGATTTAATCGGACTCGGCCGAGTAATGCCTGGGCGGAGGCTGACTCAAGCGACCCGATGTTGGAGCTCTGTTAGAAGAGTGGTATAGGCCTACTGGGGAACCCGCCACTATAAACAAAGGGTAACGCGCCAACGGCCGTACCTCCTGGGTGGT
>CP092878.1:37384956-37408988 GCA_030710605.1 Cordylochernes scorpioides
AATGGAATGGAGTTGTGTATTGTGCCTTATTGTGATACTTTAATACAGAAACAGCGATAAATACGATTTTACCCGCCTTGAGGGTATCTCTTTGTTAGGTTTTAGTAATATTTGTATTTGCATATGAGGAATTTGCCCTTCTTTCACTGTTTAAATGAAATATTGTATGATTCTTACCTATTTGGAGGGAATACTACTAAAAAAATCAAGTCTTCCAATAAATTGCTGACCACATGCATTTTCGCGAGTGCCTGTCATGCCCATAGTGATCAAATAAGCCAGTTCTCCTACCTATGTTTCAGAGTGTTTTTCCATCATATTTACCTTTATATTATTCGCTGATTTAATTTTAGTAAAGACCCATGTTGCCTTATCACTCATTGGTTTTGTTCCCCTCATGATATTATCGAAACCCTATTTGTTTTAAATATATTACAAATGTTAATGTCAATAGCATAAGTCTATAGATTTGCTTGTTTTTTTATAGTTTATTTGTTAGATTTTGGTATAATCTTTACAAATAGAGTCCTTTCCATATTTCCAGATAGTAACCTAATTCAACGCATTTTGTTGAATCTTTGTCATAAAAATCGGGATTAAAAGGATACCTGCATGTTTAATCAGGTTTTATTACTAATAAAATCTGAACCTGGTACTTCCTGATATCTAATTTTGAAATAATGATTTCAACATATTATACTTCTATAGAAAATGTTAATTTGGTCTTATATTCAGGTTTATAGTTTCTAATAATAACATGTTCATCTTTATCTGAGATCCCTTAAAGTTGTTGGATGATCTCAGAAAATTTGACACAAAATGGGCTTGTCACTGACCCGAGTCCGTTGGTCTGTAGAGGCGGCCAATAGATGGCGATCAATTCCAGCGCCTATTTTGATGGGAGAGCCGACCATTATTTCATAGATCATTTAATTTAATGTAGGAACGAGAATAATTCAATACTTCCCTCCTTTCTTCCCAAGTACACGTGAGCCTTAGTTTAATGAGGAATCTCTTTACACATCTGTCCTAAACTTTCCGCACTATATCTTTTGTGTATGAATCTATTTACAATTGATCTGTAGAAATTATAGAGATCTATTGCTATAATTTCCCTCTCTGAAATAGTTCCCAGCGTCTTCAGTGGGTTGCTAAATCGCCAGAAGGCGTCTTTTATAGATTATCTAATCAATAATGACTTCATGGATGTTACACAGTATATGCCACAAATGACTATGGATAATTCTAGAAGAGATTGGTGCTAGACAAGGGTAATGAGGGAGAATAGTAAAGAATAAGTCGTACTAGATTTCGCGAATAAAGTCAAGGAAGGACATTATTCCAGGAGTATCTTAAAAGATAGCTGACACCTGAGGGGGCCCATCATTATCTCTTTTCTTCAAAGGGGAAGTTGATACCCCTGAGACGTTGGAACTCCACATTCCATAGACCTTGTTAGTCCCCAAGACACCCGACGCCCTATACATTCCAGGAAGGACCTGTCAACGGGCCTCCCCGATTTTGGGCCTCCTTTGGGGAATTCCTCCCACGCCTGGCATGGATGAAAGTTTTTACTTGGAGTTGCGTAGTCCTCAAATCCTTCTGTACCCTGTATATTATTTGATACTCTATCTCCTCAAGTATAACCTTAGCTGTATAAGTCCTATATTGGTCTATTTCTATGTCTCACTTGTATATCTTAATAAGGAAATTTTACTAAGTCACATCTTACATGCTCCATTCCCATAGGCCTAAAAACGGGAAGGCAACAGTTTTTTTAATCCAGTTTGCCAAAACTCTGGTGCGAGCCTTGAATCCTGACACAATGGGCCATAGGGGGAATTTTCTTTGTGGATATTTGGCAGCCCTTTGAAGAGAGGTGCGGCAACATCTTCGTTAGAAAAAAGGTTCTTTAGAAAAAGGGTCTGGGTGAATTGTGTGGCATGCAATTGTACAGAGGTCACGAGGTGTCTTTATACTTTAATATGTTGTTGCTAAACTCCGAAATTTTATTTTAAAATCTTAAAGTACTCGCTATTGTGTGTGTGTGAACTATAAAATGTCTCTTTATTAAACTTTTTAATGTGTTTCTAAAATCGAACATGTGATTTTTTAAATTACAAATGATTTAACAAAACTACTAAAATAAACAAATTTAATTTAAAATAAAGGTGTTTGAATTAATAATTTGAAAAGAAAACACAGTACTGTTAGTTTCAAATAAAATCGAAAATATCGTTTAAAAATAAAAATTTTCAAATATAAAGTGTAAAATGATGTCTTAAAAGTGCTAAACCTTTATATTAAAACTGACTCAATTTGCACAAAATTAAACATTTTTTAAACCTAAATAGTATGTTTGTGTGTCGGTAATGGGCTTTGAGCCAAGACTATCATAATTATCGTGAAGTATTTCAAATATCTGCATATATTTGCTGTTTTTTTACTTTAATCAAATATGGTTTTTCCCAACAAATTTCATTTTTGTAAATACTTTATATCTGTGCCATTGAATAATAATCATCATCATTTCATCTGTTTTGCTCTGCTCTTTAATCATTTTTAGTATTTATTTTTCAAAGTGATCACAATTGACAATTTATTATAAATATAAACTATAAAATGTATTTTCAATTTCGTTATTTGCTACTATTACCGCTCTTAATTACAAATATTACATTTGGTGCACCAAATGGGGTAGAGTGCTATTTTTTAAAATCAAAAATCTTTTAAACTATATTCCATAAAACTAGGAAACATTTTTTTTTATCATTATTTTTTAAATTTCATTACACACAATTAAAGAATATATACAAATATTATCAAAATTTAATGTTGGGAATCAGCATAAAGCCCAAATTGCCATTAAGAACTATTATAAATATGAACATATTTGATGTGCATTTAAAAATTTGTATCTTTTGTTTAAATAAATTTTATTATTTACATAATATAAAAAGTAATTTTAAAGTTTTCTTAAAATAAAGCCTTAATTGACACAACCTTTAGTATTGCATTGGCTATATAAGAATTTGTTTTCCAAAAAAAAAAAAAAAAAAAAAAGTATTGTATAACCTCAATCTCTCCACCTACCCATCACATATACAGTCATGAAAATTTGAAACTATTGTATGATTCTTTTTTAAAAATTAAACAATTTTTACTACCCTTACTACAATGGTAAAATTAATGGGATGGCCTGGCTCATCAGTGGTGAACCCTCCCAGTGGTTTTGCCAGTTTAATCTACCCTTTTCCATTGCAGTAAGGGCAGTAGGAATTGTTTAATAAAAAAAAAATCATATGCGTCTATAATAGTTTCAAATTTTCATAACAGATGGCGCACTAATCCATCATAATATACAGTCATGTCTAAAGCTGATATCTATTGTACAAAGGTGATGTTAGACCTTTACATTGAATTTGGAATGATAATAATATTGTTAGCAAAGCATTTATTATTTTACACTGGTTCAAATTCACATTAATAGGTACCGCTCAGCAAGAGCAACCTAGTTCATGATAATTGAAACAGTGAATAATATGTGAAGGTTATTCACATATTAAACAAAATTTTAACGCAGGATTCAATCCCGGTTCATGACTGTCGGGAATCGAGCGTGTTACCCTCTCATCCACCGACTTTTTACAATACTATTTTACACAAGCATTTATTATTTTACACTAGTATTAACAGAGTATCATTTTTTATGTTTATATTTTACTACTCTGTAAACTTCCCTCATTCCTTATCTTTTGTTTTATCCTTCATAGTTTTGGACTTGCCTTGAATGAATTGTTGTGTCATCCCAAAATTTGTCTTCCCAAATTTTACACATGGCAATATGATTTCTTTGGATATGGATAATGTAGGAAGTCTCAGGACTAGCTTCTTTTTTTTTTCTATTTATCCCTAGTACACGTGGTACAGGCCATGATAATCATGGTGGGGTAGTTATCGTCTGATTTTACTGTAAGTGCACTACGTGTCTACACATGTGAAAAGCAGTTTGACTTTGCACTTACAAATGTGCCAGAGCCCTGTTTGGTTACTTACACTCGCTGGTGGGGTTGGACTTTTGCAAAAATTGGGGGCCATTGGAGGATTTTTTTTTTTTTTATCAGAAAAAAAGTGCCCAATGCGGGAATCAAACCCGGGTCATAGCGGTCCAAAACCAACGGTTTAGACCATCCTTCTACCGACCCCCCCCCACTTCTTAATTTACTAACCCTAATCTATCAATGTGTTCTAAAACCATTACAAGGTTAGGTCATGATAGGATCAGGTTAGGTCCATTTTAGGTTCCATTTAGGTAGGTTTACATTAAGTAAGTTTGTTCAAATCTAAAAGCTTGAGGGATGAGTTTCTTTTGCAAATAAATTTATTTCGAGCTTTCGGGCAACGCCCTTCTACAGGAAAATTAAAAATAAAGTAAATTAAATTATATTACATTGAGATTAAGCGGTTTTAATTGATTTACCGGAAATTAATAATGTAATATTTCCTGCAGCCACCCAACCCCCCAATGTATTATGAACGCATTACGCACGAGTAGTCTCACGTGTGTTTATTTCTGATATTTATTTTCTATAGTTCGTTATACATTTGCTTCGCCTAATTTTAGTGTAATATAAATCAATTTACTTTATTTTTAATTTCCTGTAGAAGGGCGTTGCCCGAGAAAGCTCGAAATAAATTTATTTGCAAAAGAAACTCATCCCTCAAGCTTATTGATTTGAATATTCTTAAAAAGGGATTAGACTATTAATTACATTAAGTAAACCAGGGAGGTTGTTCTGATACCTCCTCAATAATGAAATACAGTACCTAAAGTCAACCTACAATTGAGTTTCTAATTAGTAAAAATGGTCATTTTAGCAATGAAAACTATATTAACCATAGTACACGTGGTACAGGCCATGATAATCATGTTGGGTAAAAGTTGTCAACTGCTTTTACTATAAATGCACCACATGTCTACACATGTGAAAAGCAGTTTGACATTTTCACTTACAAGTGTGCCACAGCCCTGTTTGGTTACTTGCACTCGCAGGTGAGGTTGGATTTTTGCAAGAATTGGAGACCATTGGAGCATTTTTTAATTAGAAAAAAGTTCCCTATGTGTGGGATTTGATTCAGGGTCGTAGCAGTTGAAAACCAATGGTTTAGCAACTTTGTAGTGAGGTGTCTACTTGTAAATATTTTACTGTAGTACCTTTATATTGTATTTGCATGTTTAAATGAATTTTAAGACTAAAAATGTACATAGAATTTTTACTGATCTTCCCCATTCTTGATTTTTATATATCTAGGGAGAGATGCCTCTTTTGGTAACTGATTATCATCCTTCAGCAACTTTATGTTGGAATCTTACCTGAAAATCAGCTCTTGCCATGTAGCCTGCTTAACCACCTGTTTGGTTCCGAACATGAACTCCCCAAATGGCAGGGATCTGTCTAGATTCAAGGCGGCTTTAAGCTCCTGATCCGGACATGCCCTCAGAGAGGGCTACGTCGATTGTATATATCTCTCTTCATTCCTACCATTATTATTACCTTATAACTCCCTTTGAGTGTAAAGATTGATGAGATGTCAGTAAAGTTGTTTAATTGTTACCTGTTTGGTAAATTCGACCGATTTTATAACCCCACTCGTAGGATGTTATAAAATCAAAGCCGTCCCTGTACTATTAGGGCCAAAGCCGGAAACCATGTTATACAGATTGGCTCTTTTCATTTGAATTTGCCAAAACGGGTGTTGTGGCTAATTATTTATTATCACTAGTAAAGTTTCTTTACTCGGGTGATGTACAGTGCCATTGTCCTGATGCATAATTAAAGGGAGAGACGCTTCTTTTGGTTCATACCTAGGTATCATGAGTTCTTTTAGGAGACATAACTAAATCATTATAAAGGACTGCGGCGAGTGATTATAAACAATACTTAAAGTTACACCGCATAAGTTTCTTTTTTTGTGAAAAATCAATATTAATTTCAAAGAGAAATATTTACTATTTCTAACTTTTTTGAATGAAGTATGAGAGGGTGAAAATATGAAGAGTAATGGCGAACGGAAAAATAAAAGTGTCCAGGGGCGGGAATTGTATTATAAGTTACTTTAAATATTATTTACGAACGGAAGAATACGTCCAGGGTAGCCTAGTGGACATGGCACCTGCCCGGTAAGCAGAAGGTTGTGGGTTCGATTCCCGCCCCTGGACACTTTTATTTTTCCGTTCGCCATTACTCTTCATATTTTCACCCTCTCATACTTCATTCAAAAAAGTTAGAAATAGTAAATATTTCTCTTTGAAATTAATATTGATTTTTCACAAAAAAAGAAACTTATGCGGTGTAACTTTAAGTATTGTTTATTACTAAATCATACTTCAAAATTTAGTATAATGAAGACCCTGGGACTGTTCCTCATTAGATATCTCCTTGGTGATCTCCTGATATCTCCTCAAATATCTCCTGGTTGCAAGGTTTTCCCACTATGTACTAAGTGCAATTCTCAACCTGCAACCCCAAAACACATTATTGATTGTATTGACTCATCCATTGATGAGCTCTACACATCCCCAGCAGACACCATCTCAATCTCTACAAGCTCGATATCCTAATAGGATTGTTGGGGAGAGATTGAGGAGATTAGTAAGGTTTACTTTTTTTCCAAGAAAAAAAAAAAAAAAGGATGTTTTCAATTTTAAAAATTTTAGCCTGTAAATAACTTATTTTGGTTCAGATAATCTATAATTTTTCCATTGCAGGTATGTGATATAACTGACAAGTGTTACTTGTGTACAGCCGTACTATGGAGGAGAGGCCGCTGGTGAGAAGATTATGAGCTTCGCCAACGAGGGCTCAGGGTTTGAGGAAGATGATCAAGGTAATTTCTCTTTGATGCATTGCTTTTATATACTCTCCAATATTTTTTTTTGTCAATTTATTGATCTTTTTTTTGCTTATCTCTAGTACACATGGTACAGGCCATGATAATCATGGTGGGTAGAAGTAGATGACTGCTTTTACTGTAAGTGCACCATATGTCGACACATGTGAAAAACAGTTCCGACTTTGAACTAACAAATGTGCCAGAGCCCTGTTTGGTTACTTTCACTCGCTGGTGGGGATTTATTAATCCTACTGTAGGATACACCTTGAAGAATGAAGGAAAAGGTGGACCACACCACACATTGACTGCATTGACTCATTTATTGATGAGCTTTACTCATCCCTCAGCAGACATCATCAAAAACTTAAGCTCCACAGGCTTGATATCCTAATATGATTGAGTAGAGATAAGAAAGAAGAATGAAGGCAAAAGGTGGAACAAGAAAAAAAAAATTGGTTCAGTAATCTAAAAGAAAAATCTGGATTTAGAAGAAACAAAGAGGGGAACAGAATGATATTTCAATAAAGGCTGACCTCTGTAACAGGTGTTCCTATTAGACAATGCTGTTTACATCCACTATTATAAATGGTGTTACAGTACAATCAACCTTAAGTACTTCACCCAGGGACAAAATTGACATATAGCACAAGTCCAAGTAATAAGTGGAACCATTATCTGTAGCCAAGTAGTTTTGCCAGCATACAACAGATTTCCTATGAAGACAGGGTTAAATCTATCCAATTAACAATTTGTTATATATTGAAACAGTATTTAAAACAAGGTAATAAGACCAAATCCAAATAAATAAATTGTGTGTGACGTTTTGGTAACGGGGTTGTTACCATCTTCAGGAAAAAGTACTGAATGAGAAATTTGTCTGAAGATGGTAACAATGCTGTTACCGAAACGTCACACACTATTTATTTGGATTTGGTCTTATTACCTTGTGTTATAATCTATAATCCAAATTGTGCCTTATGAAACAGTGTTTATTCTATCCACATAGATTCTATCTAAACTGGTAGGCCAGGACTAATGCCAGCTACCTAGCTTAAGGGATAGGTGGCTGTCAGTATCCCTGTCCTCTCAGAGATTCCTTCTTCCTATGGGAGGAGGACTACTCTTTTGATGGTACAGTAGAACCTCCCTGTAAAGGACATCTAATTGCAGAGCCAAAGTGTCCTTTAGGGAAAGATGTCCTCTTACTGGAGAGTTGGGTAATTTTGCAAATGAAAACTGTCCTTTGTAGAGAGGTGTTCTCTAGCGTGAGTGTCTTTTCATGGAGGTTTTACTGTATTAGATATATATATATACATGTATATGGAAATTTTTTCCGGGAGGATATTGATCTAAAGAGACAAAGGTCGCCTCTCCCGTCAAAATAGACGTCAAAACTAAATGCCATCTATTGATGTCACTGCAAACTAGCAGTCTCGGGTCGGTGACAAAGCCACAACACCAGCTGGTACTGTGGCTTTGTCACTGACCCGAGACTGCTAGTTTGCAGTGATGGTCAATAGATGGCGTCTAGTTTTGACGTCTATTTTGACGGGAGAGGTGACCTTTGTCTCTTTAGATATATATATATATATTTCTGCCAGAATTGTCTATGAATCCTATTCTCAGAGCTATTTTGTTCTTCTTTTCTGAGAGTCCATCTCTCACATCCATAAGTGACCACAGGAAACACCAATGTCTCTACAATTCAATGTCTTGATATAAATGTCTTTCATAATCTTGTCTAGCTACAAGAAAATAACAGCGTTGTTACCAAAAAGTCACACACTACTCATTTATTTGGATTAGGTCTTATTTTATTGTAGCTATAATCCAAATTGTGCCTTATCATAATCTTATTTAATTTCATCATTTCTCTCCTGCCCAGGGCTATTCTTCTCTCCTCCTTGTATGTACAAATTAAAGTAATAATTGAAGCCAGTTCAATTTGGGCTTGTGCATTTTATGAACCATGCTCAAATAAGACTACACTCTGATGATAATAAGCAAATATGCTGAAGAAAGTGGTTTAGAGTGTTAGGTCTGAATACAAGATATTTTAGTGTTCAATTCTATCCAATAAATGGTGTTACAGTGGAACCTCATTGAAAGGAATCTCCAGCTAGAGGAAACCTCTAGATAAAAGACAGTTTTCATCTTCCAAAAATTACCTTTTTCTACCTATTAGCTGCTCTCCAGTAAGAGTTCACCAGTACTGACCCCAAGCCTGGATGAAAAAGGAGGAGGGGGAACAGTAAAAAGCTAAGTAAAAAACCTGGGCTCAGCTGGCCCGGCTGATAGTACCCTGTAAGGGCTCCTAATCCAGGTATACAGGATGAGCAATGTTTATACTCCATGTTAGGAGCGGCTGCACATGGTGTCTGTTCCTCGTGTCAGAGGTGGCCATTTCTTCTGGAGCTAAGTCGGCCTGCCACTGAGTAGTGCTCCCAGTCTTAATGACAAAGGCAGACGCATTCTACTTCACCCAGACCCTAATATGATTGAGTGGAGATAAGAAAGAAGAAGAAGAGTTCACCTCTCTCTTAAAGATACTTTGGCTCCTAACTAGATGTTGTGTTCTTTACAGAGAGGTAGTTCTACTGTAATGTGCTGAAACCCTACTTTTTGTGGTCAATATTTTTACTTCTCTTTAAATTCAAATTTTATTTAACCTAAAAGTAAAAAAAAAAAAAATTTGCAAAAAAAATTCCTATTGATCTCTGAAGAACACTTAACAGAATATAATATAACAACAACAACAAAAAGCCTTTATTCAGGGTCACTGACCCTATACAGGATTCACCAGAGGTATGCATAAGAACAAAGCAGTGAGACAAAGGAAATAACGATATATACAGAAGAAAAAGAAAAAAAAAACAAGAAAGAGAAAGAGGGAAGCAAGAAAAACAACACAAAAAGAGTAGCAGTAAGAAAGTGAGGAGTGAGTGTCACTTGGCCTTCTTCTGAGATACGGACTTGTGGAAACCATAAAACGCCGTAGCAATATACTTATTCTGGGTCATATTGTCAATTATTGATGGAAGTGAAGCACAGAGTTGCCCAGTTTTGAGCATAAGGGTTCTTCTCTTTCAGAGCATAGCAATAAAAAATATAGTGAGTGATTTCATTTTTTAGTTTTGAATTACAGAAGGTACAAATCGGGTCCTCACCGCAGAGCATCTTGGTGTGGTTTTCTCTAAAAAAACTTGAAAGTATTCTAACTTGTGCGAGTAGTCTTACAACCGGGAAAGGAAAATCCCCTAAAAGGTATCCCTCCGTCATGAAAGATATGTGAATGTCTTTGTAGTGAGAGTATAGCTTAGATTTATCCATTCTTGTTAGGTCGTTTTGTATAGATTGGTCTGCCGCTGTTTTTAAGAGCCCTGTAATCGCGCTCCTCAGCGTTTCAGGATCATCACAGGAAACAAGTGCAGGGGATCCATTATTGTTAAGCAGATTGGTGAGCTTTTTAATGAAACCGATGGGTGTGCCCGAAGCATTAGACAGTTCCCGTGTTCTATTAAAACATATACGCGGCAATCTGTCACTGCTCATATTCAACACCCGCAGCCAATACTTCAGGGTTAATTTTAAAGCTGTTACACTCAATGAGATACGACCGGTTTCTAATATGATTATGTAGCCTGGAGTGTATCTGGGCAGATTCAGGAACCTACGGATAAATATGTCTTGTATACTATCCAATAAGTCTTTATGCTCTGTTGCCCACAATGGAGCGGCATACATCAGGACAGCTCTCACTATTGTATCAAAGAGTTTGGTTGATAAATTTATTGACTTTGCTTTTGATTTTATTAATATTGGGTGTGTGGCATTAATTGCTGTAAGTGCTTTTCCTTTAAAGTAATTTGCTGGGTGAGTAGTTGTTATTGTTGGTGTCAGAGGGAATCCCAAGTATGTATATCTTGAAGTTATTGTTATGGGTTTATCATTCCAGAACCATCTATCTTTATTTGAGGGTTTACCTCCATTACGGAACACCATAATCTTCGACTTGGACTCATTTAGTGTCATTAAGTTCTCATCGAGATATTCTTTCAGTATTTTGATCTTCTTTTGGAGGTTCATCCTGGACTCACCTATAATTGCTATGTCGTCGGCGTACAGCAATAAATGGATATCTCCAAATTCTGGCAAATTTACACTCGGCAGGTCTGAATTATTATAAATTTCGATTAAGTCCGTGATAAATAATATAAAGAGCAGTGGGGAAAGTGGTTCTCCCTGGAGGACTCCCGAGTTTATCTTAATACTTTCTGTGAATGATCCCTTCCATCTGATAGCTATAGTTGCTTGTTCGTAGTAACTTCTGATCGTACTTATGAATTGGTAACTTATGCCTAGGTTGTAAAGTTTTTTCAAAGTATTGAGTGAGGTACAGTATCAAATGCCTTCCTTAGATCGACAAAAAAGACATATAGTTTTCCCCTCTTTTTTCTTAATGATAGTTGGATTAAAGTAGTTAGTGTAAATATGTGGTCAATACATGATCTTCCTTTTCTAAATCCCGCTTGGTTTTCCGGTACAACCCTTCTTCCCTTGACCCATTCCTCCAGTCTTGATCTTAGGATTGAAGTGAAAAGCTTTGATACATTGCTAATCAGTGCAATACCTCGGTAGTTGGAGGGGCTGTTCTTATAACCATTTTTAAAGATTGGGTGTCTAGTGGAATTAGTCCAAATTGCTGGGTATTTTCCAGTCGTCATAACACTATTGTAGAGTTGTTTCAACAGCAGTATGTACGAATCAGGGAGTATTTTTAATACTTCATTGGGGATGCCATCGGGCCCGCATGCCTTGTTACTCTTCAAACCAGCTATCTCCTTGTATATGTCTGCATTGGTTATCTCTGAGTCCAATATAGGATCGTTCTGAGAAATCACATTATGTAAATTAAAAATTCTCAAATTTTTCTCTGTAGTCATTAGTTCGCGGTAAAAGTTCAGCCAGTCCTGCATAGCTATTTCTTCTTGGATTATAGATGTGCTTTTGTAGAGCGCAATAGTTTTCCAGAAGGTCTTTGAGTCTTTAGCATTTCTGAGTATTTCCTGTTTTTCATTATCAAAGCCTTTTCTTTTTAGATCCAATAAAGCAAGATATTTCTTTCTGGAGGAAGCATAACATTCCCTGTCTTCCAATCTATTTGTTTTACGATATTTCTTCAGACTTTCTTTTGCCAGTTTTTTCATATCATAGCAGTCCTTATCGAACCACGGCTTAGATTTCCTGGGGCCGCCCTTAATTGAGTACGTTATTTTTGCAGATGACATTGCTTCCAAAATTCGCTGATTGAAAGTGTATACAAGGTCATCGGAGGCTGGTATGTTTTTTTCCCGCAATTCTTCCAGTTTCATTTTAAACATTGCGAGTCCCTCGGCTGACCATCTATATCTCGTAATATTATAATCTTCCTGTTTGGTTTTTTTCTCATTGAAGTTTTGGCCTTTTATCGTTAAAACCAAAGGGTGGTGGTCAGAGTACAGTTGGTCATCGACTTTGAAGTCCAGTAAAATTTGCAGTGAACCCTGTGAGAGTATGCAATAGTCAATAGTCGAAGAGCCTCTTTCAGATATGTATGTAAAATCTCCATCTTTATCCCCGCTATAGATCTTCCATTAACTATTGTCAAAGAATTATCTTCCAGGAAATCAAGAAGTTTATCAGACAGAGATGATAATATATGATCTTTGGCCCTTCTTTCCGATGTTAGAGGGAGCTGGAAATTAAGTGGATAACAGAATATTATATAAGCCATCAGCAACTTTCAGTTGCACAATAAGGAGATGCCTTTTTTTTTTCTCAGTTTATGTACCTTATCTCAGTACAATATCACATTTGTACAATTTTTTCTTAGCTCCATTAATTCCTAAATAAAATAGCTGGATCAGACATGAGGGGGACAGATACCATATGTAGTGTCACTCCTAACTTGGGAGTACAGATATTGCTTATCCTGTGCCCCTTAGTTATAGGGTACTCTCAGCTAGACCTGCTGAACCCAGGTTGATGTGAGCTTGTTACTATTGGCGGAGATGACAGAATTGTCACCATCTTCAGACTGAAGTCCTTAAATACTGTTGTATGTGTCCTGCTATTATATGTTCCTATAGAACAACCTACATGAGAGGACACCTCTTTACAAAGGACAGTCTTCATCGCCAAAATTAACCATTTTTTACTATTTAGAAACTCTCCGGTAAAGAGGACACCTCTCCCTAAAGGACAATTTAGCTCTGCAATTAGGTGTCCTTTACAGGGAGGTTCTACTGTATAAGAAATTTTCTTTTCCTTCAATATATCCAGACTAATTAGCTGCTCTCTAGTAGGAGGACATTTCTCTCTAAAGGACACTTTGGCAATGTAACTTTTCTTTATTTGGGTTTGTTTTACTCTAGATTTTGCCCTTTTATCCTACGGGTCTCAAGTTCCAACGTAGCCCACTATGTTCTCCAGGCTACTTCAACAATGATAACACCTACTATGAGGAGGACCACGAGTCCAAGTTCCGGGACCCTGGGTCCAGGCCGGGGGATGAGAACAGAATCCCGGAAGTGAACTTCCCAGTGCCCTATGACACGAACACCAGTCCACAACCTCCGGCCCAACCCAGCACCCCAGTGGCTGCCATGGAGCTGCAGACATCCAGCCGTAGCCCCTCCCTGACCCACACCTTCATCTTCACCCAGCCCTGGATGCTGGCAGGTAGGCCCATGCTCCTTGTATTCTCTCATCTCTCTATCTCCACCCGCAGAAGCCATAGTAGCCCTCTGGTCTTGAGAAATGTCCTGGTGCGCAGTGGTGGTGGGCAGTACTGTAGCTGGCCTGGTGTTGCTGGCACTCCTGGTGTCCTTCATTGTGTACCGGATGCGTAAGAAAGACGAGGGGAGCTATGCTCTGGATGAACCAAAGCGGGCTCCCACAGTTCTCTCCTATACCCAGGAAACCAAAAAGGAGTTCTATGCCTGATGGCCGAAAGGATCACGACCATCCCTGAAGTGCCCTTGATCAGCATTGCCCTCCCTTTCCTTCAGACATCTACCCTTCCTTGGCAGATTTGATGGGGATATCTCTCCATTTACTTCTCCCTTTCAACAACCCCTCCCCATTTTTTTTTTAAGTTGTTAGAGTTGTTGAGACTTTGATTTTTTTTATATACTCTACAAACTCTCTCTCTCTCTCACAAAGTGCAATGAACATCTCTTAGGGAATTCTTTGGTAGACTTTCATCCTATCCCAGAGCTGCTGTTTCCCTCAAGAGACTAGGGGTAGTGTATGTAGCGAAGGTGGTTTACACTATATTTGCACGTCAAGGGTTGTTGTTGTTATTATTGTTGAGTAGAATCAAACGAATCCTGCGCTGTACATTTTTCACCACTTTCTAACTCATTTTGTTTGTTTCCCTCCTTCAAAATAAGTTTTAGTAATCTCAATTTTTATTATTTTTTTGTTTGTTTATTTATGAAGAGCCACTTTTTAAAAATACTTTTCTATAAAGACTGTCTGGTGGATTTAAATTTGTGAAACTCCAAAAATTGTTTTGTCATTATCATTCAACCAGATCTTTCTCTAATATACAGTTAAACCTGTCTATAGTGCCCCCTCTAAATAGCGCCTCCCTCTCTATAGCACCCGATTTTAAATACGTAGTACGATGCAATTTACATTAAAAGTGACCTGTCTATAGCACCCCCTCTATAGCACCCTATTTTGGTGAGTCCCAAGAGGGGGCGCTATAAACAGGTTAACTGTATATTTATTTTTTAAATTTTTCCATCAGGATACATCAGAAATATGGCTAAAAATGCTAAAACAACCTCTTTTTTGTTGTTATTTTAATAGAGATGTTTAAAAATATATTTTCTTATTGTGTTGTAGTTCCATTACACCTGAGATCATTCTTTTTCCCCCTTACTTTACCAAACACTCTGAATCTTGCTAGTCACTTTACCAAACACTCTGAATCTTGCTAGTCACTTTACCAAAAATGTCAGTTTTCCCTCTTTCCCAGATAGAGTTCAATCAGAGTGTAAAGTCCTAATACAACCGTGTCAAATGGAAAGGATCTATGTCAAATCTAGAGCTGTTGTGTCTCCAAAGTGGTTGGTTTTAAACTCAGAGATTTGTGGATAGAGTGTGATAACCAGTTCTCAACACATTACCTGAGGTAGACATTCTTGCTCCAGCTCTTCTAATTCATCCCGGAATATGACCTACCTTACCAAGATGGATTCTCTGCAGTCACTTCACTACCATTGAGATTGTATAGAATATCAAAACTTACAAACCTATTCATTCAGAAAAGACTGTTAACTTGCATCAGCTATTTGCCAAATTCTCATTGTATTCGTTTTTGACAAATTATCTTTTTTTTTGGTAGTGAAAATCAAAATTTACTTAAATTTTGTTTATGATTGATATTTTTGCAAATATAATGTCTATAGGGATTTGGCTATGTTATTCTTTTTCATCTCTGGCTTGTTTTGTTGATTAATTCATCTAGATTTTTTTTTTCTGTTATTGTTTCTTATCCCCTTGTGTAAAGATTACACTAATTCTATGAGTTCATGCTCCTTGAGCTATTTTTTTCTTCTTCTTGCGTGCTTTTCTATGTTCTTCATATATTTTATCCATTTGACATCCAAATATTGGTGTTTTTAATATCAAATATCATATTAGTTTTTCTCTGTCTCAAAACCTATTATTTAGCCTATGATGCCATAGCTAACTTGGTGTTTCTTATACCCTTGTGTAAAGATTACACGAATTCCATGAGTCCATGTTCCTCGAGAGATCTTATGGAATGGGGTGTAAGGGTGCAGATTTCGTTGATCCAGGCACACTTTGGTGAAAGTCTGACTTTGCCTGTAATTTGAGGCCATTCCTATGGAAGCAGATACCTTTGCTGCTGACTCTAACATGAGTACAGACACGTATCCCTGGAAAGGACCCTTGCTGAGGTCTATCAACAGTTGAAGACAGGATTTTTAAAGAGGTCTTTCTCCTCTTCTAACAATAAGCTGTTAGTCCGTGGCTGCTTATTCATCAGAGTGATTCTGCTTGTTTCACAGCTGGCCTTCATATCTCAAGGTTGTTCCCCTATCTGCCACCTGGGGACGCGACCTGTAGCAGTCAGTTCTGCCGGGGGGCCATAGCTAACTTTCCAACAGACAGTTCCATTTGCCTGTTTCCAAAAATCACAACCTTATAAAGAAGAAGTTTATAAATTGTCCTCTTTCTGGCTTAATGGAATTTGGATTACTTTTCATGGTTCTTTTGATTTTGATTATCTCCCTATTTATACCCACCCATGAACAAAACTTTAAGAAGTCAAAAGTCCACAATTTGGAATTATGAATTATAAACACAAGATAATAAGGCCAAATAAATAAATAGTGTGTGACGTTTTGGTAATAACGTTGTGCAAAGATTATAAAAATTTCATGAGTCTATGCTTCTCGAGTCTTTTCATTTTATAAAAAGTTTATACAGTAGAACCTCCCTTTAGCGGACACCTCTCCACAAAGGACAGTTTTCATTTGCAAAATTATCATTTTAACTATTTAGCAACTCTCCAGTAAGTGGACACCTCTCCCTAAAGGACACTTTGGCTCTGCAATTAGGTGTCCTTTACAGGGAGGTTCTACTGTACCTTATTTTTTCCCCCTTGAAATAATCCAGGTTCTGCATGCCCTTGTGTCAAATTTCTTCTTCTTCTTTCTTATCTCCACTCAATCATATTAGGGTATCAAGTTTGTAAAGCTTGACAACCATCATGATTGGGTGAAGTAGAATGCGTCTGCCTTTGTCATAAAGACTGGGAGCACTACTCAGTGGCAGGCCGAGGGTCAAATTTAAATGTGCCAAACACCATTTCTTCTATCTTCTCCTCCCTCTCCTCTTTAAACCATCCTCATTTAAGGTGAAGAGGTTAACCTGATTCTCTACAATGGAATCTTGCTGATGATTTATGTCCTTCTATCAAAGACAAATGTCAACATTCAAAAATGTCACCATTCAACAATATTCTCTCTGAATAGATTGTGCTGAATTGTGCTTTATCATCCTCTCTGAATTATTCGGCTAAAATATTTTTCTTGATTTATAATTTCAAGTAATTGACAAGCCCCTGTATGATTTCAGGTTGTTGCCATATTTCTTTTTCCTTAATGATGGAGGTTGTCTTCCTCGACGGGTAAAATGTAGGTCTCCCATTGATTTGAAGAATCTGAAGCCTATATATGTTGTAGTTTGATTTAGCTTCAGATTAAGTTGCCCTTAATATAGAGGACAGACATCATTGCTACCAAACCCTAACATGGATTCAGTTGGTTGGTAGTGCTTGTTACTTCTAATAGTGGCACCTAATCCATTGTTAAGTCTGTGTGGTGGATTTTCATGAGTTTAGCCCTCCCACACACACTGTTGATGGCTATTGGTCCATGACTTCTTCTTACTTATCTTGACTCAACAATTATATTACAGTATCAATCCTGTAGAGCTTGTTGATGCTGTCTGCTGGGAATGCTGAGTAGAACTCATCAATGGAGATTTGGCAACCATAATGACTGAGTGAAGTAGAATGCGTCTGCTTTTGTCATTAAGCACTACTCAGTAGCAGGCCGACTTAGCTCCAATATGAAATGTCCGCCTCTGACATGAGGAACAGACACCATGTACAGCCGTTCCTAACATGGAGTACAGACTCATCCTGTTTCCTGGATCAGGAGTCCTTACAGGGTACTATCAGCCGGGCCAGCTAGGCCCAGGTGTTCCATAACTGCTTCACAGCTAGTCTCCCTATCTATCTAAAGGCCTATCCACTGCCTGGGGGGATTCCCCTTGAGCTGAAGAACTAAATTGAGGTTTCTCAAAGATAGAGGCAATCTTGGTTGGCATTCATAGTTCTTACAAGACACTCTGGCCAGAAAAGGTTTAATACACCAAAAGCATTTTCTGGCTGACATGTTGCTTATTTGTAAGAACTAAATTGATGTTTATTTTCGATAGTTGGCACAAACCATCAGCAACATTCAATTACAAGACTAATAGATACTTTTTGATCCTTTTCCTATTATGATCTTTATTATATATATACAGTAGAACATACTCCATGAGAGTATACTCTGGCTAGAGGACACCTCTCTTTAAAGGACAGTTTTCATCACCAAAATTATCATTTTTACTATTTAGCAACTCCCTGGTAAGAAGACACCTCTTCCTAAAGAACACTTTAGGTCTGAAAATAAGTGTCCTTTACAGGGAGGTTATACTGTATATATATATATATTTTCCTCTCCTAAATTATAATTTTAGTTTGTTCTCTGAGGTTTGCTTTCCTGGACTTTAAAAGAGTTCTCTACCTAGCTAAACCTGTCAGACAATGTCTCTTCTGGAGGCTTATAAACTTCAACAGGTTGTCCATACTTCTTGTTCATCTTGTCCACATTTTAATCCATCCTTTCAGCATTGTCTCTTCAAAAGCCTTCAATATCTTTATATTGATTAATGATGCTTTTCCTCCTTTATAACTATTTCTCTCCATTTTTTTTTACCTCGGACTTAAAAAGAATACTAAGTGATAGGAAGTTTGAGTGTTAGTTGAGCATTTTGAAACCTTGATATGAACATTGAGGATGTATATTACTAACCTGCCAAAATGTCGCCCTTACAGGAGAATAATGACAGTAACACTTCATCCCATTGTGAAATAATTCTCCCACACACAGTTTCTACCTATATATTCCTTTTTTTTTTTTTTTGATGGATTTTCCTTGCTGTTCAAGCTAACATAGATAACACAGATATGTTAGAGTTGGCCAGAATGGGCTGGCACAATTTTCTACATAGTCAATTTTAAAAAAGGATGAACCTGTATATGCCTAAACATAACAACAACACACCCATTTGTTTTTATTAAGCTTTTTTCTCCATTATAACATGCAGAGAATGTCTTTACAGTTGCAGTTTGCAATCTACCATTGCTATCCATATCTAAAGTCTATAGCACATATGTATTTGAGTTTTCCTGTTTGTGAACTTTCCTGTTTTGATTAACACTTAAGATAATCACAACCTTGAGTTAATTTAAATCATTTTATTTGTGATTGAACATTGTGGCCCACTGTATGTATTACATACCAAACACTGTGCGACACCAGCCATCTCTGTCTTGAGCTCAATGTACCATCTTGGTGACCATCAAGCCAGTGATTCCTTTAATTGGTCCACGAAGCTTGTCGGTGGGTGTCCAGGTATGTGTCACCTAGATGTCTTTCCTGTCAGTATGGTGTACTCCATTCCCCTGCGTCACGCAATGTCACTGTAGAATCTCAAAAAATTCCGTTGTACATGCCGCAGAAGTTGGTCATCTTCCAAAATCAATAGTTGAGATAGTATTGATTCATTCTATGTCCTACGCACTGTCCAAGGTATACAAGTATAAAATCCAAAATGACAAACAGAACCCAAGAACCTCTCATACGAGACCAGCCATGTGTTTTGTACAATATTTTATCACGGAAGGCTCCACTATACTAAAGGATATCAAGATGTATAAAGACCATTTTTATACTGTGCCATTCGTCAACGTAGAAAGGCAACTTGAATACAACTATACAGATATTTCCCTTCATCATAGAATTCTTTTTGTTCTCAGATTTCCACACGTTGTCAACATACAACTAGATAATCTACCCTCTCAGATATATCTATAGAAGCCGTCGCTTTCAGTTTTTTTTGACAAATCTTCATTCCTTTGAGAGATTCTTTAAAACCTTCATCTCCAGCTGTATGTGCTCAGGTTATTCCTCCCCTGTATATAGATGTATATATCACATTTTGATATTGCAGTTTTTTACAGGGATTCCACATTCTCTCTCTTTCCCTACCTATATAGCCAAACATTTTTTTCTCCTATTTGCATATGTATTAGAAGAGAATATTGCTATAAAGTATAAAATAAGAATATAAATAGTAGCAATGTGTTTCATTATTCGTGCAAAGTACAAGCTTTCAGATCTTTATAATCCTTCTACAGGTTATCACAGCTATGCATCTCTCACTCTGTTAAAGGATTATCTTCTTCTTCTTTCTTATCTCCACTCAATCATATTAGGGTATCAAGTTGTGACCCTTGATGGTGTCTGTTTGACAACCATCATGACTGGGTGAAGTAGAATGCCTTTGTCATTAAGACTGGGAGCACTACTCAGTGGCAGGCCGACTTGGCTCCAAAAGAAATGACCGCCTTTGACATAGGAACAAACGCCATGTGCAGCTGCTCCTAACATGGAGTACAAATGCTGATCATCCTGTATCCCTGGATTAGGAGCCCTTATAGGGTACTATCAGCCGGACCAGCTGAGCTCTGGTTTTTTAGTGAGCTTGTTACTGCTCCCCCTCCTCCTTTTTCATCCAGGCTTGGGACCGGCAAAGGTGGAGTTTTAAAGGATTATAAAGATCCGAAAGCTTGTACTTTATGTGAATAAAGAAACGCATTGCTACTGTTTATATTCTTATTTTATTTGCATATGTGGCCAAAGGATCTGTTCTTTTTGTGTCAAAGTATTCTAATCCTCTTTAGAAGATATCATTTTTACCCCCTTGTCATTTATTCCTTTTTTACAAAAAGTATTGTGTGTATTTTTTTGCAATAATAGTTTTTAACATTCCATATATATATTTATGTATTTATTACTGTTATATCTAATTGTTTTATGTGTTTTTTTTTTAACAAAAGTGTTAAAGAATATGTTTTATATAGTTATTGTCATTTGAATTTATTCATTTTTTTGTCTTTTAATTGAAAGATAAACATGTGTCTCACTTTTTTTCTTCTTTTAAATCAATATTAATTATTTTATTGATTAATTTATTTATTGAATAATCTCTTTTTATTTATTTATTGATTACTTCTCTTATAGAGTTTTTTTTACCTATATACAGTAGAACCTCCATGTAGAGGACACTCCTGCTAAGCAGACACCTCTCTACAAAGAACAGTTTTCATTGCCAAAATCATCATTTTTTTACCAAAATGCTACTCTTTGGACTCGCTCTTTCTAAAGAACACTTTGATTCTGCAACTATTTATCTTGATAGAAAGAGGTTCTACTGTATATACATATTGTTAAATTATTTTGTTAATTTTTGTTGTTATTGATTGACAGTTTGAGTACAAAGTTTTTATTTTAATTTATTGTTACAATAATGTTCTGTTGTTGTCATTGATTGGAAGTACAGTAGAACCTCTCCATGAGAGGACACTCATGCTAAAGGACACCTCTCTACAAAGAACAGTTTGAAATTTGCAAAATTACAATTTTTACTATTTAACAACTCCCCAGTAAGAGAACACTTCTCCCTAAAGGATACTTTGGCTCTGCAATTAGGTGTCCTTTATAGGGAGGTTCTACTGTAGATATATTGTTAAATTATTTTTTTATTTGTTTGTTTTTTATTGAAATTTTGAGTGCAAAGTTTTTATTTTAATTGTGTTATAATGTTCTATTGTTGTCATTGATTTGAAGTACAGTAGAACCTCCATGAGAGGACACTCGTGCTAAAGGACACCTCTCTATAAAGGACTGTTTTTTTATATAACCAAAATGACCATTTTTACAATTTAACAACTCTCCAGTAAGAGAACACTTCTCCCTAAAGAACACTTTGGCTCTGCAATTAGGTGTCCTTTATAGGGAGGTTCTACTGTACATATATTGTTATTATTTTGTTGTTATTGATTGAAAGTTTGAGTAGAAAGTTTTTATTTAAATTGTGTTAATAATGTTCTGTTGTTGTCATTGATTGGAAGTACCTAGAATGCTTCCAAGAATCTCACATTCACATTTGTGTTAATTTATCATTTACATTTGTGATGGGACACATTTTTGTTTATGGTATTAATGAAATATTTTGCTATTTTTAGCTAAAAATATTGACCTAATGGAAATACAGTAGAACCTCCATGAGAGGACACTCGTGCTAGAGGATTCTTCTCTATAAAGGATAGTTTTCATCATCGAAATCAACATCTTTTATTACTAATAAGGGACAATTTGGATTATAGATTATAAACACAAGGTAATAAGACCAAATAAATAAGTGAGTGACGTTTCGGTAACAGCGTAGTTACCATCTTCAGACAAAAGTACTGAATGAGAAATTTTACCACAGCATGTTTTAAATAGTTACTGTTATCAAGTGTGTAAACAAGATAACAAATAACAAGAAGATAGTTTTCTGAGAAACTAAGAATTTCTAAGAATAATATTCTGCTCCTTATCTGCTATCTGGTTTACACACTTGATAACAGTAACTATTTAAAAGATGCTGTGGTAAAATTTCTCATTCAGTACTTTTGTCTGAAGATGGTAACAACGCTGTTGCCAAAACATCACACACTATTTATATGGTCTTAATACCTTGTGTTTATCTTTTATTACCGAAGATAATTTGTTGGTTGGAAGTAGATTAAGAAAAAATGAATTTCAGAATCTTTTATTAATTATCAATTCTCTCCAGTAAGAGAACAATCTCTGTCTAAAGGATACTTTGGTTCTGTAACTAGGTGTTGTCCTTTACAAGGAGGTTCTACTGTATTTTAGAACTTTATTTGTAGTTTATTGTATTTATTTTCACTTCACCCACAAGTATTATTTATTGTGAATAACTGTCTCAATTTTCTTCAGTTATGACTTCCTGGGAGAATATGTGTGTGTCAATTATATGGCTAGTCTCAGAAAAATGTTTAAGTTTAATTTCACAATTTTGTTCATAGTTTTAATTTAGTTGAGTATACACATTAAATTTTATAATTGGAACTCATTTCTATTTAAGTCCCAATTATAGCTAATGTAATTTGGTAAATGTGTATTTGAAATATGGTTCACCAAATTAACATCAATTTATACTTCATTAAGTATATTTTGATAATTGTAACTCATTTATCTCTAAGTCCCAATTAAAACTAGTCTCATTTGGTAAATGTGTATTTGAAATATGGTTTATTTCACCAATTAACATCAATTTATACTTCATTAAGTCTACTTTGATAATTGGAGCTCATTTCTCCCTAAGTCACAATTATAGCTAGTCTCATTTGGGATAATGATTTATTTCACCAATTAACTTCATTTATTTATTTATTACCAGTTGCAAATAAGACACGCTATATCCGATCTGGATAATTGCACGTGAAACTATGATAATTGTGAATCCACAAATTAAAAAAATAAGAGTTGGCTGTATGTGTTTTTACAGTATTTATTTATTATTTTTGTTTGTTTACATGTGTGTTCTATATGTTCCCATGCTCATAAATTTAAGAAAATATCATTTTTTTTTAAGTACAGTAGAACCCCCCTTTAGTGGACACCATGCTAGCAGACACCTCTCTACAAAGGACAGTTTTCATTTGCAAAATTACCATTTTTTACAAATCAGTAACTCTCCAGTAAGAGGACACTTCTCCCTAAAAGGAACTTTGGCTATGCAATTAGGTGTCTTTTACAGGGAGGTTCTACTGTATTTAGTTTTAAATATAAAGATGATTTACTATATAATTTTTTTTTACCATTCTTCTTCCTCCCCTCCAAACTATATTAAAACTCCTTTTTTGGTATGTTTATTACAACTTTCCCATGTTCATTGGGCCCCTCTTCTTTCTGTATCCATTGAAGAAAAAAGGCCTCTTCATTAAGATTACCTTGTTATTAAAGTTCTTCCTAACCTTGATCCCTATGAAGACCTTACTAGAGGGGTGGGGGTTTAACTGTCTGTATTTTATATGTAGAGAGAGACGTTGTTTATTTATAATCAAAGAAGTAGCTAATATTTAGCATGGGTTCCGTAGGCTCTATTTGGACCTTTGGTTGCGGTGCTGTTGTCATTCCTTCCTCTGTCAATCCTTAGCTATCTAGAACATGGCTGTGTGTTTGAATCTGTGTAATCCTTTTAAATGTGTGTGCCTTGTGTTTTATATCTTTTACTTTGTTTGACAGACTCTCTAGTCTGGGAATACAATATTTAGTCCCAATTATCAGTAATCTCACCAATTATATAACTATAAGCCATAGTTTTCTTGAAAACCATATTTCTGAGATTCTACCCTTCAGTGCTCC
>CP092878.1:37409088-37526459 GCA_030710605.1 Cordylochernes scorpioides
ACTAGTAAAGTTTTTTTATTAAGGTGATGTACAGTACCATTGTTCTGATGCACAATTGAAGGGAGAGGTGCCTCTTTTGGTACATATGAGTTATCAGTGTAAGCCTATTGGCCACAAGTAATGCTGGACATGTTCAACAGTAGTGATGCTGTGTCTTTTAAAGTTTAATTGAATATTTATATAATCTGAAACTAAGTATTGCGAATAAAAAAAAGTACTAAATTTTACTACCACTCAACCACACCTTGCCACCATCCAAGACTTTCTGGTGATGATAGAGGACTGTACACTAGAGACGGGTTCTAACACACACACACACACACACACACACTTCTTCCCAACTTAACAACAAAAGATCTATGTTCATATAAAAGGGCGTACCTGGATCTGTAAAGAAATCCTTTACAGATCCAGGTACGCCCTTTTATATAAACCCTTTTGATGGATTGCCTTTTGACTCAAACAAAAGATCTGTCAGCTTCCAACCTTGTGTTAAGGCAGAGAGTCTTGGGGGATCGTCAATAACATAAGAGATTTATTTAGTAGGGATTCTAATCTAGCTTGATACATTCCTTTGGAAGAGTGATCTCGTTCTAGGGAATTGAATCTGTGCAAGTCATTTTGGTATGTTACATTGCGTTATTAGAATAAGACTACACGTGACAGGTACAGAGCAAGAGGGACAAGCATCAATTCTGTCCTCCTAAGGAAACAGCAATCTGTGGTCATTTACGAACAATGATTTTCCATAATGGTTGCAAGGTTTTCCCACTATGTACTAAGCGCAATTCTCAACTTGCAACCCCAAAACACATTATTGACTGTATTGACTCATCTATTGATGAGATCTACACATCCCTAGCAGAAACCATCTCAAGCTCTACAAACTTTATACCCTGATAGGATTGTTGAGGAGAGTTTGAGGAGATTAGTAAGGTTTACTTTTTTTCCAAGAAAAAAAAAAGGATGTTTTCAATTTTAAAAATACTAGCCGGTAAATAACCATTTTTTTATGAAAATAAAGATACTTCGGCCAGTAAATCTTTTTATTATTTTTTATATTTACTGACCAAAGTATCTTTATTTTCAAGAAATATGATTGCCGGCCAGGCAGCCTCTATCTTTATGATAACTTTTTTTTGGTTCAGATAATCTAGAATTTTCCCATTGCAGGTATGTGATATACCTGACAAGTGTTACTTGTGTACAGCCGTACTATGGAGGAGAGGCCGCTGGTGAGAAGATTATGAGCTTCGCCAACGAGGGCTCAGGGTTTGAGGAAGATGATCAAGGTAATCTCTCTTTGATTGCATTACTTTTATATACTCTCCAAATTATTTTTGTCAATTTATTAACCTTAATGTAGACATACATCTTGAAGAATGAAGGAAAAGGTGGACCACACCACACATTGACTGCATTGACTCATCTATTGGTGAGCTCTACTCATCCCCAGAAGACACCACCAAAAATTTCAAGCTTCACAGTCTTGATATCCTAATATATAAGAAAGATAATATATAATAAGGCACAATTTAGATAAGAAAGAAGAATGAAGGCTGCTTTTACTGTAAGTGCACTACATGTCGACACATGTGAAAAACAGTTCCGACTTTGAACTAACAAATGTGCCAGAGCCCTGTTTGGTTACTTGCACTCGCTGGTGGGGATTTATTAATTCTACTGTAGAGATACATCTTGAAGAATGAAGGAAAAGGTGGACCACACATTGACTGCATTGACCATCTATTGGTGAGCTTTACTTATTCCCCGCAGACATCATCAAAAACTTTAAGCTCCACAGTCTTGATACCTTAATATGATTGAGTAGAGATAAGAAAGAAGAATGAAGGCAAAAGGTAGAACAAGAAAAGAAAAATTGGTTCAGTAATTTAAAAGAAAAATCTGGATTTAGAAGATACAAAGAGGGGAACAGAATGATATTTCAATGAAGGCTGACCTCTGTAACAGAGATGATCCTATTAGAAATGTTGTTTACATCCACTATTATAAATGGTGTTACATAACAATCAACCTTAAGTACTTCACACAGGGACAAAATTGACATATGGCACAAGTAATAAGAGGAACCATAATCTGTAACCAAGTAGTTTTGCCAACATACAACAGATTTCCTATGAAGACAGGGTTAAATCTATCCAATTAACAATTTGTTATATATTGAAACAGTGTTTAAAACAAGGTAATAAGACCAAATCCAAATAAATAGTATGTGACGTTTCGGTAACAGCGTTGTTACCATCTTCAGACAAAAGTATTGAATGAGAAATTTGTCTGAAGATGGTAACAACGCTGTTACTGAAACGTCACACACTATTTATTTATTTGGATTTGGTCATATTACATTGTTTTATAATCTATAATCCAAATTGTGCCTTATGAAACAGTGTTTATTCTATCCACATAGATTCTATCTAAACTGGGAGGCCAGGACTAATGCCAGCTACCTAGCTTAAGGGATAGGTGGCTGTCAGTATCCCTGTCCTCTCAGAGCATCCTTCTTTCTATGGGAGGAGGACCACTCTTATTATGGTACAGTAGAACCTCCCTGTAAAGGAAACCTAATTTCAGAGCCAAAGTGTCCTTTAGAGAGAGGTGCCCTCTTACTGGAGAGTTGGGTAATTTTGCAAATGAAAACTGTCCTTTGTAGAGAGGTGTCCTCTAGCGTGAGTGTCTTTTCATGGAGTTTTTACTGTATTAGATATATATATATAAATGTATATGGAAATTTTCCTGGAGGATATTGATCAAAAGAGACAAAGGTCGCCTCTCCCGTCAAAATAGACGTCAAAACTAGACGCCATCTATTGATGTCACTGCAAACTAGCAGTCTCGGGTCGGTGACAAAGCCACAACACCAGCTGGTGTTGTGGCTTTGTCACCGACCTGAGACTGCTAGTTTGCGGTGACGGTCAATAGATGGCGTCTAGTTTTGATGTCTATTTTGACGGGAGAGGCGACCTTTGTCTCTTTAGATATACAGTAAAACCCCTCTATAGTGAACCCCAATGGGACAGAGCTTTTGGTTCACTAAAGCCACAGTTCACTATAGCCACGGTTTGGCTTTTTTTTTTTTTACTTTTCAAAATTTTTGCCATATAATTAAAAAACAGCCATACACACAAGAAGAGGCTGCCTCTTAATAGTGGTCACTTTATTTTAATTCCCTTAATTGACTAATTTCCTTATATTAATACTAAATAATAATAGAAATCATTAGATGATAGGTTCTTCTTATCATTAACATACATGTACCTCTATGTCTAAGTTAAAAATCAAGACAAATCCTAGGCAAAGTTTTATTAAATATATATTCAAAGATATGAAATGATTTTAAAACATCATTATCACATTATATAATACAATTTTTATTGAAAAAATGGCTCTAATACTTTGTTGTTTCAAAGCATTCTTCCAAGCATTGCACCATTCAAATAAAGTTAGTGTTTTTCTTCCATTTCATGTTTCCCCATATTCTTCTAGATCTAGATTTCGTTTTTTTTTTTAACCTGTCATGCAAAACATTGCTGACTTTAAAATCACCATAGTTAATGGCATAAAAATAATTTTTGTTTCATCACGGGACTGTTTATTTGGACTTTTTTTTTTAGCCTTAAAACGTCCGATCGCGATGGCGGCAAAAGTTGAGGTTGATTCCTCTTTGTAACAATTTTTAATAACTTTATATTTTATCTTTATAATAGAAAAGTTATATTCTCTTATTTTAATATGTTCTTAACATTTTGCCTATGTTGTTTCACTTTGAAAAGTTCTGAAAATGGCCTTTTCTTATTTAAGAAATAACGCTTTTGTTTTAAAATGCCTTTGTTTTCTTCATTTTGGAAGCCATTTGCATTTTTATATTTCAAATTTAATGGATGCAAAGATATTCTATTTAATAAAAAGTATAATGTGTAAAAATTTATACAACATATAGCAAAAATAAAGTGCAAAAATCAAACAAACAATGCCGCTAAATTTATTGTTTTGAAATCGCGATCCTCGAGCTGAAAAATGCTCAAAATTTTGTTTTTTATATATTTTTTAATTACAATTCGTTATAAGCATAGTATTTTTAATAGATTTTATCATTTTGGGACCCAAAATAGGTTCGTTATAGGGGTAGTTCGTTATCCTAAAAATCGCAAAGTTCGTTATAACGATGGTATTTTCAATGGAATGGAATTGGAATCGGCGTGGGTTCGTTATAAGGGAAGGTTCGTTATATCCAGGGTTCGTATTAGCGGGGTTTTACTGTATATATATATTTTTTTCTGCCAGAATTGTCTATGAATCCTATTCTCAGAGCTATTTTGTTCTTCTTTTCTGAGAGTCCAGCTCTCTCATCCATAAGTGACCACAGGAAACACCAATGTCTCTACAATTCTCTGTCTTGATATAAATGTCTTTCATAATCTTGTTTAGCTACAAGAAAAAAACAGCGTTGTTACCAAAAAGTCACACACTACTCATTTATTTGGATTAGGTCTTATTTTATTGTAGCTATAATCTATAATCCAAATTGTGCCTTATCATAATCTTATTTAATTTCATCATTTCTCTCCTGCCCAGGGCTATTCTTCTCTCCTCCTTGTATGTACAAATTAAAGTAATAATTGAAGCCAGTTCAATTTGGGCTTGTGCATTTTATGAACTATGCTCAAATAAGACTACACTCTGCTGATGATAAGCAAATATGCTGAAGAAATGGTTTAGAGTGTTAGGTCTGAATACAAGATATTTTAGTATTCAATTCTATCCAATAACTGGTGTTACAGTGGAACCTCATTGAAAGGACTCTCCTGATAGAGGAATCCTCTAGACAAAAGACAGTTTTTATCTTCCAAATTACCATTTTCTACCTATTAGCTGCTCTCCAGTAAGAGTTCACCAGTGCCGGTCCCAAGCCTGGATGAAAAAAAGAAGGGGGAGCAGTAACAAGCTCTGTAAAACACCCGAGCTCAGCTGGCCTGGCTGATAGTACCCTGTAAGGGCTCCTAATCCAAGGATACAGGGTGATCAGCGTTTGTACTCCATGTTAGTAGTGGCTGCACATGGTGTCTGTTCCTCATGTCAGAGGCTGCCATTTCATATTGGAGCTAAGTCGGCCTGCCACTGAGTAGTGCTCCCAGTCTTAATGACAAAGGCAGACACATTCTACTTCACCCAGACCCTAATATGATTGAGTGGAGATAAGAAAGAAGAAGAAGAGTTCACCTCTCTCTAAAATATACTTTGGCTCCTAACTAGATGTTGTGTTCTTTACAGAGAGGTAGTTCTACTGTAATGTGCTGAAACCCTACTTTTTCTTCTTGGTCAATATATTTCCTTCTCTTTAAATTCAAATTTTATTTAACCACAATGCAAAAAAAAAAATGCAAAAAATTTCACATTAAGCTCTGAAGAACACTTAAAAGAATATAAGCCATCAGTTACACGATAAGGAGATGCCTTTTTTTCTCAATTTATGCACATATAGTACATAATTTTTTCATATTGGTTCACATTCTCACACAATTCTGGCCTTAACTACCCATTTCATGATTTTTCAGGATGCCTGAATAACCAGTGTTTTGGTCATTGAGGTACAGCTTGCACCACGCTGATGAGGGCCAACAGTCCCAAAATGCGTACATGGTTAGCTTTACTTGATTAATCAAGAATGAGTATTTGGCCAATTCTGGAATAATTAAAAATCAATGAATAGTTGATATTTATTCTGATAGATGGAGCGAGCCATCAGCAGCTTTCAGTTACACGATAAGGAGTTGCCTTTTTTGAATTATTGTTTCTTAGCTCCATTAGCTTCAAAATAAAATAGCTGGATCAGACATGAGGGACAGACACCATATGTAGTGTCACTCCTAACTTGGGAGTACAGATATTGCTTATCCTGTGTTCCTTAGTTATAGGGTACTATCAGCTAGACCTGCTGAAACCCAGGTTTTTTGTGAGCTTGTTACTATTGGCGGAGATGACAGAATTGTCACTATCTTCAGACTGAAGCCATTAATTACTGTTGTGTGTGTCCTGCTATTATATGTCCCTATAGAACAACCTACATGAGAGGAAACCTCTTTACAAAGGACAGTCTTCATCGCCAAAATTACCATTTTTTACTATTTAGCAACTCTCCAGTAAAAAAACACCTCTCCCTAAAGGACAATTTTGCTCTGCAATTAGGTGTCCTTTACAGGAAGGTTCTACTGTATAAGAAATTTTCTTTTCCTTCAATATACACACACTGATTAGCTGCTCTCTAGTAGGAGGACATCTCTCTCTAAAGGACACTTTGGCAATGTAACATTTCTTTATTTGGGTTTGTTTTAATCTTGATTTTTTCCCCTTTTATCCTAGGGTATCAAGTTCCAACATAACCCACTATGTTCTCCAGGCTACTTCAACAATGATAACACCTACTATGAGGAGGACCACGAGTCCAAGTTCCGGGACCCTGGGTCCAGGCCGGGGGATGAAAACAGAATCCCGGAAGTGAACTTCCCAGTGCCCTATGACACGAACACCAGTCCACAACCTCCGGCCCAACCCAGCACCCCAGTGGCTGCCATGGAGCTGCAGACATCCAGTCGTAGCCCCTCCCTGACCCACACCTTCATCTTCACCCAGCCCTGGATGCTGGCAGGTAGGCCCATGCTCCTTGTAATCTCTCATCTCTCTATCTCCGCCCGCAGAATCCATAGTAGCCCTCTGGTCTTGAGAAATGTCCTGGTGCGCAGTGGTGGTGGGCAGTACTGTAGCTGGCCTGGTGTTGCTGGCACTCCTAGTATCCTTCATTGTGTACCGGATGCGTAAGAAAGACGAGGGGAGCTATGCTCTGGATGAACCAAAGCGGGCTCCCACAGTTCTCTCCTACACCCAGGAAACCAAAAAGGAGTTCTATGCCTGATGGCCGAAAGGATCACGACCATCCCTGAAGTGCCCTTGATCAGCATTGCCCTCCCTTTCCT
Source organism: Cordylochernes scorpioides (assembly GCA_030710605.1). Lineage (NCBI taxonomy): Eukaryota > Metazoa > Arthropoda > Arachnida > Pseudoscorpiones > Chernetidae > Cordylochernes > Cordylochernes scorpioides. The sequence goes on from CP092878.1 coordinate 37,416,078, forward strand.
TCAGACATCTACCCTTCCTTGGCAGATTTGATGGGGATATCTCTCCATTTACTTCTCCCTTTCAACAACCCCTCCCCATTTTTTTTTTAAGTTGTTAGAGTTGTTGAGACTTTGATTTTTTTTTTTATATACTCTACAAACTCTCTATCTCTCTCTCACAAAGTGCAATGAACATCTCTTAGGGAATTCTTTGGTAGACTTTCATCCTATCCCAGAGCTGCTGTTTCCCTCAAGAGACTAGGGGTAGTGTATGTAGCGAAGGTGGTTTACACTATATTTGCACGTCAAGGGTTGTTGTTGTTATTATTGTTGAGTAGAATCAAACGAATCCTGCGCTGTACATTTTTCACCACTTTCTAACTCATTTTGTTTGTTTCCCTCCTTCAAAATAAGTTTTAGTAATCTCAATTTTTATTTTTTTTTGTTTGTTTATTTATGAAGAGCCACTTTTTAAAAATACTTTTCTATAAAGACTGTCTGGTGGATTTAAATTTGTGAAACTCCAGAAATTGTTTCGTCATTATCATTCAACCAGATCTTCCTCTAATATACAGTTAAACCTGTCTATAGTGCCCCCTCTAAATAGCGCCTCCCTCTCTATAGCACCTGATTTTAAATACGTAGTACGATGCAATTTACATTAAAAGTGACCTGTCTATAGCACCCCCTCTATAGCACCCTATTTTGGTGAGTCCCAAGAGGGGGCGCTATAAACAGGTTAACTGTATATTTATTTTTTAAATTTTTCCATCAGGATACATCAGAAATATGGCTAAAAATGCTAAAACAACCTCTTTTTTGTTGTTATTTTAATAGAGATGTTTAAAAATATATTTTCTTATTGTGTTGTAGTTCCATTACACCTGAGATCATTCTTTTTCCCCCTTACTTTACCAAACACTCTGAATCTTGCTAGTCACTTTACCAAAAATGTCAGTTTTCCCTCTTTCCCAGATAGAATTTCAATCAGAGTGTAAAGTCCTAGTACAACTGTGTCAAATGGAAAGGATCTATGTCAAATAGAGAGCTGTTGTGTCCAAAGTGGTTGGTTTAAACTCGGAGATTTGTGGATAGAGGGCGATAACCAGTTCTCAGCACATTACCTGAGGTTGACCTGAGGTCTTTTAATTCATCCCAGAATATGACCTACCCTAGCAAGATGGATTCTCTGGTGTCACTTCACTACCATTGAGATTGTATAGAATATCAAAACTTATACAGACCTATTCATCCAGACAAGACTGTTAACTCGCGCCATTTATTTGCCAAATTCTCATTGCATTCATTTTTGACAAATTATCTTTTTTTTTTTTGGTAGTGAAAATCAAAATTTACTCAAATTTTGTTTTTGATTCATATTTTTGCAAATATAATGTCTATATAGAAATTTGGCTATATTATTCTTTTTCATCTCTGGCTTGTTGTGTTGATTAATTCATCTAGATTTTTTTCTGTTGTTGTTTCTTATTCCTTTGTGTAAAGATTACACAAATTCTATGAGTTCATGCTCCTCGAGCTTTTTTTTTTTCTTCTTCTTACGTGCTTTTCTATGTTCTTCAAATATTTCCATCCATTTGACATCCAAATACTCTAGATAATTATGTGTGTTTTTTTTTATAAAAAATATTATATTAGTTTTTCTGTCTCAAAACCTATTATTTAGCCATCCCTCTATGATGCCATAGCTAACTTGTTGTTTCTTATCCCCCTGTCTAAAGATTACACAAATTCCATGAGTACATGCTCCTTGAGAGATCTTATGGAAGGGGGTGTAGGGGTGCAGCTTTCGTTGATCATGGCACACTTTGGTGAAAGTCTGACTTTGCCTGTAATTTGAGGCCATTCCTATGGAAGCAGATACCTTTGCTGCCGACTCTAATATGAATATAGACGCGTATCCTGGAGAGGGCCCTCGCTGAGGTCTATCAACAGTTGAAGACAGGATTTTTAAAGAGATTTTTCTCCTCTTTCTAACAATACAGCTGTTAGTCGGTGGCTGCTTATTCATCAGAGTTATTCTGCTTGTTTCACCTGTAGCAATCAGTTCTGCCGGGGGGCCATAGCTATTTTTCCAACAGACAGTTCCATTTGCCTGTTTCCAAAAATCACAACCTTATAAAGAAGAAGTTTATAAATTGTCTTCTTTCTGGCTTAATGGAATTTGGATTACTTTTCTTTGGTTCATTTGATTATCTCCCTATTTATACCCACCCATGAACAAAACTTTAAGAAGTCAAAAGTCCACAATTTGGAATTATGAATTATAAACACAAGATAATAAGGCCAAATAAATAAATAGTGTGTGACATTTCGGTAATAACGTTGTGCAAAGATTATAAATATTCCATGAGTCTATGCTTCTCGAGTCTTTTCATTTTATAAAAAGTATATACAGTAGAACTTCCATGAGAGGACACTCGCACTAGAAGACACCTCTCCACAAAGGACAGTTTTCATTGTCAAAATTACCATTTCAACTATTTAGCAACTCTTCAGTAAGTGGACACCTCTCCCTAAAGGACACTTTGGCTCTGCAATTAGGTGTCCTTTACAGGGAGGTTCTACTGTACCTTATTTTTTTTCCTTGAAATAATCCAGGTTCTGCATGCTCTTGTGTCAAATTTAAATGTGCCAAATGCCCATTTCTTCTATCTTCTCCTCCCTCTCCTCTTTAAACCATCCTCATTTAAGGTGAAGAGGTTAATCTGATCCTACAATTGAACTTTGCTGATGGTTTATGTCCTTCTATCAAAGATAAATGTCAACATGCAAAAATGTCACCATTTAACAATATTCTCTCTGTATAGATTGTGCTGAATTGTGCTTTATCATCCTCTCTGAATTATTCAGCTAAAATATTTTTCTTGATTTATTATTTCAAGTAATTGACAAGCCCCTGTATGATTTCAGGATGTTGCCATATTTCTTTTTCCTCAATGATGGAGGTTGTCTTCCTCGACGGGTAAAATGTAGGTCTCCCATTGATTTGAAGAATCTGAAGCCTATTATATGTTGTAGTTTGATTTAGCTTCAGATTAAGTTGCCCTTAATATAGAGGACAGACATCTTTGCTACCAAACCCTAACATGGATTCAGTTGGTTGGTAGTGCTTGTTACCTCTAATGGTGGCACCTAATCCATTGTTGAGTGTGTGTGGTGGATTTTTATGAGTTTAGCCCTCCCACACACACTGTTGATGGCTATTGGTCCATGACTTCTTCTTTCTTATCTCCACTCAACAATTATATTACAGTATCAATCCTGTAGAGCTTGTTGATGCTGTCTGCTGGGAATGCTGAGTAGAACTCATCAATGGAGATTTGACAACCATAATGACTGAGTGAAGTAGAATGTGTCTGCTTTTGTCATTAAGACTGAGAGTACTACTCAGTAGCAGGCCGACTTAGCTCCAATATGAAATGTCCACCTCTGACATGAGGAACAGATATCATGTACAGCCATTCCTAACATGGAGTACAGACTCATCCTGTATCCCTGGATCAGGAGTCCTTACAGGGTACTATCAGCCGGGCCAGCTGAGCTCAGGTGGTCCATGACTGCTTCACAGCTAGTTTCCCTATCTATCTAAAGGCCTATCCACTGCCTAGTAGGAATACCCCAAGAACTGAAGAACTGAATTGATGTTTCCCAAAGATAGGTTGCCCAGCTGGCATTCATAGTTCTTACAAGACACTCTGGCCAGGTTTAATACACCACGACTTACGTGTTGATTATTTGTAAGAACTAAATTGATGTTTATTTTCCATAGTTGGCACAAACCATCAGCAACATTCAATTACAAGACTAATAGATGCTTTTTGATCCTTTTCCTATTATGATCTTTATTATATATATACAGTAGAACATGCTCCATGAGAGTATACTCTGGCTAGAGGACACCTCTCTACAAAGAATACTTTTCATCACCTAAATGACCATTTTTACTATTTAGCAACTCCCCGGTAAGAAGACACCTCTTCCTAAAGGACACTTTAGCTCTGAAAATAAGTGTCCTTTACAGGGAGGTTCTACTGTATATATATTTTTCTTCTCTTCCCAAAATATAATTGTATTTTGTTCTTTGAGGTTTGCATTCCTGGACTTTAAAAGAGTTCTCTACCTATCTAAACCTATCAGATAATGACTCTTCCTGGAGGCTTATAAACTTATACAGGTTGTCCATACTCACTAGCTTCTTGTTCATATTGGTCTTGTCCATATTTTAATCCATCCTTTCAGCATTGTCTCTTCAAAAGCCTTCAATATCTTTATATTGATTAATGATGCTTTTCCTCCTTTATAACTATTTCTTTCCATTTTTTTTACCTCGGACTTAAAAAGAATACTAAGTGATAGGAAGTTTGAGTGTTAGTTGAGCATTTTGAAACCTTGATATGATTCATTGAGGATGTATATTGCTAAACTGCCAAAATGTCGCCCCACAGGGCCAATAACACTTCATCCTATTGTGAAATAATTCTCCCACACACAGTTTTTATCTATATATTACTTTTTTTAATGGATTTTCCTTACTGTTCAAGCTAACACAGATAACACAGATATGTTAGAGTTGGCCAGGATGGGCTTGCACAATTTCCTACATAGTCAATTTAAAAAAAAAAAAAAAAAAAAGGATGAACCTGTATATGCTTAAACAAAACAACACACCCATTTTTATTTTTATCCCATTATAACATGCAGAGAATGTCTTTACAGTTGCCAGCAGTTTGCAAATCTACCATTGCTATCCATATCTAAAGTCTATAGCATATATGTACCTGAGTTAAACTTTTCTGTTTTGATTAACACTTAAGATAATCACAACCTTGAGTTAATTTAAATCATTTTATTCGCGATCGAACGTTGTGGCCCACTGTACGTATTACATCCCAAACACGATGCGACACCAGCCATCTCTGTCTTGAGCTTGATGTACCATCTCGGCGACCATCAAGCCAGTGAGTTCCTTTAATTGATCTATGAAGCATGTCGGCGAGCATCCAGGTATATGTCGCCCAGACATCTTTCCGGTCAGTATGGTGTACTCCATTCCCCTGTGTCGCGCGATGTGACCGAAGAATCTCAATTCTGTTGTACTCGCCACAGAAGTCAGTCATCTTCCAAAATCAATAGTAGTGATAGTATCGATGTCCTACGCACTGTCCAATGTAAACGAGTATATATATAAAATCCTAAATGACTGACAGAACCCAAGAACCTCTCATACGAGTCCAGAAGCAGCCATGTGTTTTGTACAATATTTTATCACGGAAGGCTCCACTATACTAAAGGATATCAAGATATATAAAGACCATTTTTATACTGTGCCATTCGTCAACGTAGAAAGGCAACTTGAATACAACTATACAGATATTTCCCTTCATCATAGAATTCTTTTTGTCCTCAGATTCCACACGTTGACAACATACAACTAGATAATCTACCCTCTCAGATATATCTATAGAAGCCGTCGCTTTCAGTTTTATTGACAAGTTTCCATTCCTTTGAGAGATTCTTTAAACCTTCATCTCCAGCTGTACGTGCTCAGGTTATTCTCCCCTGTATATAGATGTATATATCACATTTTGATATTGCAGTTTTTTACAGGGATTCAACATTCTCTCTCTCTCTTTCCCTACCTATATAGCCAAACATTTTTTCTCCTATTTGCATATGTATTAGAAGAGAATATTGCTATAAAGTATAAAATAAGTATATAAATAATAGCAATGTGTTTCTTTATTCGTGCAAAGTACAAGCTTTCGGATCTTTATAATTCTTCCACAGGTTATCACAGCTATGCCTCTCTCTGTTAAAGGATTATCTTCTTCTTCTTTCTTATCTCCACTCAATCATATTAGGGTATCAAGTTGTGACCCTTGATGGTGTCTGTTTGACAACCATCATGACTGGGTGAAGTAGAATGTCTTTGTCATTAAGACTGGGAGCACTACTCAGTGGCAGGCCGACTTAGCTCCAAAAGAAATGGCTGCCTTTGACATGAGAAACAGACGCCATGTGCAGCTGCTCCTAACATGGAGTACAAACGCTGCTTATCCTGTATCCCTGGATTAGGAGCCCTTATAGGGTACTATCAGCCAGGCCAGCTGAACCCAGGTTTTTAACCGAGTTTGTTACTGCTCTCCCTCCTCCTTTTTCATCCAGGCTTGGGACCGGCAAAGGTGGAGTTTTAGAGGATTATAAAGATCTGAAAGCTTGTACTTTGAACGAATAAAGAAACACATTGCTACTGTTTATATTCTTATTTTATTTGCATATGTGGCCAAAGGATCTGTTCTTTTTGTGTCAAAGTATTCTAATCCTTTAGAAGATATCATTTTTACCCCCTTTTCATTTATTCCTTTTTTACAAAAGTATTGTGTTTTATTTTTTTGCAATAATAGTTTTTACATTCCATATATATATATTTATGTATTTATTACTGTTATATCTAATTGTTTTAATTTTTTTTTTAACAAGAGTGTTAAGCAATATGTTTTATATAGTTATTATTATTTTAATTTATTCATTTTTTTTGTCTTTTAATTGAAAGATAAACATGTGCATAGTCTTTCTGTTTTTCTTTCTATTAAAATTGATAATAATTATTGATTATTTTATTTATTGATTGAATGTATCCAATTTGGGATTTGATCTCAGGTCTTGGATGTTGGAAATTGAGTCTGTGGACGAGTGGTAGAAGTTGTTGATTTCCGAAAGCCAAGACCCAATATCGAATTCCAAATTGAATATTTATTGATTGGAAATTGAAGAATCTCTATTTATTTATTGATTACTTTAGTTATTGATAGAAAGTCATTTGCAAGAGTTTATTTACCTATATACAGTTGAACCTCCATGTAGAGGACACTTCCTGCTAAGCAGACACCTCTCTACAAAGAACAGTTTTCATTGCCAAAATCATCATTTTTTTACCTAAATGCTACTCTTTGGACACGCTCTTTCTAAAGAACACTTTGGTTCTGCAACTAGGTGTATTTAAAGAGGTGTATAGAAAGAGGTTCTACTGTATATACATTTTGTTAATTTATTTTGTTAATTTTTGTTGTTATTGATTGAAAGTTTGAGTACAAAGTTTTTATTTTAATTTATTGTTATAATATAATGTTCTGTTGTTGACATTGATTGGAAGTATAGTAGAACCTCCATTAGAGGACACCTCTCTACAAAAAAGAGTTTGAAATTTACAAAATTACCATTTTTACTATTTAACAACTCTCCAGTAAGAGGACACTTCTCCCTAAAGGACACTTTGGCTCTGTAATTAGGTGTCCTTTATAGGGAGGTTCTACTGTAGATATATTGTTAAATTATTTTTTTTATTTGTTTGTTTTTTTTTATTGAAATTTTGAGTACAAAGTTTTTATTTTAATTTATTGTTTTAATAATGTTCTATTGTTGTCATTGATTAGAAGTACAGTAGAACCTCCATGAGAGGACACTCGTGCTAATGGACACCTTTCTATAAAGGGCAGTTTTTTATAACCAAAATTACCATTTTTACTATTTAACAACTCTCCAGTAAGAGGACACTTCTCCCTAAAGGACACTTTGGCTCTGCAATTAGGTGTCCTTTATAGGGAGGTTCTACTGTAGATATATTGTTATTTTTTTTGTTGTTATTGATTGAGAGTTTGAGTAGAAAGTTTTTATTCAAATTGTGTTATTAATGTTTTGTTGTTATCAATGATTGGAAGTACCTAGAATGCTTCCAAGAATCTCACATTTACATTTGTGATGGGGCACATTTTTGTTTATGTTACTTTTTTTAAATGGTATTAATGAAATATTTTGCTATTTTTAGCTAAAAATATTGAACTAATGGAAATATAGTAGAACCTCCATGAGAGGACTCTCGTGCTAGAGGACTCCTCTCTATAAAGGACAGTTTTTTTTTTTATCACCAAAATCAACATCTTTTATTACCGAAGTTTATTTGTTAGTTGGAAGTAGATTAAGAAAAAAATGAATTTCTGCATCTTTTATTAATTATCAACTCCCTCCAGTAAGAGAACAACCTCTGTCTAAAGGATACTTTGGTTCTGTAACTAGGTGTTGTCCTTTACATGGAGGTTCTACTGTATTTTAGAACTTTATTTGTAGTTTATTGTATTTATTTTCACATTCATTTTCATTATTTATTGTGAATAACTGTCTCAATTTTCTTCAGTTATGACTTTCTGGGAGAATATGTATGTGTCAATTATATGGCTAGTCTCAGAAAAATGTTTAAGTTTAATTTCACAATTTTGTATAGTTTTACTTCATTAAGTCTACACATTGAATTTTATAATTGGAACTCATTTCTATTTAAGTCCCAATTATAGCTAATGTAATTTGGTAAATGTGTATTTAAAATATGGTTCACCAATTAACTTAAATTTATACTTCATTAAGTATATTTTGATAATTGTAACTCATTTATCTCTAAGTCCCAATTAAAACTAGTCTCATTTGGTGAATGTGTATTTGAAATATGGTTCACCAATTAACTTAAATTTATACTTCATTAAGTCTACTTTGATAATTGGAACTCATTTCTCCCTAAGTCACAATTATAGCTAGTCTCATTTGAAATAATGGTTTATTTCACCAATTAACTTCATTTATTTATTTATTACCAGTTGCAAATAAGACACGCTATATTCAATATGGATAATTGCACATGAAACTATACTTTGGTAATTGTGAATCCACAAATTAAAAAAATAAGAGTTGGCTGTATGTGTTTTTACAGTATTTATTTATTATTTTTTGCATTTGTATTGTCTACATGCTATCATGCTCATAAATTTAAGAAAAAAATCATTTTTTAAGTACAGTAGAACCTCCCTTTAATGGACACCCCGCTAGCAGACACCTCTCTACAAAGGACAGTTTTCATTTGCAAAATTACAATTTTTACAAATCAGTAACTCTCAGGTAAGAGGACACCTCTCCCTAAAGGAAACTTTGACTCTGTAATTAGATGTTGTCATTTACAGGGAGGTTCTACTGTATTTAGTTTTAAATATAAAGTTGATTTATATGTTATATATAAACCTTTTTCCCATTCTTCCTTCCCCCCAATCTATATTAAAACTCCTTTTGGTATGTTTATTACAACTTTCCCATGTTCATTGGGCCCCACTACTTTCTGTATCCATTGAAGAAAAAAGGTCTCTTCATTAAGATTACCTTGTTATTAAAGTTCTTCCTGACCTTGATCCCATTGAAGACCTTACTAGAGGGGTGGGGGTTTAACTGTCTGTATTTTATATGTAGAGAGAGACGTTGTTTATTTATAATCAAAGAAGTAGCTAATATTTAGCATGGGTTCCGTAGGCTCTATTTGGACCTTTGGTTGCGGTGCTGTTGTCATTCCTTCCTCTGTGACTCCTTAGCTATCTAGAACATGGCTGTGTTTGAATCTGTGTAACCTTTTAAATGTGTGTGCCTTGTGTTTTCTATCTTTTACTTTGTTTGACAGACTCTCTAGTCTGGGAATACAATATTTAGTCCCAATTATCAGTAGTATTGCACCAATTAATGATTATGTGCATTGTCATCCTCTTATTTTGATAAGGCACAATTTGGATTATAGATTATAAACACAAGGTAATAAGACCAAATCTAAATAAATAAATAGTGTGTGACATTTCGGTAACAGCGTTGTTACCATCTTCAGACAAAAAGTACTGAATACTTACCATTCAGTAATTTTGTCTGAAGACGTCACACACTATTAATTTATTTGGATTAGGTCTTATTTTCTTGTAGAAGTGGAAAGTCTTTATGTTGTCTATTTTATTTATTTATTTTTCTTTTGAAAGAGACAGAGGCAATTTTGTTCACATTTGGTTATCTCGTGTCACTTCAATAAAGGTCACTGTGTATCTATCTTTCAGAGTTATTATCTGAATTCCGATAAACTCGCTAAAAGGTACAACTTCCTTAAGTTTTGTCCATGAGTGTATATAATATATAAAGGTAGTAAGACGACACATATATCCAAATAGGTAAACTGTGAGGTTTCACAGTAACAGTATTGTTGCCATCTTCCAACAAGAGTTATGAATATATATTTTCAATGCTTTTGTAATAATAAATAACAACACTGTTACTGAAACATCAATAATAGTTTTATCTATTTGGTGGTGTGTAGTCTTGTTCTTTATGTTTCTAATATATAATCTAAATGTGTACCTTATTATTATCTGATGTATACAGTAGAATCTCCCATGAGATACCATAGTTTGGCTTAACCTGGTTTTTTCCTGGAGGTGTTTCCTCCTGTCTTAGTTGAAAGACTCCTCAAGACCTGACATAACTACCTCCAGAAGAGAATGTTTAGCCATGTATTTAAACTTTTTTTTTGCTTATCCCTAGTACACGTGGTACAGACCATGATAATCATGGTGGGTAGAGGTTGGCAACTGCTTTTACTGTAAGTACACATGTCTTCACATGTGAAAAGCAGTTTGACTTTGCACTTATAAATGTGCCAGAGCCCTGTCTGGTTACTTGTACTTGCTGGTGGGGTTGGACTTTTGCAAGAATCGAAGGCCATTGGAGCATTTTTTTTTTTTAATCAGAAAAGTGCCCAATGCGGGAATTGAACCTGGGTCGTAACGGTTGAAAACCAACAATTCAGACCCTCCTTCCACTGACCCCCCATTTAAACTATGGTCTCTCATGGAAGGTAGACTGTATTTACAATCTGTATACAGAGGAAAGGTCAGTAAAATGGATGCAAGGGAAACTATGGAATGAGGTGAAATTCCATACATATCTCTCACAATGTTTATTTCTTGTATTTCCTTCATCTGCAATGGTTTAAGAGCTGCTGATGTATTCCTGAACCTACCTGTAGTGTCCTTTGTTAGTAATCAATCTTCTCCATGAGATATGAAACAATTCTTTCTGATGAAGCATATCAAGGGCTAATATGGATTCTGTTTAATTATAAGAAGACACTCTCTCATAAAAAATTGAAATTACAAGAGATAATTGGGACTCTTCTTCTTTCTTATCTCCACACTGGGTGAAGTAGAATGTGTCTGCCTTTGTCATTAAGACTGGGAGCACTACTCAGTGGCAGGCTGACTTAGCTCTAAAATAAATGGCCGCCTCTGACATGAGGAACAGACGCCATGTGCAGCCGTTCCTAACATGGAGTACAAATGCTGCTCATCCTGTATCCCTGGATTAGGAGCCCTAACAGGGTACTAACAGCCAGGCCAGCTGAGCCCAGGTTTTTTAGTGAGTTTGTTACTGCTCCCCCTCCTCCTTTTTCATCCGGGCTTGGGACCGGCAAGGGCTGAGTTAAATAATTGGGACTAAATTTTTTGTATTCCCATTTTTTAATCAAGAGTTGACTGTAAATCTCCCTGATTTGTGTGTGTTTGTTACACCTCGCTGCCAAGGTTGATGCCTAGTTTTGTTTAGTTTCCTTTTTGTATATATTTATATATGAGCTTGTGTTTGGATCATCCCCTGTGTTCACTAGGCAGTGATGTTTGGATACCGTACAATAAAGTCTTTACTTTATACTTTGTAAAATTGTGGTGTAGATCTGTTGCTTTTTTTATAAACATCCACTTAACCCCTGTGTGTTTTTAACCCCTTTGTGAACCAGTCTCTGGATGCAACATTGACAAGTTTGGTAGCAAGAGACCAGTATTAGAATTCATCCCACACAATACAGTAAAAACTCCATGAGAGGACAATCCCACTAGAGGACATCTCTCTATACAAAGGACAGTTTTTATTTAAAAAATTACCATTTTTTATTGCTACAAGAAAATAAGACCTAATCTAAATAAATTAATAGTGTGTGATGTTTCGGTAACAGCATTGTTACCATCATGAGACAATAGAGTAAAAATGAAAAAAAAATGAAGAATTTTATTAATCTATCTGATGTTGGTAACACAATGCTGTTACTGAAATGTCTCACACTTATTTGGATTAGGTCTTATTACCTTGTAGCTATAATCCAAATTGTGCTTTATCATACCATTATTATTATATTAGCAAGATGCATCATCTGTTATCAAAATTCAAAACTATTATAGACGCGTAAGATTCTTTTTGAAAATAAACAATTTTACTGCCCTTACTGCAATGGAAAAATTAATGATGCTGATGCTGCACATGACTGGTACAGAGCAGGAGGGACAAGTACCGGTTCTGTCCTCCCAAGAGAACAACAGTATTTGATTTCCAGACTTAAGTCTGGTCATCTACGGACAATGACTTTCCAGAATGGTTGCAGGGTTTTCCCACTATGTACTAAGTGCAATTCTCAGCCTGCAACCCCAAGACACATTATTGACTGTATTGACTCATCCATTGATGAGCTCTACTCTTCCCCGGCAGACACCATCAAAAATCTCAAGCTTTACAAACTTGATACCTTAGTGTGATTGAATGGAGATAAGAAAGAAGATGGGAGGGCCTGGCTCATCAGGAAAGTTCACCACTGATGAGCCAGGCTATCCCATTAATATTTTCCATTGCAGTAAGGGCAGTAGAAATTGTTTATTTTAAAAAAGAATCATACGTGTCTATAATAGTTTCGAATTATATTAGCAACTCTCCAATAAGGACGCCTCTTCCTAAAGACACTTTGGCTCTGTAACTAGGTGAAGTCAAATTGTACATCAAATTCTGACAGCTTGGCCTCTAATTTTCTGCCAATCTGACTTCTCTGACCCATTCCCAATAAACACACCTCATTTCCTTCTTGTACTGGACTCATTTTGTTGTTGTTTTCTAATGCACCCAACAAGTCTCACCTTGCCATGTACCACTTATGTCCATAGATTTGTTTTTTTTATTACCCCTAGTACATGTGGTACAGGCCATAATAATCATGGTGAGTAGAAGTTGGCAAATGCTTTTACTGTAAGTGCACCACGTGTCTACACATGTGAAAAGCAGTTCGACTAATAAAAACTCCCTTGAACTGTTTTATTTGTTAGATTTGTTAAATACCAGAATTCCTTCCAAGTGCCAGGAGAGTAGAGCCCAATACAGTATTAGACTCATGCCTGTAATCTTACTGAATTAACATCAATGTTGGGGGATCAAATATCACCTCTCCCTAAAGGACACTTTGACTCTGCAATTAGGTGTCCTTTACAGGTAGGTTCTACTGTACTTAGAAAATCTCCGGTAGGAGGACATCTCTCCCTAAAGGACACTTTGACTCTGCAATTAGGTGTCCTTTACAGGTAGTTCTACTGTAATATAAATTATTCATATGGAACCTTTTATCTGTATCAATTTTCAGGTTTATTCAGTTGTATGTGTACTATTTTTTTTTTTCTTTTTTTATTGGCCTAATTTCCACACCACCCAGGAGGTACGGCCGTTGGCGCGTTACCCTTTGTTTATAGTGGCGGGTTCCCCAGTAGGCCTATACCACTCTTCTAACAGAGCTCCAACATCAGGTCGCTCGAGTCAGCCTCCGCCCAGGCATTACTCGGCCGAGTCCGATTAAATCAGCCCTGCCAGGCTCCTAGACATCCTACCTAGAGTAAAAGTATTTTATCTAAAGTGGCCATTGTTGGAGACCCTGGAAACCTAATTTTTATTTTATAACTGATATTTAGATTTTTAAAATAATTTGGGAAAAATATATTAATTCTTACACATGAAAATAAATTTCAATTAATAGTAGAAGATGGGAAATTCATATGACTTGTATTCTGTTGTTGTTTCTTATCCCCTTGTGTAAAGATTACACGAATTCCATGAGTTCATGCTCCTCGAGCTGTTTTATGATGAGCAGCAGCCTCTCCCAAAGGTCCTGTTTAGTGCATCTAATGCAAGCCAAAATGTGTTCTGGAGCTGCAGGTGCCAAGCTACATTTTGGTCAAGTGTGAGGTAGAATTTGTTATTATTTTCTATCTTCAATGGCTTGTGAGATGGACTGTTCTAAATCTTGTTAGTGTTGTTTGATGCTGTCTATTTCTGATGTTCAGAGCTCCTCCTGGGTTCACTCCACTGTACCAACTGTGCTTAGGTGGGATCCTCCAGTTCTTATGACTTGTATTCTAATCCTGTCCATTAATTTGATGCAAGATAGATGATTGACCCATGGATTCACAAATAATAAAGGCTCTACAATACCAGCCCTATCTTCCAAAAAAAGACCTCTGGGAAAATCACAGGATTATAATAGAAAAGCTGAGACAATGTAACCTAATGGAGATTGTTTAAATGAGTTGAGGAATAAGCAACATCAGCCACCCTCACATAAGATAGGGGACAGAGTAAATCATTTTACCACTTATTATCTTCATTCCCACTTAATATTTTCCTGTATTTCTCAGTTTCTCTAAAATTACCAAAAATTCGACTTTTCAATCACAAAGTAACCAGTTACTGAATATTCCTTTTAAGAATTCCAATTTAAATCTTTTTTTTTTGCTTATTCCTAATACACGTGGTACAGGCCATGATAATCATGGTGGGTAGAAGTTGGCGACTGCTTTTACTATAAGTGCACAACATGTCTACACATGTGAAAAGCAGTTCGACTTTGCGCTTACAAATGTGCCAGAGCCCCGTTTAGTTACTTGCACACACTGGTGGGGTTGGACTTTTACAAGAATGGGGGCCATTGGAGCATTTTTCTTTTAAATCAGAAAAAAGTGCCCAATGCAGGAATCGAACCTGGGTCGTTACAGTTGAAAATCAATGTATTAGACCATCCTTCCACCAACCCCCTATATATAGGTTTAGTATAGATAAGTGTGTTGATTGAAACATGAGAGAATGGAAATCTTACCTCTATTTCTTGAAATAAACAATAATTATGAAACTATTATAAACGTGTGATTCTTTTTTAAAAAATAAACACTTTTTACTGTCCTTACTGCAATGGAAAAATTAATGGGAGGGCCTGGCTCATCAGTGGTGAACCCTCCCAGCGGTTTTGCCAGTTTAATCTACCATACTGCTGTTATATTGCATTTTTGGAACTTCCTTTTATAGTGATACTGATGCTATACTCTTTGAATGGTATCACTATAAAAGGAAGTTCCAAAAATGCAATATAAAAGCGGTATGGTAGATTAAACTGGCGAAACCACTGGGAGGGTTCACCACTGATGAGCCAGGACCTCCCATTAATTTTTCCATTGCAGTAAGGACAGTAGAAACTGTTTATTTTTAAAAAGAATCATACGTGTCTATAATAGTTTCGAATTTTGATAACAGATGACGCGCTAATGCATTATAAAACAATAAATATACTTGCAATTCCATTGTGAACTTGTTTTTTTTTTACATATTGATGATAAAGCATAATTTGGATTATAGATTATAAACACAATGTAAAAACACCAAATCCAAATAAATAAATAAATAGTGTGCGATGTTTTGTTGCAGTGTTGTTACTATCTTCAGATAAAAGAATTCTTAAATATAATTAAATAAAAATAGAAAATTCAGGACTTTATAGCTTACCCTTAAATCCTATTAGATCCTTTATCATTATGATACAGGTCATAATAATCATGGTGGGTAGAAGTAGGCGATTGCTTTTATTGTAACTGCACTACATGTCTACACATGTGAATAGCAGTTCGACTTTGCACTTACAAGTGTGGCAGAGGCCCATTTGGTTACTTGCACTTAATGGTGGGGTTGGTATTTTGGAAGAATCGAGGGGCCAATGGAGCATTTTTCAACTTAGAAAAGTGGCCAATGTTTTTTTAGGTTTTAAATACAGGGGGTCGGTGGAAGGATGGTCTGAACCGTTGGTTTTTGACGGCTACGACCCGGGTTTGATTCCCGCATTGAGCACTTTTTTTCTAATAAAAAAAAAGCTCCAATGGCCCCAGATTCTTGGAAAAGTCCAACCCCACCAGCGAGTGCAAGTAAGCAAACGGGGCCCTGACACATTTGTAAGTGCAAAGTCAAACTGCTTTTCACATGTATAAACATGTGGTTCACTTACCGTGAAGCAGTCACCTACTTCTACCCACCATGGTTATCATGGCCTGTACCACGTGTACTAGGGATAAGCAAAAAAAAAAAAGGTTTTAAATACTCAAAGTTGTATTTCCATTTAGTTTACTTACTAGATTTGTATTTGATAAACAAAGAGGAATATCTTGGTTATGATTTGTTGGCAATCTGTCAAGTGTTAGTTTAAAATATCTGCCTATTGAAGAAGGCCTAAATATCTAAAAATGTATGTAGGTGGGATTGCACACAATAATCAGAGATAATAATAAAAAATAGATATCTTTATTAAGTATCTATTGTAATTATTAAGGTGTCAAAACTTGGTACTGCCATTGAAGATCTTAATAAGCAGGTTTTCTCCTATAATAACAAAAATTTTTATTTGTGAACAAGAATAAAAAAAAAAAACAGAGGTGAAAAAAAAATGGATAAATTATGTTTATTGATTTTTTAAAGTCTTTACATGAAGAGAAGATGACATTATTTCTGCAAACACAGAGTGAGTGAGTGGTCAGCTGAAGACAGGATGGAGTACAGTACTACCTTGGTAGCAGCAAGCTGAGTGAAGAGCCGGTGACCACTGAGGAAGGTCAGGAATCCAATCCAGGAAAGGTACTTGATGGTGGTGAACATGTTCAGGTTCACCCAGCAGCAGGCAAACAGGGCGAAGATGCCTGAAATAACACACTTGTCAATAACATCCCAGCTGTATGTATTTACTCTCTCCAAGTGAGAGGCATGGAAAAGTTTCAAAGCAATGAATTACTTGTTTTTTAAAATTTAAAATAAATTTTGTTGTTTGCCCGCTGGTAACATAACATTATATATTGTCGTCGAGATAATAAGTCAAGGGCAAATTTGGGGATAATTAATTTATTATAAAGGTGGGTATTTACCTTTTAGTTCTCCAATAAAATTATATACAAGAGGTATTTATAGGGAGAGAGACTTATCCCAAGGTAATGAGAGTGGTCAGCCACCGTTTTCCTTATTTGCCGATAAGATTCCG
Source organism: Cordylochernes scorpioides (assembly GCA_030710605.1). NCBI lineage: Eukaryota > Metazoa > Arthropoda > Arachnida > Pseudoscorpiones > Chernetidae > Cordylochernes > Cordylochernes scorpioides. The sequence goes on from CP092878.1 coordinate 37,433,071, forward strand.
AGAACCCCTCACATCTGTGGTTGTACCCCGGAGTCCAGTGATGATTGACAGGTGCCCCATGGAGCTTCCTGTGTCCGGGGTTGTAGAGCTACTTGACAATATTACTACTTATTTGTTCAACTAGACTAAATAAAAAAGATAGAGACATCTTGTTAATTACATCTCTCATCAAGGCAGAGTTGAGTCCTTCTAATGATGTATTTTACCCATCTTCCATGTTTTCCCACTATGTACTAAGTGCAAATCTCAACCTCCATCCCCAAACCACATCATTGACTCATCCATTGAAGAGCTCTACTCATCATCCCCAGCAGACACTACTCATCCATTGAAGAGCTCTACTCATCCCCAGCAGACTACAGTATAATGGAGACCCTAGGTCACTCACCAGACAGTCCGAGGTGGAAGCTCACAGCAGGCAGTGGAGCCAGCACAATGTCCGACAGGTTGACTCCCAGCCAGGCCCACATCACCAGCAGGGGCAGCCAGGGCACCACTATCACCAGCACTGAGAAGGCTGTGGACAGGGCCGCAGGGGCTCGCTTCTCCTGAGGCCGGAACAGGTGGCGGATCACTGGCTTGGGCTCATAGATGGGCTGGGCCACGCTGGGTTCCTGGCTCTGCTGGCTGCTGGGGGAGGATGGGAAGGTCAGCTTCACTCCGCCCTGCACAGCCATTCTCTGGTCTCAAACACCACTCTTCTTGATTCTCTTTCAAACACATACAAAAAGAAACATCCAATACAGGAGTCAACACTCCATCATTGGTATCTGAACCAAAAGCTATTCTAGAATGTGAGATGAACCTACAAGCAGCAAACTATATCTCCAGGCTCAAAACTGGCCATACAAGACTGCTCCTCTTCCAGGATGGTGTAAAGATCTTCCCACAATGTACCATCTACAGGACCAGAGAGGCCTCACCAGACCACCTCTTGGAATGTATGGAAGCCTCAAGACAGGACCTGTATTCCAATCCTACCAAGATTGTGAATTTGATCTATGAATATAGTCTCCATGACCTTGTATAATTATACAATGGGGGGGGGGGATAATAATAATAATAAAAAAACTCTTCTTAAATGGATAGACATGTGTTTCTTAGATGTCCATATATGATGCTTCACTTATATAATTCAAGGTTTAGTTTCTACTTGAGTTAAATTATTGAATCCTAAGTGAAAAGATGAGCTTTCGAAGAATCTCCTTATATCTATATCAATATATCATACACACAAAGCTTTTATTAAGACACCAGTCTTATAGAGATTCTCCTTTTTCATTGCCGACTTGTAACAATATCCTTAGGATCAATCACCATCATATAGTGGAGGAGATAAATCCAAGTTCCTACTTACTGATTTGTAAAAGTTATATAGGGACAGAGCAACCATTCAACTTGATATGGCACTGGTTAAAATACTTTGTACTGAGGTAAGTTGGCTGTCGTTTACTTTTTTGAGAAGAACATTTCTCTTTCATCACTATTATACTGGCACCCAAAGATATAATGAGATATTTTAATTTCTAATTTTTCTTTGTAAAGCTGGCATATTGTATCCCCTTCACTGAAAATTTTGATATGGTGTTTCTGAAAAAAAAAAAAAAAAAAAAAAAAAAGGAAAATTCTCTGTTGTGCAATATAGCGTTTTGTTGGAAATGGAAGATCGCTAAGTAAATAGCTTTCAGTCAAAAATGAACAATGTAAGTACTTTTTAAGAGAGGATAGAATTTACAATTTTTGATTTTAACCTGATCATTTTGAATAGATTGTTCTATTGCTATCTTGACTATTGATGACATTTCCCTCTGGACAATGCTTATATCATTGCAGTGAGTTAACCAAGAAAATCTGGTTGAATTGAGTATGTTGGCCAAACTTTCCGCAAACCCGATATAGACATTTCTTATTCTTGATACCTCCAGTAGTTGAGTTAGACCTATATGTGGAAGTCGGCTATTGTCCATTTTCAGAATTCTAAGCCAGAACCTGAGTGTCAACACTGTAACTTCCAGTGACGTTTGTCCACATTCCATGCACAGAATATAACCGGGAGTATATCTAGGTAAATTTAAGAGCTGCTAGAGAAAATTGTCCTGAACCCCATCCACCAAGATTTTCCGCTTATTTACCCAAATCGGAGATGCATATAGCAAGGTTGAGAGAACCATTGAATCCAAGAGCCTGAATGAGGATTTAATAGAGTTGATTTTTGATTTGATCAATATTGTCCAAACCGGATTATTAGCATTTGGTGACTTGTTTTTAGAAAGTTGCGCCACCTGTTGAGTTTGAAGTGGTCAGCTGGTAACCCAAATACATGTATTTAGATGTTGCAATAAGAGGCATTTGTCCCCAGAACCAAACATCAGAGCGAGCTAGTCAACCTTTATTCCTAAACACCATAACCTTTGATTTCTTTTGATTCAAAGTTAGGAAATTTTTAGGAAATATTTTCTGAGTAAATTAATTTTTATTTAAAGATTCATTTTTTATTCTCCTAAAAGCACAATGTCATATGCGAACAGAAGGAGATGTACGTTTCTATAATTCAGTAAATAGATACTCCAACCCCACTAGCGAGTGCAAGTAACCAAACGGGGCTCTGGCACATTTGTAAGTGCAAAGTCGAACTGCTTTTCACATGCGTGAACATGTGGTGCAATTAAGAGTAAAAGCAGTCGCTAACTACCCACCATGATTATCATGGCCTGTACCACGTGTATTAGGGATAGCAAAAAAAAAAAAGTGATTAGATACTTGGCATGTCCACATCATCATATAAAGAAACTATTGTTCATCATAAAGGAGGAGGAATTGACAGGTGCTAATATTGTCTTCCATCAACACAAGTAGAACTCCCCATTGTTGAACTGAGAGTTCCACAGATACAAGTAAGTTTGTGGAAGCAAGCCACTCACCAGTTTCCAGACAATGGGGCTGCTGATGACAGCATCACCAACAACAAGGGACAGATCGTAGAGTCCGGAGATATGGCTGAAATCCTTGGACTTGGCCAGGAGATCCTGGAAACCACATGTCACCACTAGGTCAGCTTTCCATGGAATTCATGTTCTCTTTACACAAGAAACAACAACAGGTTAGCTTTCAAGACTTAGTTATCTAGTCGAACTGCTTTTCACATGTGTAGACATGTGGTGCGCTTACAGTAAAAAGCAGTCGCTAACTACCCACCATGATTATCATGGCCTGTACCACATGTACTAGGGATAAGCAAAAAAAAAAAAAACTTAGTTATAAGAACACAACCAGGGAGAAAGAGGTCCAAGATATTCCCTATATGTGCTGGTTAGAAGGTTGGCTTAATGTCTGCATTAACAAACCATTCCTTCTAAACGTTAAAGCCATAAAGTTTCCTTTATACTTAAAACAAACTTCTACTGTCCTTACTACGATGAAAAATTATCGGGAGGGGTTGGTTCATCAGTGGTGAACCCTCCCAGCGGTTTAGTCAATTTAATCTTCCAGATGCTTTCTTTATTTAATTCTGTATTGGACGATTTTGTTTATATAGTATGGAATATAGGTCCCGAACCCTTTTATTTATTTATTTTTAATTATAAACCAAAAGGTAAACTAGAACAAAAACCATAACTTTTTTAAATAATAGAATAAAGTTTTTTTTTTTCAAATATATTTCAATCTAATAGTTAAAAAAAAAAACTATTCCTTCTTTATTTTTGATACCAAGGCTTGTCATGAAGAAACATGCTTTAAAATAAACTTACTTTTAAAGAAATAGAAACAGTAGCCAAAACAAAAATAAACAAGAACTGGAGGATCCCACCTAAGTACAGCTGGTACAGTGGAGTGAACCCAGGAGGAGCTCTGAACCTCAGACAGCATCAAACAACACTAACAAGATTTAGAACAGGCCATCTCAAGCCATTGAAGATAGAAAATATAACAAAATCTACCCCACCTTCCCAAAATGTAGCTCCAGAACCCATTTTGGCTTGTATTAGATGCACTAAACAGGACCTTTGGGAGAGGCTGCTGCTTATCATCAAACAGCTTGAGGAGCATGGACTCATGGAATTCATATAATCTTTACACAAGGGGATAAGAAACAACAACAACACAAGGGGATAAGAAACAACAACAGAAACAGGCTGTTCTTCAGAGCTGCTACTTAAAATGAAGACACCTAGGAGGTGCTAAAGTGAGCAGAAAGTTATCTCTTGAACAAAAGTGACAGTGGCTGACATTAGAATCACCAGAGAGAAAAAATAACCTGTCAAGACCATTGTACCACTTTCAAGCAAGGGGTCAGTATAACACAGGGATTAACCATACAAGAAAGTTTTGCCCACAGAAACAATAAGAACCAAAAACTTCCAGCAATGGTTGCAATTTCAAATACAGAATAAAAGAACTGATTTGTAGAAAACAAAAAGTTGGTTTCCTCTATACAGAGGTATTCACTTACAACAGGTGTAGAAACGTTTGAAAATTTACCAATGGCTGGATATATTGAATAGATAAGAATTATATAAATGTCTTACAGCGCAAGTTAAAAAAAACTTTTTATTCTGTACTTTTACTTTTTCTATTTCTGATTCAATTCACTTAGTGCATCAGCCATCCCACTAAAATCATATTTTTTTGTTTACTTATCATTTTCGCCTGCTATCTTTATTTACCAACTTGAACTCCAGTTGGATATATCCCCATTGTATTTCTTCCATTTATTTTAACTACAGGTTGAGAAAGGGTAAGAGAGACCTGAAAGCTCCCAATTAAACAGAGACAAGTCAGTTATATAATCCTATATATACTCATGGACACAAAACTTAAGGAAGTTGTACCTTTTACCATGTATATCGGGATTGAGACAATAACTCTGAAAGATACACTCATGGACAAAACTTAAGGAAGTTGTACCTTTTAGCATGTCTATCGGTATTCAGACAATAACTATAAAAGATATACTCATGGACGAAACTTAAGGAAGTTTTACCTTTTAGCATGTATATCGGTATTCAGACAATAACTCTGAAAGATATACTCATGGACAAAACTTAAGGAAGTTGTACCTTTTAGCATGTATATCGGTATTCAGACAATAACTCTAAAAGATATACTCATGGACGAAACTTAAGGAAGTTGTACTTTTTAGCATGTATATCGGTATTCAGACAATAACGCTGAAAGATATACTCATGGACAAAACTTAAGGAAGTTTTACCTTTTAGCATGTATATCGGTATTCAGACAATAACTCTGAAAGATACACTCATGGACAAAACTTAAGGAAGTTGTACCTTTTAGCATGCATATCGGTATTCAGACAATAACTCTGAAAGATACACTCATGGACAAAACTTAAGGAAGTTGTACCTTTTAGCATGCATATCGGTATTCAGACAATATCTCTGAAAGATACACTCATGGACAAAACTTAAGAAAGTTGTACCTTTTAGCATGTATATCGGGATTCAGACAATAACTCTGAAAGATACACTCATGGACAAAACTTAAGGAAGTTGTACCTTTTAGCATGTATATCGGGATTCAGACAATAACTCTGAAAGATACACTCATGGACAAAACTTGAGGAAGTTGTACCTTTTAGCATGTATATCGGGATTCAGACAATAACTCTGAAAGATACACTCATGGACAACACTTAAGGAAGTTGTACCTTTTAGCATGTATATCTGGATTCAGACAATAACTCTGAAAGATACACTCATGGACAAAACTTAAGAAAGTTGTACCTTTTAGCATGTATATCGGGATTCAGACAATAACTCTGAAAGATACACTCATGGACAAAACTTGAGGAAGTTGTACCTTTTAGTATGCATATCGGTATTCAGACAATAACTCTTGAAATATATTACAGTGATCTTTATTGAAGACCTACAAGAAAACCAAGTGTTAACAAAATTTCCTCTGTCTTCTTAAAAAAAAAAACAGACAACTGGTGTCTTCAAAGATGTTCCCCTTCCTTAAGTTTTGTCCATGGGTGTAGATATACACTTCCAGTCAAAGCAGTTGGTCATAGCTATATGTAGTGGAGATACAGAAGTGAGGCAACAAAGTGACATCAAGTTGAATCCTGCTATCTAGGTATAAGATGATAGAAACGTACCAGTTCCACCTTGTAGACTCCAGTGGAAGGATCTATTTCAGCCACAATGACCACTTCCTTGCCGCCCACAGTGCTCTGAGCTGGGGTGAGGTAGGCAAACACCTGGTGGGCGGCCATCTTGGACTTGTGGTCGTAGAGAGAGAAACGAATGACTAGCTTCTGGTGGTAGTCTGCCTCCAGGGTGGTGGGCAGGGTTTGGGGGTAAGACACTCTGGAGGACAACAACCCTTCAGTGCAAGAAAGTAATGTCACATCACATGTAGGTACTCTCTCTCTGACTTTAATACACTATATATATATATATATATGTTATATAAAAATATTATTTTATTTAAAAAAATATATATATATAATTTCATAGATTTAAATACTCTGCTAAATTGACCGCCAGAGGTCACTCTTCCCCTATAAAAACTTGTTGTTGTTTTATCCCAATGGCCAGCTCAAAACCTTTGTACATTATGTAAATAATATTTTGTTTTCCTTATTCTACTCGCCTTAAGCCAGGCATTACTTTTATCAAATTATGTTTTTCATATATATTCCTTAGCTCAAATAAAGAAATCTCTGATCAAGACTTTATATTTTCAAGATTATTATTTCAACCACGACTGCATTTCTATTACCATAATCCTCAACATGATCTAAATTCAAACAGATAATCTCAATATTTTTCTTTATAATATATATATGTAAAAAAAAAAACAAGTGCCATCTGGTGGAACAGAAATCAACTAAACATTTATTTAGTCTGTTCCCTGATATTTGGCCAACCCAATTCCTTGGTAAATCAAGAAAAGCCATCCACTAACGCCTTTCGCACTGTTGGTGCTCGTCAGCGTGGAGTAGGCTGTACCACTGCGACTAGGGAACAGGCTAAATCAATGTTTAGTTGATTTCTGTTCTACCAGATGGCGCTCTGCCTTCTGAAATGCACATGTGCTCCTGGTCAGGATATGCCTTTTTTCATTTTTTAATATATATATATAACTTCAGAAATATAGTAGAACCCATCTGTAAAGGACATTTAGTTACAGAGCTAAAGTGTCCTTTTAGAAATAGTAAAAATTGTAATTTTGGTAATGAAAACTAGCCTTTGTAGACAGGGGTCCTCTCATAGAAGTTCTACTGTAATGCTGAATATATTTTTCTGTATATATTTAATTAACATTATCATATGTAAATTTTAATCTTTTTCCCTTTCTAGCTATCTCTCTAAAATAAGGAATGTGTCAGTACTGACTTGTTCATCTTGGAGGCAATGGAGTCATCCCGATCCTCTATCCCCAGCTCCACATGTGGCAGACTCAGTTCTGTGAGGACCTTGACATTGAGAAGGGCTCCGGTGTTGCCTCCCAGCCTGGGGTCCGGGCCCTTGGTGGGCTGGGCGCTGACTGAGAGCTTGTAGAAGCCCCGGGGAGGCTTGGAGGAGGAGACATCCAGCTTGTAGTGGCCTGGAGAGGTGAGGGTCAGAGCCACCTTAGACAGGGCCTGCTTGTTGTCCCCACGGCGCACCATGGAGTCGGCTGTGACAGTGAGGGGCTGGGGCAGAGGCTTGCCCAGTACATCTGTCACCTGCACCTCCAGCTGGGGGGACTTGGTGGAGATAGCCGTGGAGCCCACTGGGGTGATGGCCACTGGTACGTGGTACTGCACACAACCACCGTCTATACTGCCTACGAGTCTATAATAAGATGATGCATTACCGCATAATATGTTATCAGATATGGAAAAATAGTACAAATGTGATATTGTACTGGGATAAGGTAATTATGAAAAAAAGGCATCTCCTTATTGTGCAACTGAAAGTTGCTGATGGCTCGCACGCCATCTATCGGAATAAATATCAACTATTCTCATATATAAAAAGAATAGTTTATATTTATTCCGAATCTTTTTTTTTTTTGCTTATCCCTAATCCACGTGGTACAGGCCATGATAATCATTGTGGGTAGTTAGCGACTGATTTTACTGTAAGCTCACCACATGTCTACACATGTGAAAAGCAGATTTATTCCATAGATGGCACAAGCCATCAGCAACTTTCAGTTGGCACAATAAGGAGATGCCTTTTTTTCATATGTTATAAGATGGCGGATTAAACTGGCGAAACAACTGGGAGGGTTCACCACTGATGAACCAGGCTCTCCAATTAATTTATCATTACAGTAAGGGCAGTAGAAGATTATTTCATTTTAAAAAGAATCATACGTGTCTAAAATACTTTCAATTTTCCTATGAGTCTATGTAGATAAAGTAAAACTTGTCTTTATTCAGGGTAGAGACACAACAGGTCTTGTCTTGTATAAGTACTTGGTGTGACCATGTGGTTCCAGTTGCCCACAACCCAGGGACCATTAAATACAGAATTTATTCAGAACTACAGCTCTCTAGATCAACGAAATGCATGGTGTCGCTGGAGACTCACTGGCGATTCTCCACCAAACTCTGCAGCGGTGGTAGAGGAGCCATATTCATTGTACATAGTATAGAAATCCATATTATTATTATTTTTTTAAATAGCGCAGACTGTGTACTTTACATGTATTGACAAGATGTCAATAAAATTATTTTAATTGTCAATTATCTATCCAGTATGAACAGCCAAATTTTAAAGAATTACATCCAGATGCTATAGATGGAATGTCACAGCCACATATCATGGATTTTGAGAGAAGAAATTTCACCCAGGGAAAAGTGTCTTGCAAAAAATATAATTAACTCAAGCTTTCAGATCTTGGAGTCCTTTTACAGGAGTAAGGTTAATTTATAACACCGCAGCCTCATATCTGGGATAACAAGATTTAGAACAGGCCATCTCAAGCCATTGAAAATGGAAAATAACAACAAAATCTACCCCTACTTGACCAAAATGTAGTTTGACACCTACAGCTCCAGAATACATTTTGGCTTGCATTAGATGCACTGAACAGGACCTTAGGAAGAGGTCGCTACTTATCATCAAACAGCTCGAGGAGCATGAACTCATGGAATTCGTGTAATCTTTACACAAACGGATAAGAAACCACAACAACAACAGAAACAGGCTGTTCCTCAGAGATGCTACTTAAAATGAAGATACGTAGGAGGAGCTCTAGCCCACTTGACCAAAATGTAGTTTGACACCTATAGCTCCAGAACACATTTTGGCTTGCATTAGATGTACTAAACAGAACTTTGGGAGAGGCTGCTGCTCAGCTCAAGGAACATGGACGCAAGGAATTTGTGTGAAATTTACGCAAGAGGATAAGAAACAACAATAACAGGGATAACAACCACTATATCTTGGTTTCAGTTTGGAAGGGAGGGAGGGAGTACTAACCGGGTTGTTGGTGAGGATGGCCAGGAGGTTGAGGAGCTGGGAGGCTCCCTTGATGGCTTGGACATACTTCCTGCTGAGGAGGTAGTTGGTAAACTTGATGGCTTGTTCCTATGTACCCAGCCTTGTGTCACATGCTACAGCTTACCATGGGTCTCTCAACTTACAGAGGTCAGGGGCGGGGCCTTCTTGTGAACATGGGCCAGCTTGAAGACTCCGCTGAGAATGTTGGCTGTAATGCTCAGTCCTCCTTCAAACTGTTACACCAAGTCAAGGTGGTGATACAATCTGTGTGACCACATTGGATGATGACAACTGACTTACTTTAATTTATAAGATCAGAAATAACAACTACCTTAAGAAAGTAAATAGCTCCCTTTACCAGATTTAGCTAGATTTAATGGGGGTAAAAAAAAACAACAATGAGCAATAGATAAAACACAAATTCATGACTTGGTTAGCTCAAAAAGAGCAGAGGCAACAATAGAATGAAAACAACCCTTCCTCGGTTCTGGTTTGAATATAATGGGGGAGCAGAGGAATTTTTTTTCTTTTTATAAATTTGAAGTTTTTTTTCATATCTGTATAGAATGGCAAAATCATTTTTGAGGTCATCATTACTCAGAAAATCTAACCAAATATCTTGCTCACAATCAGAACTTTACTAGCAACACCGGGTCTCTTTTTCAAAGAAAATCTTTTTTTTTTTTCCTTGAGGAAAAATAAAGTAAGGCAGTTAAACTGGGCTATTTAGGGATCATGACCGAAAGCTCACTACAAGCATGATAGATTCATTACAGGAAATATAAAAATAGGACAATTTGGTAACTGGCCCAAGAAAAAAAACAATATTGCATTAGATGAAAGTATTATAAACACCATCAACAAGCTTTACAGGCTTGATACCCTACTATGATTGAGTGGAGATATGAAAGAAAAAGAAGATGACCTCAATATTGTAATACATTACCAAACTGCTGATGAACAAAACATGAAGGGAGTGATGTCAAGAAAGGGGTAGATACCTGGAGGTATTTGCCGTTGACCTCATCAGCCTGGACAATGGCGTCTTCAATCCTGTCAAAGTAGGGCTGGAGATTGCCCTTGAGGTGGGAGGCAATGTGGAAGCTGTAGCCCAAGCTGCACCCAGTCTTCAGTTAGAGCAGCCAGGAGAAGATGCTGAGATAACTTACTTGGAAATGCTGTCGTCATTCTCAAGGATACCTGTCAGGATCTTGGACACCTGGGCTGAGTCCACTGTACACACCATTGGGTCATGATGATACTGAATGGATTGCTGGCAGCAGTGTGTTTAATTCTATCATTGATATAACACCCTAGGATGACAAAACTGCCACAGAACATGACACACACCCAATTGTATTAGAAAATAACAGCTCTGCATACAGAATATATTATGTGTGTCATTTAGCAGCCATCTGTGTGTTAGCAATTCCACCAGTACAAGCCACAATGCTGAGTTGAACACCTACGGTAAATTCATTGATAGATTCCACAAATTCTATCAGGTTGTTGATGTGGGGCACAAAAACAGAGAGTATAGACAATAATTAGACAAAAATATAATCCCTCCACATATATGGTAGTAAATAAGCATCCAGACATAAGTTTCTTGTAAAATCTTTTAGTAATTTTAGGTTTTGGGCCTTGGAGCCCTTCTTCAGGAGTATTGGTGACTAAGTCTATAGTCAGCTAGTTGGAGCAAAAGCTTGAGTTAATAAAATATTTATACAAGAAACCTGGATGCTTTTTTTTCTAACAAATGAAAAGGATAATAATGATAAAATATTGATTAATTGAAACAAAATTTCTTTTGTGAAAAATAAACACAAGGTAATAAGACCACAGTGCTGTTACTGGGTAACAATACTGTTACCGAAACATCACAAACTATTTATTTAGATTTGATCTTATTACCTTGTGTTTATAGTTTATAATCTAAATTATGCATTTTGATTTGTGAAAAAATAGTACAAAAGTGAAAGTGTAATGGGATCAGGTGGTCAAATTAAGAAAAAAAGCCATCTGATCGTGCAACTAAAAGTTTCTGATGGTTTGCACCATCATTGCACCATCAGCAACTTTTTATTGCATGATGAAGAGATGACTTTTTTCCCCAAAATTTCTTTGGTTGATCCAAGCAGGCATTCACTTGGGCAAATCTCAAGTAATAGATCTATATCAAGCCAATTAAAAAAAAAAAATCAAAATAAAGATTATAATAATTATATATCCATAGAAGCATAGGGCACCTCTCCTGTCAAAATAAACATCAAAACCTGACGTCATCTATTGACCGTCGCCGCAACTAGCGGCCTCGGGTCGGTGACAAAACCACAACACCAGCTTTGGCAAACTGAGAAGTGTCCACCTAGAGACCATGGTTTCGGGCTAATGGCCCTCGTCAGTCTAGGGCGGACTTTATTCCATGAGATCCACACGGGATCTAATGGAATCTTCACAATCTACCAAAGAGGTGTTTTGCTGGCAAGGTGGCTGGGCCAAATCTATGGCTAGAATATAGATGGAAAATTTGCCGGGAGGAAATTGATCCATAGAAGCATAGGGCGCCCCTCTCCCGTCAAAATAAACGTCAAAACCTGACGCCATCTATTGACCGTTGCTGCAACTAGCGGCCTCGGGTCAGTGACAAAGCCACAACACCAGCTTTGGCAAACTGGTCGGTCACCGACCCGAGGCCGCTAGTTGCGGCGACGGTCAATAGATGGCATCAGGTTTTGACGGGAGAGGCGCCCTATGCTTCTATGGATCAATTTCCTCCTGGCAAATTTTCCATCTATATACTTATATAGTTATGTTTATGATACTAAAACCCACAATTATCATAAAAATATGATTGTTAAAGTAAAAATGTAATAAGGCTTAGAACACTAGCTGTTATTCTAGATCTGTTCATAGGACACGGGCAATCATCTAGTGCCCAATTGGTCGTCTTCAGATTTGTCTTTAGCTTTGAAGCCAGGGAATTCATGAAGGCCCTCTGATTGTCTGGAGGACTCTGGCAAATTGGGGGGAACTCTTTGAATGTACAGATTTAGACATCTCTTTTTTTATATTTTCCCTGTACATCTTATTAGTGTTGAGAGATATTAAAATTTTAAAAAATCTATAATTTAATGTCCAAAAATTGCACTTTTTAAACTTTAAATTTGATTCAAATGTTACATCCAGCCAACTACTCTAAATGAACCATTTCTTTCACTAAGAGCTAAAATCTACGATGTATTTTTCCCAAGAAACTAAGCCCAATATCCCCTAATAAAGAATCATCACCCAAAATCCACCGTAAAACCAGAGGAACTCTCTATAAAAGGGATGTCCGCTGATATAAGCCGGTTTACAAAAGCAAAACTACAAATTCAAGAATCTCAGTTTCTCAAGTTTACAGGCAACATCAACAGTCCCAAGTGAACAACCAATAGTGCCAATAGCTTGTTGATTATATCCAAGCCACAAAACAGGATCTAGGAATTTTTATCAAACTGTTGAGACCAACTTATAGAGCTGGCCCAACAACATGTACAATACTAGGTATCCATTAGCCATGTCCAACACATTGTTTTACTAATGTAAATTGACAAAGAATATAGCCAATACATTGACTCACCCTCAATGCCCAGATTGGCCTGGGCCAAAACAGCGTGGTACAGTTCCAGGATGGAAACACCTTCCCGGATAGATTTAGCCAGGATGGGCTTGGCAGAGTCAACAGCAGGAGCCTTGCACTTGGGGGACAGCTTGGAGAGCACTGAGGAATGGTAGAGGGCCTCCACCTCAGTTTTGCCTGCAGGGGGCAGGCAGAGCTCTGGGGGCACGGGGATACCCAGCCTGACCAGGCCCAGGGCACTGTAGTGGGCCGCTGCTAGGTCAGAGGGGGGCTGGGAGAAGAGGGACTTCAACCTCGCCCTGTCAGCGGCATTGATGTAGTTGCTGATGGAGAGTCCAGAGGACAGGGTGAAGATGCCCACCAGCAACAGTCCTGGGGCACAACAGCAATTCTCCATTATCCAATATAGGGGACACAGTAGTCTCCCATGAGAAACCAGTCTAAATAAAAAACAGTTAACAGTTTCAACCCAAACAGTCTCCGATGAGAGGTGATCACCTCCTGAGATATTGGATTCAGCCATGTTTTTAGGCTATGGTTTTTCTTATCTGAGACAAATTTAATATATGCAGAATCTCACATTGAGCAATTTTTCTAAAGAAAAAATGGTCTGAATGGTTCCTTACCCAAGTCCAACCCAACAAATGAGTACATAGCTAAAACAAGAGCTTTGACACCTTGTAAGTACAAAATTCAAGGAGCAAGTCGGCCTGCCACTGAGTAGTGCTCCCAGTCTTAATGACAAAGACAGACGCATTTTACTTGACCAAATCATGATGGTTGTCAACTCTTCCTCGGCAGACACCATCAAAAGTCTCAAGCTTTACAAGCTTGATACCTTAATATGATTGAATGGAGATAAGAGAAAGAAGAAGAAGACAAAATTCAAACTACTCTCTACTCTGGAGCTCTCGAGAGAAAGCTTCTCTGCCTTTTAGCTAAGATCAGATTAGGATAAAGCAGCCAATAACCATGTTCCTATGGGATAAACATATTGTGTGTGTGATCTATACTCTTGCAAGCCGTGTTGAACCAACCAGTATGACTTGAGCATGGGAAAATAGCCAAGATCAAACATAGGAATATATACACAGTGACCATCTAATATTAAATTTAGATGGTCAATTTATAAATTTGACCAATAACTATACATATCATAAAGATAGAGGCTGCCTGGCCGACGTTCATATTTCTTGAAAATAAAGAAACTTTGGCCAATGTTTTAATTTTTGTTTGCTCCTGAAGAGGACAAAAGATTTTTGTCGAAACCTCGAGGTAATAAAAAGATTTACTGGCCGAAGTATCTTTATTTTCAAGAAACAAAACATATGTTGGTTTTAATTGAAAAAACTGCGTTATTTTTTAAAAAAATAAAGGCAATATTTCAAAAGGCTGAATATCTCTCTCTTCTCAAACAGAATCATGACTAATGCTAAGGTGGACTGTTGAGTTTTTCTGGATTCAGATTTTTATCTATATATATATATATAAATCAATGTATGTTTGTTTGTATGTATGTCCGGTATACAAATTCGCAGTAGTTCACTAATTCAAACCAAATTTCCATACATAGGTAAAAAAAATACGGGGAAGACGATAGGCTATTTTAAAAAAATATATAAATCAAATATTAAAACTATATATTCAAATTATTCTATTTAACTCATGAACAGCGCCCTCTATCAAAGATTAGATTAAATTATGCTGATGCAAACAAATAGATAATGCTAATAACAAACAATTATTAAAAAAATCTTATCTAAATATATATCACTCGGGTAGATAATATGCACACGGGTCAATCCCGGGGCGAAGCCCGGGTCACCAGTCTAGTAAATTATATATATACTCCCGGGGTATTTTTCTATCTTTCTATTAATACTGTTATTTATATAAAATAAAAGGATTTAAAAGCGCGAATGTTTCTTTTATACATAAAACGAACTTCTACTGTCCTTACTGCGATGAAAAATATATTGGGAGGGCTTGGCTCATCAGTGGTGAACCCTCCCAGCGGTTTCGCCAATTTAATCCACCAGACCGCTTTTCAGAGCTCTAATACTGTATTGGATATTCTGCTTTTATATGCTACACTGAAGGATGGAATCTTAGAAATAGTTTTCAAGTAAACTATGGACATAAGCTTATAGGACAGTAGAATTACATTCAAATATTTGCTTCGAGCAATGCTCTTCAGCAAACTATAAAGACAAAGCCATTAGGAATAAATTAACACAAAGCAATAACGCGCCATCTTTACATATAAAATGGCGCGTTATTGCTTTGTGTTAATTTATTCCTAATGGCCTTGTCTTTATAGTTTGCTGAAGAGCATTGCTCGAAGCAAATATATGAATGTAATTCTACTGTCCTATAAGCTTATGTCCATAGTTTACTTGAAAACTATTTCTAAGATTCCATCCTTCAGTGTAGCATATAAAAGCAGAATATCCAATACAGTATTAGAGCTCTGAAAAGCGGTCTGGTGGATTAAATTGGCGAAACCGCTGGGAGGGTTCACCACTGATGAGCCAAGCCCTCCCAATATATTTTTCATCGCAGTAAGGACAGTAGAAGTTCGTTTTATGTATAAAAGAAACATTCGCGCTTTTAAATCCTTTTATTTTATATGTATAGATGGCGCGTTATTGCTTTGTGTTAATACTGTTATTATTGAAGTTCAACTTTCAAGGAATAATCTTTGTTTCATAGGAATGACATTATTGTTGTTGTTCCAGTCTGGATTGTGGCAGTCAATGATGGAGTGCTCAACTAGTAGGGATAATGGTCTATTGCTTTGTAGCCCGGATTTATGCTGCTTCAATTATATTTCAAATATGCTTGTTAAAGGTCTTATTTTAACCTAAGGATTCCACTGTAATCCTCAATATCTTAGTTTATGGAAATTTTGCCAGGAAGAAATTGATCTATAAAACCATTGGGCGCCTATTGACCATCGCTGCAAACTAGCAGCCTCTGGTAGGTGACAAAGCCACAACACCAGCTTTGGTAAACTGAGAAGTGTCCACCTGGAGACAATAGTTTCAGGCTAATGGCTCTCAACAGTCAGGGTGGACTTTATTCCATGAGATCCACAAGGGATCTAATGGTATTTTCACAATCCACCAAAAACGTCTTTAGCTGGCAAAGTAGCTTGGTTAAATCTACACCAAAATATAGATGGAAAATTTTCCGGAGGAACCATGGCCTCCAGATGAACGCTTCCCAGTTTGCCAAAGCTATTGTTGTGGCTTTGTCACCGAACCTAGGCTGCTAGATTGCTGCGGTGATGGTCAATAGATGGTGTCTAGTTTTGATGGAGAGGTGTCCTATGGTTTTATAGATCCTATAAAGTGTACATAGTTTAAGAAAAGACATCTTCTGAGCAATCAGTGGCTGTAAGCAACATCATTGATCACATGATAACACTGTTCCAGTTACTCAGATGTCCAACCTGTAACCTACATCAACAATTGTAAGTGAATAATCTATGTTCACAGTAAGCTAGATATCAGATCATTATGAACTCTTTACTTTATAAAAGCTTGAGGAGTATGAACTCATGGAATTCATGTAATCTTTGTACAGGGGGGATAAGAAAGAGCAACACTATATAAACAACACTTTATAAAAAAAGTCCAATTCCACATAACTAAAAAGGGGATATCCTGATTGCTTACATGAGAATTTTATTGAGAATATTTGGCCAACCAATTTTCTTGATAGATAAAAAAAAAAGACCAACAACATGTTTTGAGCTATTTTGTGTCGCATTATTTTTAAAATTATTTAGTCTTTTCATCTTTTACAATCTTTCTTAAAACATTTATAATCATTTTTCTAAATTACTTCCCAAGTTGAATATATAGTAAATCTACTTGCTTTTATACAACCAAAAAAATTTCATTTCATAGTGTGCAGAGGAGAAATTGTGCGACATACATACTTTGGGTATGAATATGCAGCAATAATGCAATTATGAATATACAGTAGAACCTCCCTGAAAAGGACACCTATTTGCAGAGCCAAAGTGTCCTTTAGGGAGAGGTGTCCTCTTACCAGAGAGTTGCTATAAAGTAAAAATGGTAATTTTGCAAATGAAAACTGTCCTTTATGAAGAGGCACCCTCTAGCGTGAGTGTCCTCTCATTGAGGTTCTACCCAAATACGAAAATATGAACCTGATTGGCTATGTGGAAAAATAGTTCTATTTTAAATAGTTCTATTTTGTCTTTTGGATTTAATTTTAAAAACAACCTAAACAAACCTATAAACCAATTTAATCTACCTGAAATTAACCTTACCAAGTCTCTAGGTGGACACTTCTCAGTTTGCCAAAGCTGGTATTGTGGTTTTGTCACCGACCTGAGGCCGCTAGTTTGCAGCAATGGCCAATAGATGGGGTCTAGTTTTGATGTTTAATTTGACGAGAGAGGAGCCCTATGCTTTTGCGGATAATTTGAGTAAATATGTATATAAGATACTCTATAACCCTCCCTCTGATCCTTCTCTTTTCTACGTTTAAACTTTCTTTAAACAGCACTCTCTTAGAAATATTTTTTGTCTTTAGCTATCTTAAAATATTTTTATATATATTAGGTTATGTTATATTCATGTTAAGTAAGGTTATGTTAGGTTTATCTCCAAAATAATGGATTTTAGCTATAGACAATGTGGTGTCCCAGAATATTCTTATCAATGGAATGTTATAGCTTGTTTTGTGTTATAATGAGATTACATGGTGGTCGGTGGGAGGATGGTCTACACCGTTGGTTTTCGACCGCTACGACCCGGGTTCGATTCCCGCATTGGGCACTTTTTTCTAATTAAAAAATGCTCCAATGGCCCCCGATTCTTGCAAAAGTCCAGCCCCACCAGCGAGTGCAAGTAATCAAACGGGGCTCTGGCACATTTGTAAGTGCAAAGTCAAACTGCTTTTCACATGTGTAGACATGTGGATCACAGTTAAAGCAGTCGCCTACTTCTACCCAACATGATTATCATGGTCTGTACCATGTGTATTAGGGATAAGCAAAAAAAAATTAGATTAAAGAACTCCGCCAGTCCCAACCCCAGATGATAAAGGAGGAGCAGTAACAAGCTCAATAAAAAACCTGGGCTCAGCTGGCCCGGCTGATAGTACCCTGTAAGGGCTCCTGTTCCAGAGATACAGGATGAGCAGCATTTGTACTCCATGTTAGGAGCGGCTGTACATGGAGTCTGTTCCTCATGTCAGAGGCGGCCATTTCTTTTGGAGCTAAGTCAGCCTGCCACTGAGTAGTGCTCCCAGTCTTAATGACAAAGGCAGACGCATTCTACTTCACCCAGTCATGATCACCATCAAAAGTCTCAAGCTCTACAAGCTTGATACCCTAATATTATTGAGTAAAGATTAGAAAGAAGTTTCTACTACATTGTAATTTGATGGGTAATGTGCAGAAAAAGTGCCTCTTCCTTCTATACAAATGCACCAAAACAATCCATTCTGTTGATGTTTTCTGTACAAAATGTATAAAAATATGATCATATGGCTTATTCTTCTAATACAAATCTGTGAATTCTGCCTTTAAATATATCAACAAAATATATTATTTTGATGCATTCTTAAAGGTGTATAGATGCCTTTCTGAAAATGAATAAATTTTCTGAAAATAATGAATAATAATAGAATGAATGAATAGCAATATTGTCTTTTTAAATCCTACAGTTTCTAAGCAAAACAACCAGAAGTTGTTTTAAAAAAAAAAAAAAGAGTTTTGTTCCAAATTTTAAAAAGATCCTTGAAAAATGTTTCCATATAAATTATAAATGTTAAAAAAAGCATTAATTTAAGCAAATTACAGGCAAATACATTGTAAATAATGTCTAAATTGCATTTATTTAAATCCCAATCTAACAAGTATTTTTGAAAACTTGGTATATATGGGATATACTTTTTTTTAATAAAGAGAGAGAATTAAGTTATTTATCCCAACATATCATATAAAGATGTTCTAAATGTTATCTGTAAATGCATACTTTCTTATCTTCAAATAAAATACAAATAATAAATGCTACTATTTTGGCATTAGTTTTTTACATGTATACGTTGATAATATAGGTTTAAAAACATTAATAGTGATCAAATCTGTAACTTTTAATAGCCAACATTTCTTAATTATGAAAAATCAATTCTAGTGCTAGTCATTTTTTTACGCTTGTTTATTTGGATATAAAACATTTAATAATAAATATTGCAATGATAAAATTATAATTATATGAAATAGGCTTGCTGTAAAAATAAATAAAAAGCCCAGGCCCGGCTTCGAGCCGGTATTTAAAAAGTGCCACGCAACGCTTGATATGTAATTTAAAAAATACAAAGAACATTGGTAATTATACGAGTAAGGAAAAAGACTGTACATTTAAAAGTGCATTTTACTATTTATAATATTTCATAGGTAATAAAAAAGGTATTTAAATAATTACCTAAAAGCATTACACGTCTCATGCTTCTATAAAATGATATGAAAAATCTACCGAAACATACAAACACTCTCTGAGGTTTTTAGTAATTTCACAGAGTATATTTTTGTGTTTCTAAAATAAATAAGATACATTTTTAGATTATTCATAAATCGCATCTATACTGATATTTAATATAAACTTTGAAGTAATGAAGTTTTTTCACAAATACATATCAATATAATAACAATAAAGCCAAAGTTCTCTTAATTATATGCTTTCATTTAAAAACAAATGCTATCATTATAATAAAAACTAAAGGTATATATTTTTATATAACTCTTTTTCAGATTATTATACAGTACAAGAGAGAGATATATAAATGACAAATAAAGAAAAACTTGCAAACCTTGAACATATATATCTTCCCTACTCCTTTATAACATTTTATAGGGCTTCAGATAGGCATTATTATTCCTTTTTGCTAACGTGTATGGGATGTTCTAAAAATTATTTTAGTGTGTGTGCGAATAAAATAAAACCGTGTGGCATGACTTGAGAATCAATATCTAGTTTTGAGGACTTCTTGATTGAGCTTTAAATAGTTTTTGTGCTTCAACTACAAAGTAACATGAACGCGGTGCAGTCACAATTGTTTTTTTTTTTCTAAAATCAAGGCAATCAAGGCCTCAGAAGATTGTGACCTATTTCAGTGCCATCAAAAAATAGCTACTAACTATGCGTGACCTAGCCCCATGAGGGAGTGCAAGAAATTCCAATGATCTCAATAGGTCATAACAAGGTAAATGGAGCTACAATTATTAACATCAAGCCAAAATATGAAGCCACACCTGTTGGGGCACGTTTTTGTAACCATACCCCAACAGAAGGGTATGTATAATCAAATCAAATGGATACATGGCTTCCCTCCCACATAGACTTACAGACCACCTTTTTGCCCAGAAACCTAGACAATTGATGACACCAGATTTCCATGCCGAAAGCTGATGCCTGGTAAAGAAGACACCAGTGACATCCAGAGACATCCGCGCTGGAAGCTGTTGTTCCATATGTACATATATTCCCCTCACCAAAAATTTAGGTAAAGGTGACCAGAAAAAATGGAGAAGGAAGATTTCTAAAAGACTAAGCCTTATAAATATCCTTCCCGAAAAAAGGAAGCATCACATTACAGTCCAGGTAAAAGGGGCCTGGGTCGATTTTAGCCAAGACGGGGGCGATACCGTCCCGAGAAAAGGGAGGATCGTATTACAGCCCATGTGGAGGAGGCCTGGGGTCTGATGAAATTTTACACTATTGCCGTGGCTGTTTCTCTCTTTAGATTTTTTTTGTTTTGGTAATACTATATGTTCTATTTTGATGGGAGAGGCCTGGGGCGTCTGTGAAATCGTATACTGGAGCCGTTGGCCATTTTGATTGGTGTTTCTTTCGGCGAATGAAAATGCCAGCCAATAGAAACTTTGGCGCGGCCAGCGAATGAAAACGGAGGGAGACAAGAATAAAGGAGGGTTTCTTTGCCAAAAGGCAGATTCAATCTGAGTCGCTCAGTGAGAGGACAGTCTTCAGTCGGGAGACCAGACCTTTGTTGGCACTTTCGAGAAAAGGTAAGCCATTTGTCATTATGACTTAGCGCCCCCCCCCTTTTTGTGTAGTAACCAACCTAGATTTCGCATGGGCCCTAAAGGGCTATAAAGTAACTTCAGGTCACCTCTATCTAAATTTTACTATGTAAATAGCATATCTCGTCAGTATAGACATGTTCCCAAATTTTAATTTATTTAAATAAATATCTAGAGAAATTTTCTTGTTTCCTCTCATACATATTTCATTCCTTTTGCTTTATGGTACTACCCCCCCACACCTTAATTTCACAAATTGTACTAAATATAGAATTACCGACTCTGTTGGAATAGAGTTGTGTACTATATCTTTGCTGTGATATATTGACACAGCGACAGTTGCAAATTACGACTTTATTAGGGCTACTTTGAGGGTATCTATCTGTCAGGTTTTAGTAATGTTTGTACTTTTATGTGTTTCAGTGCGTTATTCCATCATATTTACCATTATACCATATTTTCTGATTCCTCGGGCTATTGTTACGCTGTTAGGAGGGTACGGCATGATGCAAACAGATTTGTATGTTTGACTATTGTTTGTGTTATTTGGCCTATAAAAATGCCTTAATATGAATCTATTTACAGTTGATCTGTAGAAATTATAGAGATCTGTTGCTATAATTTTCCTCTATGAAATAGCTCCCAGCGTCTTCAGTGGGTTGCTAAACCTCCAGAAGGAGTCTTTTATAGATTGCCCAATTTAATAACGATTTCATGGGTTGTCTGATGAAATTGTATACTAGTGTTGGAAAAGAAGACGTCCGAAGCAGCCAATGGGAGGCCGGCGGGGGCAGCTACGGGGATGCAGCGGCAAAAATGAGGAAACAATAGAGGAAGAACTTGTAAACAACTTTTCGAACGCCAGAATTTGCCCTGATCTCCGATTCTTTTAGTGTAAATGTTTAAATAATACTTTACTTATTTTCTTAAATTGTAATAAATATAATTTTCCCTCCTGTTTTCGTCGTATATTTTAAAAGTGTTATAAACAACGACGCCTTAACTTTGAACCTTCAACCCCGCCGACCAAGAATAGAGGTGAGTGACTACCTCTATAGAATTTAGATCGTCGTCACAACACAGAGTGGCGGTGAAATCGCAATATTTTTGGCATCCCAGCCGGGACTGTTGAAGGTAAATTCTAGAAGAAAAAAAGGAAGCATTTTGAGCTGACCATTTTGGAACTCGCTAGCTAACCCTACTTGCCGCTTTGTTTACAAGATGGCGGAAGAATTAATTCTACGTTTAAAAAAGAAGCGTGCTGTTAACAGATCATATTTAACGAAAACATGCAATAAGATTGAAAGTGGACTTGACACGCTAATGAGAATTGAACTTGAAGAATTATTAGAACAATTGAATGAATCATTTAACGAACTTAAAGTAGTGGATCACGAAATAGAAACGCTTCTTGAAACTGACGATTTAGAGAAGGAATTACAGGGCGTAGAGGAATATCGAGAGAAATATATTACTTGGAGATTTAGGGCAAATAAAAAGATTCGCCAATCAGATTTTCAGGGCGAAAATATACCGAATTCGAACTCACGAATAGACGAAAACGAAATGAGACATTATGTACCTTCCTGCACGACTGTGAAACTTCCGAAATTGATGATATCGAAATTTTATGGAAACTTTAGTGAATGGCTGACGTTCTGGAATTCTTTTGATGCAGCTATACACCAGAACAACTCACTGAACCCGATCGATAAATTTAACTATCTGAAGTCACATCTCGGCGGAACTGCACTAAACACAGTCGAAGGTTTCGCTTTATCTGCGGACAATTATGAGAAAGCTATAAAATTGCTTAAAGACAGATTTGGGCGAGAAGACATTTTGATTAGCCAACATATGAACAATTTGTTGTCAATGAGACCACTCAAAACATCAAGCGATGTAAGAACCTTCCGCGAACTTTTTGACAACCTTTCTGTTCATATAAGAAGTCTCGAGTCACTAAACGTGTCCATTGATGTTTACGGACAACTGTTGTGCCCGATAATAATAAAGCTTCTACCTGCAGACCTTAATTTGGAATTGAACAAAGAACTCCGACAGGTTATGTAATTAATGACTTGATTACCTTTCTGGAAAGACAATTAACTGCACGGGAGAAGAGTTTTAGAAACGAAATCGGTACCGGGAATGAATCAACTTCTAAACCTAATTTGGTAAACAAACATCAAAAGACAAGATTCTACAATGAAAAACCAATTGCGACAGCTTCAGAACTTTTGAATTCAGTTCACAAATCGAATGAATGTGTATTTTGTGGTAAAGACAACCATGGAAGCCCTAAGTGTGACTTTGCAGCTAATATTAGTTTAAACGAAAAGAGATCACTCATGAAGAAAAAAGGCGTTTGTTATAAATGTCTTCGGCCTTCTCATTTAAGTAAATTTTGCAGAAATGTAGTCCGTTGTTCGATCTGCAACATGTCTTCCCACCTGGATGTCATGTGCACAAAACTGATTTTAGATAGAGGTGGATCTTCCAAGTCTCCAACGGTGCAAGATGAAACTCTCGCCAACTTATCAACCTCCCCAGACGTCTTGTTACCTACTTTGAGAGTGACCCTCAAAGGGAACAGAACGGAGAAGACGGCACGGGCTATAATAGACACCGGATCCCAAAGATCGTATATTTTACATAGCACAGCAATGGAAATGGAATACGAACAATCTAGGAGAGAGTTCTTCCGGCATTCCTTGTTTGGAGGATCGAGTACCGACGTAGTTGAACATGAGGTCTATACCATTCATTTATCTGACATCAATAATTCCTATCGCTGTGAGTTTGAAGCACTAGGTCAACCCCCTTATCTGTGGAAGCATACCTCCGGTGTGTCCAAGATCATTGTTAGAAGGGAGTGAAGAACTCGACGTGTCTGATTTGATGAGAGACCGTATAGAAGTCCTTATAGGCGCGGACATCGCCGGGAGATTGCTAACTGATGATCAGAGAAGGATCTCATCTGGACTGGTGGCAATCCATACCAAACTAGGATGGACTGTGATGGGAAAGATTCTTCCAACGGAGGTGAGAGATGACATCAGCTCCCTTTGCGTGACCACACTTCTATCTTTGGATCTAGAAAACTTGTGGAAATTAGATGCAATTGGAGTCTCTGACGCGGAGGTTGAGAAGAAGACTCAGTCATTACAAGCTGAAATGGAGGAACATTTCGCCCACACCACGACGCGAGATATCGAGGGGCGCTATGAGGTAGCTCTACCCTGGGTGCAAGACAAGGAAAGGATTCCTTCGAATAAAGATCTAGCCGAAAACCAACTAAGGTCTGTAAGAAGAAAACTTGAAGAAGTTGGAGACATGAAAGAGTATGGACAAATCTTTGAAGAATGGATGAAACAGGGGATAATCGAGTATGCCAGAGAGGATAAACTAGATGGTGTACACTACCTGCCACATCGACCAGTGTATAAAAGGAACAGTCAAACTTCTAGAATACGGCCAGTATTCAATGCGTCGGCCCGGAAGAGAGGTAAACTTTCCCTGAATGACTGTCTGGATAAGGGACCCAATTTGATAGAAATTATACCAAGACTTTTAAATAAATTCCGGAAATATGAAGTTGGTGTCTCTTCCGATATTGAGAAAGCATTTTTACAAATTGGAATAAAAGAAGAAGACCGAGATTATTTACGATTCCTGTGGCACACAGAAGACGGAAGATTAATCACGTATCGACATAAAAGGGTTGTTTTTGGAATTACCACTAGTCCGTATCTTTTAAAGGCTACCTTATCTCTCCACTTAGATAAGGCTCCTGAACATTTAAAAATCACAGCTGAACAGTTGAAATCATCCTTTTATGTTGACAATTGTTTATCCAGTTTTCAGAATGTTGAAGAAACGGAGAAATTCGTGAAAGAATCTACTGAACTGCTCTCTACAGCTTGTTTCAATCTCCGAGATTGGGTGAGTAACGTTACAGACTTTTCTCTTATGAACCAACTGAATAAGGAAGTGAACATTTTAGGAATAACATGGAATACTGATAGAGACACACTGACAATTGGTTTGGAAGATTTTGAATTAATTGGACCAACCACCAAGAGAAAAGTACTTTCAATAGCGAGCAAGATATTTGATCCATTAGGAGTTGCTTGTCCTGTGACTTTAATTCCCAAGCTGATATTACAGGAAACTTGGATACAGAAGTTGACATGGGACGAAGTCCTACCTGGATGTTTAGTACAAAGATTTTGGAAGTGGTTTAGCAAACTGAAACACTTGCCTAACATAGAAATTCCTAGATGGCTTTGTTTTAAGGACTCCTATGTAGAGAAAACCACTCTCCACATCTTTTGCGACGCCAGTCAGTTTGCCTATGCAACCTGTATTTTCCTCCGCATTGAAAAGGAAGATAGAGTGGACATCCAATTGATACAGGCTCGAACACGAGTAGCTCCACTGAAGAAACTCACCATCCCAAGATTGGAGCTTTTGGCTTGTCTGATTGGAGCTCGTTTGGCAGCTAACGTCATACAAGATCTGGAATTTGAGGAAATTCCAAGATTTTATTGGACCGATTCGACCAATGCTCTCTGTTGGATCCAAAGGGAAGACAACTGGGCAGCCTTTGTGATGAACCGTGTTAAGGAAATTCATAATCTTAGCTCCCCCGAATCTTGGCGCCACATACCAGGCCGATTAAACCCGGCAGACCTCCCATCTCGGGGATGTTCAGCAGAATCACTTAAGGAGACAAGATGGTGGGAGGGACCTGCATGGTTAAAGGTATCCCAAGAAGAGTGGCCCAAATCAACCATTATCCCTGATTTGGAGATTGTTTATTCTGAAAGGCGCAAGACCATCCTGAACACCTTGTGTACGACAAGAGAAAATGAAAATTTATTTGGACGTTATTCCCATTTTTTGAGAATAGTACGAATCACCGCCTGGATATACAGATTCTTCAACAACGCCAAGATTGATAGAAGAAAGATAATTTCAGAAGATCTCAGTACAGAGGAAATCACTAAGTCAGAAATAATACTGATAAGACTTATCCAGAGAGAATCGTTTTCAGGGCATGAAGATAAGAAACTACAAGGCTTTAAGTTGCTAGTAGACTCTTCAGGGATTTTGAGAATAAAAACTAAAATTTGCAGAAGAGAAGATTTTGCTAATTTTAGAATGCCCATTTTATTGCCCTCAGATCACTTTTTGGTTTCTTTGCTCATCAGGTGGAACCATGAAACCCACGGGCATGCAAACTCTCCTCGGTATTCTGAGAGAAAACTATTGGATACTAAGATCCAGGAAAACTGTCAAGAAGATCATCAATCAATGCATTCGCTGTAAACGATTCACCGCGACACCAGCTACCATCGAGTCAACATCATTACCAGAAGACAGAGTACGAGATGCTGCAGTTTTCGAAATAGTAGGAGTTGATCTAACTGGACATCTTATCTTAAAGAATAAGAAGAAAGCATGGATTGTCATCTTCACATGTGCAGTGTATAGAGGAGTTAATCTGGAACTTGTGACATCTTTGTCTATGGAAGCCTTCCTCCAAGCTTTCCGCCGATTTATTGCTCGAAGAGGCCGACCATTGATTGTGTATTCGGATAATGGGACTAATTTCAAAGGTATAGCTAATGCTTTAAAGAAGATTGATTTTTCGAGATTAAAATGTGATCCCACATTGAAAAACATCACCTGGAAATTCATACCGCCTGGTGCTCCTTGGTGGGGTGGATGGTGGGAGCGTTTGATTGGAATGATGAAACAATTGCTCTTTAGGATTCTCGGTCAAACCTCCTTGGGATATGAAGAACTTTCCACGGTAATGTGTGACGTCGAAAGCTTGATGAACACACGCCCACTGACCTACCTAACTGAAGAAAGTGAGGATCTCGCTCCATTGACACCTTCGTTGTTCTTACATGAGGTCAGAGAGGTTGGCGTTCCAGACCTGGACTTGATTGATAACCAGACCCTCTCCCGCAAATATCAATATATCAAACGTGTACGAGAAGATCTTAGAGAACGATTTCGTATCGAATATTTTGGATTCCTGAGACAAGAAACGAGACGCCTGAAGACTACCATACCACTCAAGGTGGGAGACATGGTACTCATTGGACAAGAGAGTTTAAAGAGACTACACTGGCCGTTAGCCAGAATAATCCAACTCTATCCAGGAAAAGACGGACTTGTGAGGGTTGCGAAAGTGAAAACTTCATCAGGTGATAAAATACGACCTATTCAAAAACTCTACAATTTAGAGATAACGCCCGAGATAAGATGTCGAGACCCTCTAACGGAGCGATCTCCCACACAAGAAGTTCGATTGACAACTGAAGAGGACCCTTTGACTTCACAACAAGAGCAACATCACATTGATACCCCGAATGTTGTGTCAAGTTACGGACGGCCCATCAAGAGACCCAACCGATTGGATCTACTGAACTTTTCCTTCCCATGTTTGAGTCGTCGAGACGCCAACTCAAAGGTGGGAGAAATGTTGGAAAAGAAGACGTCCGAAGCAGCCAATGGGAGGCCCTGCGGGGGCAGCTACGGGGATGCAGCGGCAAAAATGAGGAAACAATAGAGGAAGAACTTGTAAACAACTTTTTCGAACGCCAGATTTGCCCTGATCTCCGATTCTTTTAGTGTAA
Organism: Cordylochernes scorpioides; assembly: GCA_030710605.1. Taxonomy (NCBI): domain Eukaryota; kingdom Metazoa; phylum Arthropoda; class Arachnida; order Pseudoscorpiones; family Chernetidae; genus Cordylochernes; species Cordylochernes scorpioides. The sequence continues at coordinate 37,460,896 of CP092878.1, forward strand.
ATGTTTAAATAATACTTTACTTATTTTCTTAAATTGTAATAAATATAATTTTCCCTCCTGTTTTCGTCGTATATTTTAAAAGTGTTATAAACAACGACGCCTTAACTTTGAACCTTCAACCCCGCCGACCAAGAATAGAGGTGAGTGACTACCTCTATAGAATTTAGATCGTCGTCACAACACAGAGTGGCGGTGAAATCGCAATACTAGTGTCGTGGCTGTTTCCATCTTTAGACCTTTGTTCTGACAATATTATATGCTCGATCCCTGCTTTAACTCAACTCTTAATCAATTACAGAGTTTCCCCCCCTTTTTTTTTTACTTTATTTATCCTGTTTGCACAAATTGCATTACATGTGATGATGTAAAGACATATGTCGATAGTGCATCATTGACAGCTGTGCTTCTATTATACAACATTAAGGTCTTGCTGCGGGTTATATACATGGGGTTGTTGGCCTAAATTGCTATATATATATATACTTAAGTAAGGAAACTTTAATAAGTCACATCGTGTATCCTCCCTTTTCATCTATCCAAACCGGGAACGCAACAATGTTGCCCGCCGCGGGGGCTCGAATTTAGTATATGTTTCATCCCCTATACTTTAGAAATATATACCTAATGAAAAGCCATACTATTTTAAGTATTGGTGAAGTAGTCCACGCATCCTGAGATTAACAGTCTATTATAAATCGTGAATTTTAATTTATGCTTTCCGTTTCACTGGCATTTTATCAGGCAATGAAAGTTATGTTGAGGCGGTGTATACCGCATCTCTCGCCGCTGTCTTTTACGATTCACATTGTTCGTGGCAAAACCTTAATATTATCATTGATTTCTGATATCAAAGTAAAACGTTTATGGGGATGAGTATCTTTTTATTCTGGTCTTCTCAAGCTTTCGAGCTTGTCCGCCCTTCTACAGGAGAAACATATACAATATATCAAGAAAATATAACGTCGCCTGATGCTAAAAACTATTATTATTCTATGTACATATATATATATATACATTAGGAGTTTAGCATATTATTTGTTTTCTTAAGACATTTTTTTTTGGTTTTTTATACATATTCTACTATTGTTTGCTATATTCTATGAATTATCTTATAGGTTAGAAATTCTATTATTTAAGTAGTTTTATAATAGTTATTGGCTATTACATATAAGTTACTTATATTATTGTTGTAATTATTAGCTGGTACTAGGATATATTGTGTTATATGTTTCGGGCAAATCTATTTTCTATTAATGCTATTGTGTTTTCTGAATAATAGAGAATCAATTATAAGCCTTTGATATTTGCTGTTTATGTTATTGTAATGTATTCTAGGTTCTCCTAATGCGAAAGTGTGACCTGTTTCCTTTGCAGTATTGGAAAATTAGAGACCTATTGTCTTGATTAATAACGTTGCGTCTATGTTCGTATATTCTACTGCTGACCCTCCTTCCTGTCTCCCCTGCGTATTTGGCTTGGCAGCTGTTACACTCTACGGAATATATTGCCTTTTATTCTCTGTTTTGGTTAGTGGGTTTTATGATAGTAGGATTATTTTTAGATAGTGGACTTTTATGGTGGAGCCTATGTTAGGGGAATTACAGTAATATGTTTGGATGCCAGGGTTTCTTAAGTAGTTGGCTATTGTTATAGATGTTTGTGAGTATGGAATGTAACAAATCGCCCTATAGATATTTGTGGTTTTGTTTATTGGGTTATTGATAGCTATACTTTTGTGGAGATGTTTTAATATAAAGGTGGTTTGGTATCCTGCTTGCTGGACATTATTTATAATGTTCTGTGTCTCAATCATTTTGTATTCTGTTGCGAGCACCATTGATTACAATTTCTTTATTTTATTTCTAAATTATTATATACAGTATGAGAAATGAGGTTGGATTGCCATGGTTCAAATTTAGAACGGTAATCAGTGCTTTACAATAGTCTACTGAAATGACTTAGAATTTTTTTTCATCATAGCCCTGATATAATCTCCCTCACAGCAGAAGTGAGTTCTGATAATTATTGCTGGCTACAAATATCTTAACTTCATTTTAACAGCGCTCTCTAGCAAGTCATACTAGCCTGTGCATCCAGATTAGGGCTAACATGCTGAATGATAGTTAATAGATTTTATTTTTTTTAACGCATAGTGGATTGGGAGAGTGGCAAATATATGAGCCTTAAGGTGAAAATAGAATTGAAGATCCAGTTAGCGTACCCGTGAAGAGAGAAGTTTGATCACCATAGAAAGACGCCGTTTTTTTTTCTCTTCGTAAAACCTTTTTTATTTGAAATCAATAATGGATAGAAATCTGGTTTTAACATTCCAATGGCAGAATCTCAAGGAGTAGATCTGGTGACCAATTTGCGCGAGTACCTTTTAATCACTGTGGAACTATTTATTAACTTATGACAACTACCTGGGATAATCTTTTAAAATATTCAAAGGAAAGGAGATGACTGGAGCTTGTGTCTACAAGACAGCTGAGATATCCCGAGGTGTGCTTGGACAGCTTTAAGCTAAGGACAAGGCAGCAAAAGCCACCTGTGTTAGAGACAGGATCTATCTAATAATGGGGGTATAGGAGACAGGAGAGTTTATCGAGGCTCGATTTAACACTTGTATATAATGAGGAAGTTAGCGGAATGCGAGCCTCCAGTGCGGAGTAAAATCACCTAAAGGCTGTGAATAAGGATTGATAAAGTCGGGACACCCGAGCAAAGATATTACATTGAATATAATTCGGAACCTATAGGCGTGAGGCGGTATCGTGATTGGATTAGATGGCTAGACACGCAAGGAGGGAGGCCCCCCTTTGACGACGTTTTCTGCCAAGTATGATCACTGGATACCGATAGACCGCCAAAAGGGTGTGTTCCCCACATTGGAAATGTCATTGAAGATGTGCCAGCATGCAGAAAAGAAAGGTCTAGGACGAGATGACGTTTCCTAAAATTGACATTTAAGGTGATATGCCTGGACTATAGATGAGGCAGTGAAGTCCATCTAGAATATGACGCTAATTCCAGAACAAAATGTGGATGGATCGAGCTGAGGTGACGACTCCATATTAAATATACCTCTATAAATTCTTAAAAGTCCACATATATTTCCACAGTGAATTATACAAGTTGCACACCTATCTCATGAGCCAGGAATGTAATTATCAGACTGACAGTAAGGAATAATATAAAATTTCTAACCCAGGAACAAACAAGACCCCTGATATGCAACAAAGTCTACAAAATAATTTCCCTATCAAATTCTCAGTATATCATCATAACTCAACAGAAAATCCGGTTACAATTGGTATCATAAAGGGCGAAATAACTTTGTCCTTTCCCAATCCAATGTGCACCTGTTACCACATAGACAGTGATCTTATAACCACATTTGATTTCGTTTCAGCATGTTGTGAGAGAATTGAACTCATGGAAATGCAGCCTTTTAATTACTATGCCTCATACTGTATAAATACAAGAAGGAAATTTCTAATAACAACCGCTAAGTGACAACCAGAGCGAACTCAGAAGTAATGAGACGAGGGGAAAGTTGACAGAGTTAGTGTAAACAGTTTAACTTTACGCAGGTCTACAAGGGTGTGAAAAGGCCCACACAGTGTAAATTCTACTTAGACTGTCGCCACTAACTAGGATTTTGGAGTGTGTACGAGAATCAACCTCGATAGAATGAGAAGTTTAGAGATTTCAATCTTTTCTTTTTTAACCTTTTTTTTTTTCTCGAAGTAAGACTTCATTAGGATTCTTTTTTTTCTATACAAACTATTTCTTGTTAAAACCCGAGTTTCAAAGACCAGTGAGAATAATGTATACCATTGTGAATTAACTATTTAGTGTAAATCTGAAATTTTAGTTATTATCAGGAGTAATAGGTGAAGGAAGGTGTAGGAAATCACAACTTAGAGGGGGGCTATGTCTAAAACAACAAACCTAATAGGCATCCTATGGCTTGTGTTGGGTAATTCAGAAACCCTATAATCCCTGGCCTCCAGGTAGTAGCTTTGAAATAGGTTTCTAATGAGAACATGAAAGGTCAATCTCTCAGAGTGAAGTTGTGAAGTATAGGGACCCTAAGCCAGGGGTAGAAGTTAAGTAGGCCCAGACTGTAGTCGATCCTTGGAAAGCACTTGAGAATGTTAGTGTTGGGTAGTGAATCGTAAACCCTATAAATCCATCTTTCAATAGAGTGCTGAGGTCGGACTACTGCAAAGGGGGCAGACGCACGAGGAAGTAAGAAGAAAGTGACTTCACCCACGGTGGCTAGGGGAATGACTCAATCCGCTTTTATGAGGTGTCACGTTTAATGGTTCTTTATCCGCCATTATAATTTGTGTATGTCTTTATAGAATTGTCGTGAAAAGTCGCTTAGTGTCAAGGCAAGGGCAGTTTTTGAAGTTACACTGATTCTTTTTTTTTTTGGTAGATTAGCTTCCAGGTTATTTAGACTTGTCAACAATTATTGTTAACAATCATTTAGTGAGTATAATGAATTAATATATATATAGAGCTTGTGCAGAGGCATTTTCTTTTAGTAATATAGGGCTTTAGGTCCCCAATTTGTTTTAAGTTTAGTAACTTTATTTGATTTCACGTCTAGTCCTAGAAGATTTTATTATTGTAAGGATCTATTTGATATGAATAATTGAGTATTTTGGCCGTCTGTAGCAGCTTCTTAACTTTAGGATGAATGCCCTCAGTGACTGAATTGTGTGAATGTGAAGAGGAATAAATGTAGAAGAAGGTTAAAAACTATTATACTGTGAGACCAAAAACACATTAGAATAGGGTTAAGGACTTTAATAGGATCGATTTTTATTTTATTTTATTTTTTATTTCGAATTTTGTTAGGACCGAGAAGCCTCAAACAGGACAACTACAACTCTCTCTAATTAGGAAAATATTCGCTCCCTTTTGTTAGGTCCCTCGTTAGGGGGTATAATTTTCCTTTGATTTTCTTTTATCTTAGTTTAGCTTGAATTCTAAGGATTGTGGATAAATGATCCCTATCCCGACCCTCAGACTTGGAGATAGTGGAAGGCAAGGATCAAGCCGAATTTCCCACTCAACTCCTCCTCGCAAGAGGAAACGAAGAGGTATAGATTGAATTTTATGCAGGATGGGGATTTGTTTTAGCCATGCCGTATAGACTGGGGTATAACGGCGCGACTTGGGTGACCGATCTGACACCGTAGTTTCGACGCTTTTAGCGTGACTGGAGCGAGGGTGTTCCAGGCGGGAGGTCCTGTAAGATTGGCATGTAGGCAGAGATTGCCCAGTTTTTTTCTAGACGAAGTGTTTCCGTCTATTGAAATTTTTTTTGGTACCAGTTTGATCCCCCATAGCTAGCGGAAGTTTCTTCTAATAAAGGATTCGCCCTGCCATACGTTTTGTTGGAATGAATTCGAGCATAAGACCGATTCGAGAGGCAGAATAAGTAATTATTAGGACCTTCAACGAGTTTAGACTCGTTCCATGTTAGGATAAGATTTTAAAGTATTAGTTAACTATAATGACCGCGAACGAGACGCCAGAACAAGCCAATGAGTCAAAGTTTTAGAAGTGTTGTATTGAGGACAGTAGGATTAAGAGCAGTTATACAGGAGTAGAATTCTGAAGGAATTTGTAAAAGAACCAAAATTTCAGATTGATAAAATTCAAACTTATAAGATGTAGATTATAGGATTCGGTCAATGAATAGAGGGTCATATTAGTAGATGAAAGTAATGTGAATTTCTTGGAAGGGGGAGGTAGCTGAACTGTACACACCCCAGAGGCAAGGTAAACAGAGCCACAAACAAAATAGTAGAAATTGATTAGTCGCTCTGCCCAAAACAGAAAATTTCTCTTCATACGGTTGTCACCCTAGATTCAAAAGGACTGTGTAGTTTAATAGAGGTCTGGGCTATGTTCCATTTGACCAAGATTCTGAATGACGTTCCCACCTGGGTTGAGAGTATTGTAACAGAGGGAATCTAACAACATAAGAGAAAACACACCCTCCAGTAGGATCGGGATAGACGAAATTACCCAGTGACCAACTCGTGATTCCAGAATGAATAAGATTGAAAAACTTAACTGAGATACTAAACCTTGATCCCTTCAGCGCACAAATATATATAATGTGTTTTCATTTTCTTATTGAATAGGTTATTATTTTATATCATTTATATATATATTATAATCATATACTATTCATTTCAACAATTTTATTTCCTTTGATATTCATGATATTAGTAATATTTACTACCATGTTGCATTTTTTTTAACATGTTGTCGTGGCTTATTCTTCCCTCAAGGCATGATCTATTTTATCCTTATTGTCTTTTATCCGCCTTACCTTGTATATGTATATATATTTTGTCATCATATATAATTTTGTAGTAGTTTTCTTTATCATCTATCATGGGATGATTTTTATCATATTTAAACACTATCTGCATGATACGTGTTTTTCTTCAATATATATATTATACCCATCATATAACATGGAAGGATTCATTTTATCATTACATATTTCGTGCCTTATTTAATAATTACTTTCACAATTTGTTTCTGTAATTTTTTTAATTTAGCAAAAGTCATCATGTCATAGGCTAATTATTATATACCAAGATATTTCTTTCAGCTAACTATAATTATCCTTTCCTTTGATTGTATATGTATAACTATACCACACGAATGTCTTGATTGGTACTTAAATAAAGATGCTGGCATGTTTTAGGAGTTGGACTAGTCAGTTATTTCTAAACGACTTCTTGGCGCCCAATTTTTTATATATAATATGTAATAGGGAAATGTTCTAACTGTATTGTTAGCAGAAAGAAGGTAGCAATGAATCCAGCACCCCAAGAGGCAAGGATGGGGTTGAGAGGACTTACCACAAGGAAGGCCTACTCCTCAAGGCCAAAGAAGAAAGTGGAAGGGTGGTATATATACCCATGAATGGTGAGACAGATGACCTTGCTTACTTCCATACATATGATATGACTGTCCCCCATAACCTATGTTGATAACAGTGTGCTGACAGAATAATAACACATAAAAACCCCTTTGCCAGGATGCGCAATGCCCACTAATGTTCGGAATAATAAACATCTAGAATGGCATACCATCATTTGACTAGCCTTATCTTCCCTATAGGTTTCGGTACATCTGGCTTCACCTAGTAATGGAAAATGCATTTTGCTAGAAATGGGCCTGCTTTCATAGTAACTGATGAAAGGCAGATGAATAATGAGTAGCACAAACGCATTTGTCCATTACTTGGCAGGGGAGGATTGTTGGGGCACGTTTTTGTAACCATACCCCAACAGAAGGCGTATGTATAATCAAATCAAATGGATACATGGCTTCCCTCCCACATAGACTTACAGACCACCTTTTTGCCCAGAAACCTAGACAATTGATGACACCAGACTTCCATGCCGAAAGCTGATGCCTGGTGAAGAAGACACCAGTGACATCCAGAGACATCCGCGCTGGAAGCTGTTGTTCCATATGTACATATATTCCCCTCACCAAAAATTTAGGTAAAGGTGACCAAAAAAAAAATGGAGAAGGAAGATTTCTAAAAGACTAAGCCTTATAAATATCCTTCCCGAAAAAAGGAAGCATCACATTACAGTCCAGGTAAAAGGGGCCTGGGTCGATTTTTAGCCAAGACAGGGGGGGCGATATATATACCGTCCCGAGAAAAGGGAGGATCGTATTACAGCCCATATGGAGGAGGCCTGGGGTCTGATGAAATTTTACACTATTGCCGTGGCTGTTTCTCTCTTTAGATTTTTTTTTGTTTTGGTAATACTATATGTTCTATTTTGATGGGAGAGGCCTGGGGCGTCTGTGAAATCGTATACTGGAGTCGTTGGCCATTTTGATTGGTGTTTCTTTCGGCGAATGAAAATGCCAGCCAATAGAAACTTTGGCGCGGCCAGCGAATGAAAACGGAGAGAGACAAGAATAAAAGAGGGTTTCTTTGCCAAAAGGCAGATGGAATCGGAGTCGCTCAGTGAGAGGACAGTCTTCAGACGGGAGACCAGACCTTTGCCTGGCACTTTCGAGAAAAGGTAAGCCATTTGTCATTATGACTTAGCCCCCCCCCCTTTTTGTGTAGTAACCAACCTAGATTTCGCATGGGCCCTAAAGGGCTATAAGTAACTTCAGGTCACCTCTATCTAAATTTTACTATGTAAATAGCATATCTCGTCAGTATAGACATGTTCCCAAATTTTAATTTATTTAAATAAATATCTAGATAAATCTTCTTGTTTCCTCTCATACATATTTCATTCCTTTTGCTTTATGGTACTACCCCCCACACCTTAATTTCACAAATTGTACTAAATATAGAACTACCGACTCTGTTGGAATAGAGTTGTGTATTATATCTTGCTATGATATATTGACACAGCAACAGTCGCAAATTACGACTTTATTAGGGCTACTTTGAGCGTATCTATCTGTCAGGTTTTAGTAATGTTTGTACTTTTATGTGTTTCAGTGCGTTATTCCATCATATTTACCATTATACCATATTTTCTGATTCCTCGGGCTATTGTTACGCTGTTAGGAGGGTACGGCATGATGCAAACAGATTTGTATGTTTGACTATTGTTTGTGTTATTTGGGCTATAAAAATGCCTTAATATGAATCTATTTACAGTTGATCTGTAGAAATTATAGAGATCTGTTGCTATAATTTTCCTCTATGAAATAGCTCCCAGCGTCTTCAGTGGGTTGCTAAACCTCCAGAAGGAGTCTTTTATAGATTGCCCAATTTAATAACGATTTCATGGGTTGTCTGATGAAATTGTATACTAGTGTCGTGGCTGTTTCCATCTTTAGACCTTTGTTCTGACAATATTATATGCTCGATCCCTGCTTTAGCTCAACTCTTAATCAATTACAGAGTTCCCCCCCCCCTTTTTTTAATTTTATTTATCCTGTTTGCACAAATTGCATTACATGTGATGATGTAAAGACATATGTCGATAGTGTGCATCATTGACAGCTGTGCTTCTATTATACAACATTAAGGTCTTGCTGCGGGTTATATACATGGGGTTGTTGGCCTAAATTGCTATATATATATATACTTAAGTAAGGAAACTTTAATGGTCACATCGTGTATCCTCCCTTTTCATCTATCCAAACCGGGAACGCAACAATTGTATTTACTGCACATGTACTGTAAAAAGAATAAGTTGATACTCCATATTCAAGGCGCCTATTTGGTTTATACTTAGTATTTTCATTCGTATAATATAATTTGTTCAGATCCTTTTTATGGTTATTTTTAGGATATAATTTGTGATACACTTTCTTGAAAGGTTTTGGATTAGTATATCCCAATTCGGATAGTATTCTGGATTCATCCAGACGTTGGCTTGGTGCTTGAAGTTGCTTGTAAAAAGGTTGGATGTTTTCGTAAACTGCTTGTTTAAGGCCTTCAACCACTTTTTTATGATAGTTTATGAAATCCGTTTTTCTTAGATTTCTCTGGTAGTTTATAAATAACCATTTGATCAGTTCCCCTTTCTGTATTCATATTGGGTTTAGTTTTGCTGATATCCTTGAATAGGTTTAATATATCTTTAAGAACTTGGATATTTGCGTCATTGAAAGAATTTGTCGATTCGGCTGAACAGCCATTGGCGAATTCTGATTATGAGCCATTGGTCGATTTTCTGGATTTATTATTAGCGACATCTCTGTCTTCGGTTGATGGAAGAAAACTATTTTTTTCTTGCTGTCTATATTTTCTCGAGGTAGCATGATGTGTAGTCCCACATTTCTCTGATATGGAGTCCCACATATCCCTGATCAAGGATCTCTCACCTGAGCAGGGGAGTACCCTCGCGGGCTTCCTTGACGCTGCTCTCGAGCGAACTCGGAACAGCCATCCCACCATTCGCAGGGGTATTCACAAGCTAAGGATAGCCTTGCCCTCCTGATCAATGTACATAGTTTGCCCCTTTGACTCCTCGTGAGTAATTGTTGACCAGCGGTCAATAAAAATTATTTAATTGTAAAAAAAAAAAAAAAAATGTCTCACATATCCCTGATGTGGAGCCCCACATATCCCTGATATGGAGTCCCACATATCCCTAATGGTGGAGCTCCACATATCCCTGATGTGTAGCCACACATATCCCTGATGTGTAGCCCCACATATCCCTGATGTGTAGTCCCACATATCCCTGATATATATAGCCCCACATATCCCTGATGTGGAGCCCCACATATCCCTGATTTGATCGCGCTCCTAGTTTTTTGTTTCCTTCCCTTTCATATATTTTTCTATTAAACCTAAATTACTGATTGATTTTTAATTATCCCAAAACATAAATCGAGCTCCGCCGTTTTTCGCCTCAGGCGAGCGGAAAAATGTCGCTGGAAGCGACGAATTTGGTATGGGCTGGAAGCCCTCATCGAGCTGAACACGAGCCTGGAAGGCTCGGCTCTGAAAGTCAAGCCGTTGCGGAGATATCCGCGGAAAACCAATCTCAAGATGAAAAATCTAGAATAGCCAATGCTAGCGGCGACTATGCTAATCTACCTTTCGACAGACAGCATGTAAATTTTGCCGCGGCGTGTATCGCTGACGTCACGCCATTAACGAGCGGCGCCTTGGCCGCTGCGACAAACTGGGCCGAGCAAATGGAGGCCGAAGAATCAGCTGAAGATGGCTTCACCGTGGTCAAACACAAGCGAAGACGCAGGGAGTCACCGAGCCGCCCTGTCGAACAACGTTCCAGCGGTGTCGCGGCCTCCAGAAGGACCGGCCCAACCCCCGCGAAGACGGCCACCTGCGGGTGGAGTTACGGAGGTCCAGGTCATCAGGGCTACCCGGGCCGACATCGCTGACGCCAGAGCACGCCAGCGTTCTTCAACAGAAGACAATTGTGTCTTCGTGGAGCACTGCCCGGACTTCGGGTTTACCCACTACCTACAGGCGGTGGAAGAGCTAGTCGGGGGAGCCGGGAATGTCCTCCAGGTGATGAAAATGGACGGCCATATGCTGGTCGGCCTGTCCACCAAGGCCCTGGCGGAACGACTCATAAGGGACGGTCTTGATGTTGGGCACACCCACCTCAGGGCCTTCCCCTTCAAAAAGAGGGCGGAAAGAATCACCGTCGGAAATTTGCCGTTCTTCGTGGACGACGCCGCCGTCATCGAGGCTCTCAAGCCCTACGGTGACGTGACCTCCATCGTCCCCATCCGGCTGAGAGCCGGAAGGTACACCTTCACGGATGGTCGACGCGAGGCATTTATCCTCCTTAAAGAGGGCATTGCCTTGGAAAAGATCCCGACCCGCGTCGTCATCCGAAATAAGGGTAATGCCCTGTCGGTTTTCATCTCTTATGTAGTCAAGTGCTCCAGATGCGGCCGGCAAGGTCACCGTAGGGCCAACTGCCCCATCATTCCTGGGAGAGCCCCCAACAACGGCCAGCCACAACCGGCAACCCATCCACCTGGTGCATCGTCCACCGTGTCTCGGCAGCCGAGCCGTCCAACACCAGCGGCTCCAGCCCCGTCACCAAAGCGCCTTGCGCTTAAGACATCGGCTCCCGGCGCTTCTGCCTCCCTGCCTACCAGAACATCCTCAGACGCCGTGGCTCCTCCTTCTAAGCCCATGGAGATTGCAGCCGAAGTGCTGGCGCCGCCCACCTCCAACAGAGCCCTACAGGCAATGGAGCCAACAGAGGCACCAAAGGCACCCGCGGACCCTCGCCCTCCGGCCTCTCAGCCCCCCGGAGAAGTGCTTCAAGCCCTGCCAGCCTCCGTCGCCCCTCCTGGTCCTCTGCATGCACAGGGGACCCTTGTGCCGCCCTCCCCGTCATCATCAGGGCGTAAGACGAGACCCGACCTTGAGGCCTTCCTCAAGAGAAACCCCGGAGTTTCGTTTGCTGGAACGGGCGCCCTTGGTCTTGGGCGGGAGGAGGTCCTGGACCTCCTCTCCTCGAAGACCAAGGCGCGAAAGCGCGGTCAGGCATCTAACCCCTCCGCAGAGCAATGCTCTTGCCGGCCTAATAAACCAAATCCTCGACCTAAGGCCCGGAGTAAATAGCAACATTTATAAGGTCTTGCGACAGGTCATGTCAGAGCTGAGGACCGGTCCAGCCGCAGTGCCCCCTACTTCCACACTGCCTGCGCCTCGACCATCTCATCCAACGCCGCTCACTTCCAACAAGCTGACACCTGCTTTGATTACACCCCCGCCGCCCGCCCCGACGGAGATGGAGGAGGACGTTCCGATGACGGAAGAAGAGCGCTGTGTACCCCCACTGCCTGCGCCTCGGCTCGCTGAGCCAACACCGCCCACTCCCAGGGGCAAAAGACGACACCGGCCACGACTACACCTCCGCTTCCACCGCCTGACCCGATGGAGGACGACGACGACCTGATGCCGGAGTTAGATACAACCTTCAATGAAATGATCGCTGAACCCGGCTTTGGGTCCCTGCTGGAGCCTGGGATTTCCCTGGATGCCGTCATGTTTGCGATCTTATACCGCGAGGATAGATTGGATCTACTCAAGGATCTCTCACCTGAGCAGGGGAGTACCCTCGCGGGCTTCCTTGACGCTGCTCTCGAGCGAACTCGGAACAGCCATCCCACCATTCGCAGGGGTATTCACAAGCTAAGGATAGCCTTGCCCCTCCTGATCAATGTACATAGTTTGCCCTTTTGACTCCTCGTGAGTAATTGTTGACCAGCGGTCAATAAAAATTATTTAATTGTCAAATTGTCCCCACATATCTCTGATGTGTAGTCCCATATACCCCTGATGTGGAGCCCCACATATCTCTGATGTGTAGTCCCATATACCCCTGATGTGGAGCCCCACATATCTCTGATGTGGCGCCCCATATATCCCTGATGTGGAGCCCCACATATCCCTGATGTGGGTCCCACATATCTCTGATGTGTAGTCCCATATACCCCTGATGTGGAGCCCCACATATCTCTGATGTGTAGTCCCATATACCCCTGATGTGGAGCCCCACATATCTCTGATGTGTAGTCCCATATACCCCTGATGTGGAGCCCCACATATCTCTGATGTGTAGTCCCATATCCCTGATGTGGAGCCCCACATATCTCTGATGTGTAGTCCCCATATACCCCTGATGTGGAGCCCCACATAGCTCTGATGTGTAGTCCCCATTACCCCTGATGTGGAGCCCCACATATCTCTGATGTGGAGGTCACATACCCTGATGTGGAGCCCCACATATCCCTGATGTGGAGTCCCACATATCCCTGATGTGTAGCCCCACATATCTCTGATGTGGAGTTCACATATCCCTGATCTGAAGCCCTACATATCCCTGATGTGGAGCCCCACATGTCCCTGATGTGGAGCTACATATCTTTGATATAGAGCCCCACATATCCCCAATGTGCAATCCCACATATCCCTGATTGGAGCCTCACATATCCCTGATGTGGAGCCAATATCCCTTAAATCGATATCCTGAATGGATTTAGCAATTTGCTTGACCCACATATTACATAAGTTTTTAGAAAGCATGAGGGGTGCTTTAAAACGCCCTATATAACAAATGCGTGTGTGATCAAGGTTTTCAGTATCCCCACAATGATGTGAAATGGACACTCACCTCCTTTCTGTATGACAAGCTATCCGAATGAGCTCTTCGGGCTGCGTCTGGGAGCGTCTCGGGCCGCTCGCACTTTTGTTCCAAAATGTTTTGTAATAAAAGATATCTGTTCTAAGCTGTATACACAATGGATCCCATATTCTTTCTTAGAAACCTCACGCAAACATTGACGGTTGAGAAAGGCAATAACAATATATTCAATTAAAAGGTTATTCTTTGTTTCTTCTTTTGATTATTCTTTTGGTTCCTAATTTTGAACTATTTCTAAGCTATCCAATAAATTTAAACTATTGAAAGCACGAAAACATTGTTGTATTGATTAACTAGCCTCAGGACCACAATCCTCAAGGACTTGTCTAGGAGTCCCTTGGAAGACAATTTAAATCGCCTTAACACCTTCCCCTAGGTAAAAAAAAAGACACTATTTCGGATGGGCGTAGTTTCACAGCTTAAAATCCAATATAAAGACAGATAAGCAGCGTGTAAATGTAGGGTTTGAATTCACATGGTGTTTACCGGGCTCCAGAAACATTTTGGAGCTTCGAGACCCTGCCCATAAGAAAGAGCGCAATTTTGTACCCTGGGAGGGTCAGCGGGAGGGGGACCACGCGGCTCCGTTTCTCGCTAAAATCTACCGTTAAGCCTCAAATCGCAATTTTAGTGTTTTCCACGTCCCAGAATGGACAAATTGGGCGAAAAAAACACCAAATGGTGGAAAATTTGATGAAATTTTCAGAATGACTTTTAGTGGATTCAAATATCATTAATATTTCTAATAATTTGGTGGAAAGTTATGTGGGTTAATATTTCTTTGGAAATCGCTAAACTCTTAATTTTTAAAATGGCTGAACGCCATCTATTGGTATAAATATGAACTAAATTTTGATTTAATTTTCATACAGAATTGAGCTCAAAAAGCTTTTTGATAAATTAAGACAAGCAGAAGTTGACTTGAGGTAACTTTCCAATACCTTATATAACAAATGTATGCGAGGTGAAGTTCTGATATTTTTGGGCTAGAATTCTGTATGAAAAATAAATAAAAAAAAGTAGTTTATATTTATTTCAATAGATGGCACTTATGCCATTTTAAAAAATGAGGGTTTAGCGATTTTCAGAGAAATATTGACCCACATTACATCACACCAAATTATTAGAAATATTTGTGATAAATATTGAGTCCAATAAAAGTCATTCTAAAAATTTCATCAAAATTTGCCACCATTTGGTGTTTTTGGTCCAATTTGTCCATTCCGGGACGTGGAAAACACTAAAATTGCGTTTGCGGCTTAACGGTAGATTTTAGCGAGAAACTGAGCCGCGTGGTCCCCCTCCCGCTTACCTACCCAGGGTACAAAACTGCGCTCTTTCTGATCGGCAGGGTCTCGAAGCTCCAATCTTTCTCTGAAGCCCGGTAAACACCATGTGAATTCTAACCTTATATTTACGCGCTGTTTATCAGTCTTTATATTGGATTTTGAGCTGTGAAACTATGCCCATCAGAAAGAGCGTCTTTTTTACATGGGGGAAGGTGATAACGCGATTTAAATTGTCTTCCAAGGGACTCCTAGACAAGTCCTAGAGGATTGTGGTCCGGAGACCCGGTATAACAATTTAAATTAATGACTAGCAAATAGATAGTTCCAAATTAAGATAACCAAAATGTTGACAAAAAGGAATTTTATTGCTATATAGATAGGACAAAATCAACTCTTCGAAATTTTAGAAAATTTAAGAAACTCCTCTTCTGTCTCGTTTATTTTGTTTGATTATATAGATAGGACGTTGGGATACAGCAAAATTTCACCCCGCCCAATGTTGAAAATTGCGCTCTTTCTGATGTTAGCACTTCAAACCTGTTTATTAATCCTGCTAAAATTAACATAAAATGTTGGAAAATGAAATCAGCTCATCAGAAAGAGACATTTTTTAAACTTAGGTGTGTCAGTGGGAGGGAACGACGCTGTCAAGTTTGTCACTAAAAAATAATATATATATATTAAGCAATTGTTAAGCAATAAATTATAGTTTCATAGTTTACTTGCCTTCCTCTGAAAATATGACAATTGAGTCAAAATGTCCTTTAGAAAGAGGTCCTATTGCCAGAGAGCAGCTAATTGATAACATTTGCCATTTTGGTTTTTTAAAACTGTGTATGGAGATGTCCGATTTTGAAGGTTAATACCTAAATCAATTAGAAGTTAAACTTTATCAGATTATAATACACACACCAAAGCTTTTATTAAGACATTAGTCTTATACAGATTCTCCGTGTCAGATTATAATGTATTCGTTTATATTTGCTTTAAAAACAAAAAAGGTGCCATGACCAGGATTCGAACCTGGGCTATTGCGAACACAATACAATGTCCTAACCACTAGACAATCAATGCGGTAGAAGAATGGTCTTAACTTGGCTTATGAGGTGGAACGAAGACATGGGCAATAGGACTTTCTTCTATGTCTTCTACCTTAGTCATACCATTTCTTGATGCAGCCATTTTTCCTATATATACAGCCATTATTTTTCACTTTTTATTAAAGTTTCAAGATGGTACTGTAACTTATAGAATAGTATATTTTCTCTCCTACCATTGACTTGTGGTTAATAAAATGTTTTCAATCATTCTATTCTGATAGCTCTAATACTGATGTATATGTTTGATGTCAACATAAAATACACTATATCACAACGTTATATAGCTTCTATAGTGAAAAAGATAAATTTCTAGTTACTTCTAGATATAACAATCTCCTACTTTCATTACATTACACCTACATATAATATACATATAATAAACCATGTACAAAAAGGGTCCTCCAAAATGTTTTAAGGAATATATGTGGCTATAAATTTCATTCAAGGTTGAAAAACAATTTATTTTATTAGGATATAACAATATATGCTTTATATAAATATAAAAGTGTGTTATGCTTGTAAATAAAGACACACACAAGTATTTTAGTCCACGAATAGACGGGTTTTTATTATCAATAACGTTTCAACCGAGGCTGTGGTAATAAAACAAGTGAAAACACCTTTCATTTGGACCAAGGTTGCTGGAAGTTATGGAGAGAGCTGCGGAAGACTTGTAGTGGAGAAGGCGGTGGCCTGGACAACACATGGTTAGACTGGTCTAGACGTGTACTAGTATTGTTGTACTTATTCAGGTTCTATACATTTACCAGTATTGTTTTACTTATTCAGGCTCTATACATATACCGGTATTGTTGTACTTATTCAGGCTCTATAAATTTACCAGTATTGTTGTACTTATTCAGGCTCTATACATATACCGGTATTGTTGTACTTGTTCAGGCTCTATACATACACCAGTATTGTTGTACTTATTCAGGGTCTATTCATACACCAGTATTGTTGTACTTATTCAGGCCATGTACATGCACCGGTATTGCTGTACTTATTCAGGCTCTATACATGCACCAGTATTGCTGTACTTATTCAGGCCATGTACATGCACCGGTATTGCTGTACTTATTCAGGCCATGTACATGCACCGGTATTGCTGTACTTATTCAGGCTCTATACATGCACCAGTATTGCTGTACTTATTCATGCCATGTACATACACCAGTATTGTTGTACTCATTCAGGCCATGTACATACACCAGTATTGTTGTACTCATTCAGGCCATGTACAGGCACCGGTATTGCTGTACTCATTCAGGCCATGTACAGGCACCAGTATTGCTGTACTTATTCAGGGCTCTATACATGCACCAGTATTGCTGTACTCATTCAGGCCGTGTACAGGCACCGGTATTGTTGTACTCATCAGGCCATGTACATACACCAGTATTGCTGTACTCATTCAGGCCATGTACAGGCACCAGTATTGTTGTACTCATTCAGGCCATGTACAGGCACCGGTATTGCTGTACTCATTCAGGCCATGTACAGGCACCAGAATTGTTGTACTTATTCAGGCCATGTACATACACCGGTATTGTTGTACTCATTCAGGCCATGTACAGGCACCAGTATTGCTGTACTCATTCAGGCCATGTACAGGCACCGGTATTGCTGTACTCATTCAGGCCATGTACATGCACCAGTATTGTTGTACTCATTCAGGCCATATACATACACCAGTATTGCTGTACTCATTCAGGCCATGTACATGCACCAGTATTGTTGCATTTATTCAGGCTCTGTGCATTCATCAGTATTGCTGTACTCATTCAAGCCATGTACATACACCAGTATTGTAAAAAGCTATAAAACGAAGAGAAAAATTCTTTTATTAAAATGCATAGGCTACTAGCTTTCGGGCTCCAAGCCCTTCCACAGGTACCTGTGGAAGGGCTTGGAGCCCGAAAGCTAGTAGCCTATGCATTTTAATAAAATAATTTTTCTCTTCGTTTTATAGCTTTTTACAATTCATTAAGAGAAATTTCGTCAATCTCATTAATACACCAGTATTGTTGTACTCATATGCACCAGTATTGCTGTACTCATTCAGGCCATGTACATGCACCAGTATTGCTGTACTCATTCAGGCCATGTACATGCACCAGTATTGCTGTACTCATTCAGGCCATGTACATGCACCAGTATTTCTGTACTCATTCAGGCCATGTACAGGCACCAGTATTGCTGTACTCATTCAGGCATATACATACACCAGTATTGTTGTACTCATATGCACCAGTATTGCTGTACTCATTCAGGCCATGTACATGCACCAGTATTGCTGTACTCATTCAGGCCATGTACATGCACCAGTATTGCTGTACTCATTCAGGCCATGTACATGCACCAGTATTGCTGTACTCATTCAGGCCATGTACATGCACCAGTATTGCTGTACTCATTCAGGCCATGTACATGCACCAGTATTGCTGTACTCATTCAGGCCATGTACATGCACCAGTATTTCTGTACTCATTCAGGCCATGTACAGGCACCAGTATTGCTGTACTCATTCAGGCCATGTACATACACCAGTATTGTTGTACTCATTCAAGCCCATGTACATACACCAGTATTGCTGTACTCATTCAGGCCATGTACATACACCAGTATTGTTGTACTTATTCAGGCCATGTACATACACCAGTATTGTTGTACTTATTCAGGGTCTATACATACACCAGTATTGCTGTACTCATTCAGGCCATGTACATGCACCAGTATTGCTGTACTCATTCATGCCATGTACATACACCAGTATTGTTGCATTTATTCAGGCTCTATGCATTCATCAGTATTGCTGTACTCATTCAAGCCATGTACATACACCAGTATTGTTGTACTCATTCAGGCCATGTACATGCACCAGTATTGTTGCATTTATTCAGGCTCTATGCATTCATCAGTATTGCTGTACTCATTCAAGCCATGTACATACACCAGTATTGTTGTACTCATTCAGGCCATATACATGCACCAGTATTGTTGCATTTATTCAGGCTCTATGCATTCATCAGTATTGCTGTACTCATCAGGCCATGTACAGGCACCAGTATTGCTGTACTCATTCAAGCCTTGTACATACACCAGTATTGTTGTACTCATTCAGGCCATGTACATGCACCAGTATTGCTGTACTCATTCAGGCCATGTACATGCACCAGTATTGCTGTACTCATTCAGGCCATGTACATGCACCAGTATTTCTGTACTCTTTCAGGCCATGTACAGGCACCAGTATTGCTGTACTCATTCATGCCATGTACATACACCAGTATTGTTGCATTTATTCAGGCTCTATGCATTCATCAGTATTGCTGTACTCATTCAAGCCATGTACATACACCAGTATTGTTGTACTCATTCAGGCCATGTACAAGCACCAGTATTGTTGCATTTATTCAGGCTCTATGCATTCATCAGTATTGCTGTACTCATTCAAGCCATGTACATACACCAGTATTGTTGTACTCATTCAGGGCCATATACATGCACCAGTATTGTTGCATTTATTCAGGCTCTATGCATTCATCAGTATTGCTGTACTCATTCAGGCCATGTACATGCACCAGTATTTCTGTACTCATTCAGGCCATGTACAGGCACCAGTATCGCTGTACTCATTCAGGCCATGTACATACACCAGTATTGTTGTACTCATTCAAGCCATGTACATACACCAGTATTGTTGTACTTATTCAGGCCATGTACATACACCAGTATTGCTGTACTCATTCAGGCCATGTACATGCACCAGTATTGTTGTACTTATTCAGGCCATGTACATACACCAGTATTGTTGTACTCATTCAGGCCATGTACAGACACCAGTATTGCTGTACTCATTCAGGCCATGTACAGGCACCAGTATTGCTGTACTCATTCAGGCCATATACATACACCAGTATTGTGGTACTCATTCAGGCCATATACATGCACCAGTATTGTGGTACTCATTCAGGCCATATACATACACCAGTATTGTGGTACTCATTCAGGCCATATACATGCACCAGTATTTTTGATATCGATTTAGGTCTAGATACACAGGCATATTTTTATATAAACCTATTGTTGTTCTTGCTTAAAGTGTCTAAACATACAACCCAGTATTGTATATAATATCGCATAAGGTAATATATTGTATTAAAGGCGTATTATTTCATTGTAAGAGATATATTAAATTTTTTTATATAAAAGTATTTTTTTATTCAGGTATTAGTATTCTTTTATAAAAGCAAATGTCGTCTCTTCCATCAGAATAGGCGTCAAAACTAGACGCCATCTATTGCTCATCGTTGCAAACTAGCGGCTGCGGTTAGGTGACAAAGCCACAACATCAGCTTTGGCAAACTATAAGTCCTGGACTGAAGGGGGCCATTTGCCTGAAACCATGGTCTCTAGCTAGACGTCAGGTTCTAATCCCTTGGGTGGTACATCTTTTACTGTTGCTATTCATTCATTAATTTAGCAACAGATATCTATTGATAAGGAGATTGCCTGTTCTATAGTTTAGAACTGATCTCATCACTGAAAGTTGTTCAGGAAAATTTCTATAGTTAGGTATTCTGGTAAGCTAGTGGCAATTTCAAGTACCTTAAACAATTCAGGAACTTCTACCTAAAACACTGAAATGTGGGGACACGACAAAACAATCGCCTAATTCGGGGGCATTTCACAGTCTAGTGAACGCCAGCGCAAACTCCATCTTTGATTTTAGAGCCAACTGTATAGATAGCAACGTGGAGGAATGGAGCAGGAATTTTATTCAGAGCGAAATAAAAGTGAAGAAGAGTATTGGGAAAGGGAGGAGGTTCAATTGAAACTTCAGAATATGCATGTAGATATGCATATATATATAGTTACAAGAATTTCTAAATAACGTTTCCACAAAAATAATTCATTACAAATTTTATCAATATTTAGTTATTAAATTAAATTCAATCCAATTGCTATCTATCGATAAAATTTGTAACAAATAACTTTACAGGCAATGTGTTTCTTTTCAATAATATCATTGAATATTATCTCTACAGACCTTACTGCAATGATATAAGTTATGAAATGAGAGGGCTTGGCTCATCAGTAGTGAAACCCATCAGCGGTATATCCTAAACCATTCCAATACAATAGTAGAGCGGTCTAGAGATTAATTAGGCGAAACCGCTGAGAAGGTTTATTATTGATGAGCCAAACTCTCTCATTCAATAACTTATATCATTGAAGTAAGGTCTGTAATATTTGATGATAGTATTGAAAAGAAACACATTGCCAGTAAATGTATTTGTTACAGTTATTTAGATATGTCGAGAAATATTCAGAGTGATTCCATACTTTGATTTAGATAATACCAAACGTATTTGGATTTTATTGATGAAGAGCAGCTCAGAGGGGCGTACCTGACTTGTTAACTGTTTAAAAAAAGATAAAAAATCAGCCAGGAAGACTCGCATTTATTTAGAGCTTTAAATAAACCTTTTAATCAAATCTAAGATATGTTACGTTATATATATATACGTCGTGTACTTGGATTAAAAGGCAGTATCGTTAACTACCCACCATGTTTATATTTGCCTACACCATTTCTACTCACAATAGGTAAAAAATAATCAAAAATATTAGTGTGTAATAGACTGTTATAAACAAGCTTTGAAATATATATTAAATACTTGTGTTTTTAATGCTTATGAATTTGAATTCTCAAATCAGCAATTTGTTACTTTTCCAATGAATATGAAAATTCGAATTTTATTAATGCTAGAGAAACCTTTTGAATAATGCAGAGAATAAATGTAAGAAATGATGAGATTAAGGAACGAGGGGTAAAATATATCTTATGTTTTTAACCTCCTTGATGTAAAAGGTTTTTTTTATTTATTTTTTATTAATCCACAGATCAATCATCTATCAAAAACTTCGCCTCAAATTATGGAAAAATTAAGAACATTTCATATAAATTTCCTATCTTCTGTTAATATTTCCCTAGTTTCCTGAATGAATGAATATACTTTACAAATTAATATTTAATGTAATTGAGAAATATTTAGTTATAAAATATAAATTAGGTGTCCTGGACCACCCCGCTCCAACAATGGGCACTTTATAAAATAATATTTTTACTCTAGGTAGGATGTCTAGGAGCCTGGCAGGGCTGATTTATTCGGACTCGGCCGAGTAATGCCTGGGCGAAGGCTGACTCGAGCGACCCGATGTCGGAGCTCTGTTAGAAGAGTGGTATAGGCCTACTGGGGAACCCGCCACTATAAACAAAGGGTAACGCGCCAACGGCCGTACCTCCTGGGTGGTGTGGAAATTAGGCCTGAAATAATAAAAGAAAGAATAAATTAATACACAATAAAATTGAACCAATACAACCTTTATGATAAAAATATTTATGTGGTATCTATAAAAAAAGTTCATAGATTTCAAATATAACCATTGTGGGATAAAACTGTTCTGGTATTTATCTTAATATAAAAAAAAATTGCTCTACAATAATATTTCCCAACTTTGAAGATGTCTGAACACAGTGAGATGGTCAACTCTCTTCATATTTCACCAGTCTTGAAGGAGCTTGCCTAGAACTGGATTGTGATTCTATAAAAAAAAATTCTAAAGCCAACAGTTAGGTTTTCAGTGTGGAAGAAAATAATAATGGCTCGTATATAAAATAGTGTTTTCAACAAGATATCTTTGAAAGAAATTATTGCTATTCCAATATTCTAGGGACACGCACCTTGCCTTTCTCAGCACAAAACAAATCTATAGCTGCAAGATATGCTGTATATAATATTAATAATTCTATGTGAATAGCTTGAACAACCTTAATACTAAAAAAATGAATGCCTCGTGAAAGGCAGAGTCTGTTGCTCTCTGCTGTGTGCCCTCGGGCTCACGTGTTCATTTAATGGTATCTGAAGCTGGAAAGCCATGAACTCTTTCTTTTATAATTCGAATTATTTATTTGGTGCAAACTCTCTTGATAAAATAATGGGTTATCTAAGTAGACGGGTGAAGAATGAACCAAAAGTGAATATTCGATAATGAAATTGACTAAATATATTTGTTAAAGAACAAATCTTGTCAAAAGGTCGTGAAAAGTACCGCATATCATGAAAGAAAATGGATCCAGCGCCAACATGTAAGGATGGACAAGGGCATGGCTTGGGTACCGCAGGAATGGAAGTAAACACAATTCTGGAACTGGAGACAATGAGGAATATCTCTTCGCTACAAATGGATTGAGATGTATGTTAGAAGAATGGAGTTTATAGGAAAAGACCCTACATCCAACTAACTGGTATTTAGCATTGAATCCTTCTTACATTTTCGCGTCAAGGACGTCGTACACAACCAGCTAAAGCAGCTGTTCAATCCCGAGAGAGGATCCAATGAGCGAAAAAATAAATATAGAATATTACTGGCAGAGGACCAACCGGCAGTTCTACCATTGATACAGAAAAGGCCATTTCGAACTCAAAATACTCACATGGTGAGAATCAAATCTAAAATATGAAATAGGTGGTAGCGAGATTTTGGCGTTATTCTTGGAAATCCGCGGCACAGATTCGATAGTGTCCCTGGGGCGACTCAATGACAAATATGGAGGATGGGGACATTGCAATGCTGATCATCTCAGGGAGGTTTGCCAATATTGAATATGATATACATCTAGATTTCATTGCCCACGAGGAACACCCTCTGTTTCTCTGGCCCTGAACCAATTTCCTGCTGGACACTACAAGTAGCTGTGTCTCTATGGACCTAAACAGGCTGAAGACCAATCAAATAGTCTCGTGGTGGAGAATAGATTCCTGTAAGGAGTGCGCGAGATCAAGTGCGCTCAAATGCAAGGCGACCTGTGTGACATACCAAATTGATATCTGAAGATGGTACTTGTTCTATCCTTGAAGGTGGGAGGTAGCCAAGTGTGAGGTGTCGAGGGTAAGGCAAAGACGGACTCCTGTAATCGCCTTCATTACATAAAGTGACTGACTGACGTAGCTTAAAACTGTATTTATATACACAATTCTATAAAAACTAGTATGCAAAACAGGATATTTGCATATCCATAATTCGATATGCAAATACACTACACCCTCCCCTCCTAATAATAGTGGAGTCGGTCAGGCGGTCTCCTGGATCGCTGGGGTCTGGGGCTCCGGCTCGGCACTTTTCCTCCAGAAGCAGCAACAGGACTCTGGTTGTCTCCAACTGGTGCCAAGTCCTGCCTTGTTGACCGCGGCTTCTCTCTCTGGGGTCTAGGGCTCCGGCTCGGGACCTTTTCTCCAGAAACAGCAACAGGACTCTGGTTGTCTTCAACTGGTGCCAAGTCCGGCCCTGTCGATTTTGGCTTCTCTGCCAATTCCATTTCGGGCAGTTTCCTCTCAGGGATCTCCAGGCCAATTTGAGAGGGCTTCATCTCAGGATGGTTTTCCAGGGTTTCCGTAGATGTACTTGGAAGTACTAACCTCGGATCTTTCAGTACTGCAACCTCTGGTTTTTTCCTTTACAGGGCGCAACTGGTTTATGTGCCTCTTGAAAGATTGGTCCTCATACCCTATTAGGTAGTGGCGGCAACTAAGGAGTTTTAGTATTGTGCCCTGCTTCCACTTTGGTCCAGCAGCATAATTCCGGAAATAAACATCTGAACCTATGCTGAAATTCTCTTGTTTCTTTAGGGCATCATGAAACGCCTCTCCTTTAAACTCCATTTTAGGCATTAGATTTGAAAACCTTGTTTTCAAACGCCTCTTCATCAATAGTTCCGCCGGCGATTCCTTCATCACTGTCTGTGGAAATGCTCTCTGAGCTAATAAAAATCTCTCCAAGTTTGTCTCGAGGCTATCCTTTCCACTGTTCTTCCTTAGTGAGGTCTTGAACTCTCGCACATAGCGCTCAGCTAATCCATTTGTGCTTGGATTGTATGGGCTTGTTTTTGTATGCCGAATTCCGTTCATCTTGGTGAATTCCTCCAATTCCTTGGAGACAAACTGTCGCCCATTATCCGTCACCAATAATTCCGGCAGTCCGAACCTTGCAAACACTTGCCTAAGATGGTAAATAATGGTTCTGCTGGTTATTTCTTTCAGGATGAAAATCTCCAACCATTTTGTATAGGCGTCCACTATGACCAAAAACATTCTACCCATAAAAGGGCCGGCCAAATCCATATGTAGTCGATGCCAGGGTTTTTCGGGCCAAGTCCATTCTGAAATCGTGGAGGGAGGCATATTTGCAGATTCCTGACAGATGGTACACTCCCGGGCCATATCTTCGATGTTCCCATCTATTCCAGGCCACCAAAAATATCTCCGTGCTATCATTTTCATTTTCACTATCCCAAAATGCATCTCATGGAGGTCTCTAAGAATCTGCGATCTCAACTTGGGCGGAATTACTATCCGTTCCCTCCACTGTAAGCAGCCAAAATCCGCACTTAGTTCATTCCTAATCTTGTAGAAAGGGAACAACGGATTTTCTTTCGAGATCTTTGGCACTTGCCAATTGTCTTCCTGGACATTTCTCAAAACAATTGAGAGGATCTTGTCTCTTCTAGTTTCAAAAGCTACATCCCGGAATGAAAAAGGCACTTCATTCATTTTTCTCAGAAGCAAGACTTGATCTTCATCAATAGACTCTCTCTAATTGCTTTTAACGGCAACCTTGATAAAGCATCTGCATTTCCGTGGTCGTCAGTCTTCCGAAATTCAACTGAGTAATGGAAAGCACCCAGCTTTAACGACCAACGCTTTATCCTAGACGCTGCACATACTGGAATCGGTTTGTGAGGTGAGAACAAGTGCATAAGCGGTCTGTTATCCGTCACCAACACAAACGAGCGTCCTAGAAGGTATTGCCTAAATTTTTCACAGCCATAAACAATACTTAAGGCTTCTTTTTCAAGCTGGGAATAATTTTTTTCAGCATCTGTAAGTGTTCGCGACGCAAACGCTATTGGACTCTCCTGCTTATTTTTGTCTCTGTGACTAAGCACCACACCAAGTCCATAGCTTGAGGCATCGCATGCCAGTACCAGTTCCTTCGTTGGATCATAGTGTGTCAATACTGACTCATTAGTCAATAATGATTTGCATTTATTGAACAATATCCGATGTTCTCTTGTCCATTTCCAACGAGTATTTTTTTTCAATAACTTGTAAAAAAGAGTCAATATATGAGAGATATTTCTTATAAATCTTGCGTAGTACATCAACATTCCTATAAATGATCGTAACTGACCAATGTTCTTAGGCTCAGGAGCATTAGAGACTGCTTGAATCTTGTTGATCAATGGATGCAGGCCGTTCTTATCGATTCGAAAACCTAAGTATTCAACCGAATCAACCGCGAACCTGCATTTATTTTTATTCAATTTTAAGCCTTTGTCCTCTAATCTTTTAAATACCAGCTCCAACTTGGCTTTATGCTCATTTGCATCTCTACCTGACACCAAAATGTCGTTTATATAACAAGCCACTCCTGGTATGTCAGCAAAAATGTTGTCCATCAACCTCTGGAATTTATTCGGTGCTACAGCCACACCATAAGGGAGTCTTTTATATGCAAACAATCCCTTCGTAGTATTTATATTTACTACTCCTTTGGCTTCTGCTAGCTCTACCTGCAGATAGGCCATTGAAAGGTCCAGAGTTGAGAAAACTGTACTACCCCGATAATTTAGAAAATATCTCATCTATCGTAGGCAATGGGTATTTATCCAATATTATTGCCTTATTTGCCGTACTCCTAAAATCTTCACAGATTCTAATTCTGCGCGCGCGCCATCCTTCTTCAAAATTGGCACTATGGGTGCTGCCCAGTCGGCGTAATCAAGAGGCTCTAAAATTCCTTTATCTACCATATCCTCCAATTCATCCTCTACCTTTTTTTTTCATAGCAAAAGGCAGACTTCGAGCCTTACAAAACACTGGTGCTGCATCCCTCTTAATGCAAATATTTAATTTTACATCCTTTAAGCAACCCAGATCATTGTTGAACAGATTTGCATAACTTTCAATTAATGAGTCTATGCAAGATTCCGAAATTTTATTTACATTTAATAATTTACTGTAATTAATATTAAAAAATTTCAGCCATTCCCTTCCCAGTAAAACCTCTGGGAAACCCTCATCGACCACTATTAATCTAAGTTTCTTTCCGGCTTCTTCAACAAAAACGTCCCTTTCTCCTACTATCTTGATAGGATTATTGCACAAGGTTTTAGATTCTTCGAAGTAGGAAATAATTTTACTTTCCAGAATTTCTTGAAGATGGTCTTCGGCATCAAAGTTACCGGACTTCCAGTATCCACTACACACTTTAATACATTTCAGTCTAAAGTGAGCGTAACTTTAGCCTCCGTTTCGCCCTTGAGGGACAGTATCTGTTCTTGCACATATCTATTTTTCAGTGCATCCTTTGCCGCTTTGCATACTTTACTTAGATGCCCAATCTTTTTGCACTTAAAACAAGCCTTTGACTTGTGTGGGCATGCTGGTGCTAGGTAGGAATTTTTCATGCCGCACCGGTAGAAGTCCTTTCTTTGGTCGAAAACGTGAAGTTTTTCTTCGTAGGAGAGTACTTCGATTTTCTATTTCTCTCAATATGTGAGGTTACTCTCGCCACTTTTCTTTCATGCAGCTCTTTGGCATCTTTCTCTGCCAACTCGTATGAGACAGCCAGGGCAAATACCCTTTCTAATTTCACTTCATCATCCTCTTGCAAGAGCCTCTTTTGAAGGGATTCTGATGTTAAGCCCGCTACAAATCTATCTCGCAGCATCATTTCAAGCATCTCCCCAAAAGCACAATTAGAGGCCAGGTGCTTCAACTCTCTCAGATATTCGGAAACAGATTCGTTTTCCCTCTGTGTTCGTTTCAAGAACAAGCACCTTTGAGGTATTATCTTCTTCTTAGGCTCTAAATGTTGCCTAATTTTTTTACGATAAGTTCATATGTCTGTGCCTCCATCTTTTCTGGAAAGAATAGGTCGTTGCCAAGTTTCAGTAGTCCAGAGTCCAATAGAGACAGCAAAATCACAACTTTCTTGTGTTCACTAGTCTCATTTGCAGTGCACGCAGCATTGAATCTTTGTATAAAGATTACAAAATCATCTTCATTTGGATTGTAGACTCTGAAAGGCACAATTTGACTAATCGCCATTTTTATCTAGCCACTAAGGCGGTTTGACGCTTTTGAGTCAGTCCAAGTCCGCAATTCTTACAACCTCGTGGTCGCTCCCGTAGACACGTACCAATAGTTGCACACCTCGTAGTCACTACCGTAGCTTCCCGTAGATTTTCACGTCGCCAGAGTTGTATTATCCTCGTCGGCAGGTTTGTTCTATCCTTGAAGGTGGGAGGTAGCCAAGTGTGAGGAGTCGAGGGTAAGGCAAAGACGGACTCCTGTAATCGCCTTTATTACATAAAGTGACTGACTGACGTAGCTTAAAACTGTCTCTATTTATATACACAATTCTATAAAAACTAGTATGCAAAACAGGATATTTGCATATCCATAATTCGATATGCAAATACACTACAGTACTCTTCTAGGGAACAAAGGTTCTTCGTGGAAACTGAAACATTCAAGGGCTGGAGACTGTCCAGAAACGGTTAGATAATGAAAGGCAGGAAATATACACTGGTCCGCAAAATTAAAGGAACAACACATGTTTAAGAAAAAGAAAAGTTATATTAAGGGATATTTATCAAGTTTTGGTATATTTAGAAGCTTCCATGAATTAAGAGAGTATGTAAAACAGAAAAACAAATAAAGTTGTTCCCAATATGCAAAATACCACTGTCTACGTTGACTCCGCCTCCAGCACGTGCCTGAGTCTTTCTCAAAGCGTCCTAATTTTACGCTCCACTAGATTTTTATTGAACCTTTTTGTTTTTTAAAGTTTTCATGGCTTATAGGCAACATTTATCACAAGAAAAAAAAAGGCAAGCTATTGGAAGGATGGAAGCAGGCCAATCACAGGCAGAAGTAGCAAGATGACTTGGAGTGACAAGAAACGTTGTCTCAAGGCTTTGGAAAAAATTTCAAACGACAGCTAATGTTGCCAAAACACCCGGACAAGGACGGCCAAGGGTCACAACGTTAAATCAAGACCGTTATTTGAGTCTCCTTGTGCGTCGCAATAGAAGAATAACAGCATCGCAACTACGAAGTGACCTCAATGCAGCTACAGGAGTCTTAGTATCAACTGATACAATACGCAGAAGGCTTCACAAGAAGGGCCTCTATTGCTCGACGACCCATAATTTGTGTGCCATTGACACCACCTCAAAAGAGAGCAAGGAAACTTTGGTGCAGACAACATGTCGCCTGGAATCCAGATGAATGGAGGCGTGTAATGTTCACTGATGAGTCCAGATTCTCTCTAAACAGCGATTCTCGTCGTATCTTTGTCTGAAGAGAGGTAGGAACCAGAAATAATACCCGGAATATGGTTGGAAGGGATCCCTACAGAAGCCAAGGTTTTATGGTCTGGGCTGGAATCTTCTTGGGCGGTCGCACAGCACTCCATATTTTTCGGCAAGGAACCCTGACTGGACAGAGGTATCGGGACGAGATCTTGGCAGCATATGTGATGCCTCAAGCATTAGAAATGGGTACAACTTTCTTCTAATGTATGATAATTCCCGTCCACATAGGGCTGGTGTGGTTGACACTTTTCTCCAAAACCATGCAATTGCTCGGATGAATTAGCCAGCTCGATCCCCAGACCTAAATCCCATTGAGCATGTATGGGACAACCTAGGACGGCGGATCTCATCCCTCCAACACCCTCCTAGAAACACTCTTGAGCTAGAAACAGCCTTAACACAAGAGTGGGCGTTGATTCCACAGGAGCTGATAAACTCCCTGATTCTTAGTATGGGTCACCGATGTAGAGCCTGTCTATCAGTTAAAGGCGATCACACCCCATATTAACAACAATATCCAAGATATTTATGCACTGACTGCAAGAAGATCATTGCTTGACCGGCTAATTTGCATAAAATACGTGTTAGAATTCTTTGATTTCGGGTATTCTAATCAATAATGGAATAATAAATTTGTGTATAAAATTTCATTGATAAATGTTCAATAAAATTTGATATAAATGAAAAAATGTGTTGTTCCTTTAATTTTGCGGACCAGTGTAAATGTGTGAGGTTTTCATATTTCTGAGGGGGTGACCAAATGACGTAGCATGTAAAGTACAAGAGTTTACTGCCTTGAAGTGGTTTGTATTTGCATAGAAAAGCCTTTTCAAAAATAATATTTTGACGTAGAAAATCAGGAAAGAGAAACCTCAGAAGTACACGGCAATCAATTTATTTAACATAAAACCAAATTAAAATTAATAAAATAGCAGATAGTCAATGAGAAAATTTTACAATGTATTAAAATACAAATATCGAAATTAGAAATCTTTTCATAGAATAATGAATAATCTGCTGCAATATATTAGTTCCTGTTATAGAACATTTTAACTTTTTTCTTGCAAACACAGTAAGGCCATTAGCCTGAAACCATGGTCTCCAGGTAGGGATTAAGTTCTCTGATCCATTGGGTGGTACATCTTTTACTGTTGCGATTCGGTCGCGAATTCCGAAACAGAGCCCTATTGATAAAGAGGTTGCTTGTTCTAGAGTTTATAACTAAAAGTTATCAGGTAGAATTCCTATAGTTGTGTTTTCTGGAAAGCTATTGGCAATTTCACGTGATGATTTTACAAATATAGAGTAATCTTATGAAAAAGGCATCTCCTTTTTTCACATAGAGTAATCTGTTTTAAATAAATAATAAAATATAAATTATTTCGCCACAATATCATCAAATATTATCTCTACAGACCTTACTGTAATGATATAAGTTATGGAATGAGAGGGCTTGGATCATCAGTAGTGAACCCTCTCAGCGATATATTCTAAACCAATCCAATACAATAGTAGAGCACTCTAGAGATTAATTTGGCGAAACCGCTGAGAAGGTTTATTACTGGTGAACCAAGCCCTTTCATTCAATAACTTATATCATTGGAGTAAGGTCTGTAGAGATAATATTTGATGATAGTATTGAAATGAAACACATTGCAGTAAATTTATTTGTTATTTAGATATGTTGAGAAATATTCAGAGTGATTCCATACTTTTAGATAATACTAGACGTATTTTGGATTTATTGGAGAAGAGCAGCACAGAGGGGCTACCTGACTTGTTGACTGTTTGAAAAAGATAAAAATCAGTCAGGAATACTAGCATTTATTTAGAGCTTTAAATAAACCTTTTAATCAAATCTAAGATATGTCATATTATTTATATATATATTAAAAATAAAGAAGGCATCTCCTGACCACGAGCAAATGTGCTTTTTAGATGGCAGAGCGCCATTTTTATTATATATATCTTTATTTTTAATATCAACACCTGACCCACTTATCTTTTATTTTTTTTCTATTTTTTTTCATATATATATATATATATATGTAATAATTTGTATAATACCCAAAATGTATAATTTATTTTCACCATAATTATTATGATAAATTGTAAATACAAATTCATCCATGTATAAATCTGTACAAAATAAATCTGGGAGCCAGCGCTCACGAGTGTCAAACAAGTTCTTGTTTGATGCATACATGCACAACGGCTGCGCCCTTCCATTCGACCACGACAGCTACGACATATATATATATATATATATATATATCATGTACTTGGATTAAAAGGCAGTGTCGTTATCTACCCACCATGTTTATATTGGCCTACACCATTTCTACTCAAAACAAGTAAAAAATAATAATTTAAAATATTAGTGTGTATTAAACTGTTATAAACAAGATTTGAAATTTATATAAAATACTTGTGATAAATCACAATTTGATTATAGATTATAGGTACAAGAAATCATAATTTCAGAACATGCTGTGATATTTTTCCTCATTTATTTTTTCTGATGATGGTAACATTGTGTTTTAATGATTTTGAATTGTAATTCTCAAAATCAATACTCAGCAATTGGTTACTTTTCCAATGAATAATAAAATTCGAATATCTTTAATGTTAGAGAAACCTTTTAAATATTGCAGAGGATAAATGTTAAGATGAACTTTAGGAATGAGGGGTAAAATATATCCTATGTGTTTAACTTCTTTGATGTAAAAGATTTTATTATTTTTTAAATTAATTAATGGTCAATCATCTATCAAAAACTTCGCATCAAATTATGGAAAATTTAAGAACATTTCACATAAATTTCCTATCTTCTGTTAATATTTCACAAGTTAGTTTCCTGAATGAATGTGCTTTACAAATTAATGTTTAATATTAAATTGTGAAATATTTAGTTATAAAATATAAATCAGGTTTCCTGGGTCTCCAACAATGAGCACTTTAGATAAAATACTTTTACTCTAGGTAGGATGTCTAGGAGCCTGGCAGGGCTGATTTAATCGGACTCGGCCGAGTAATGCCTAAAAAATGGCGGAGGCTGACTCGAGCGACACGATGTTGGAGCTCTGTTAGAAGAGTGGTATAGGCCTACTGGGGAACCCGCCACTATAAACAAAGGGTAACGCGCCAACGGCCGTACCTCCTGGGTGGTGTGGAAATTAGGTCTCAAATAATAAAAGAAATAATAAATGAATACACACACAAATCAATAAACTTCAATAAAATTGAACCAATACAATGTTTAAGATCAAATATATATGCCGAAATTATAAGAAAATTCATAGTTATCAAATATTACCATTGTAGAATCGAACCTTTCTGTTATTTATCTCAATATTTAAAAAAAACGGCTCTACAATAAGATTTCCAAAGTTAGGAGATGTCCGAGCATAGTGAGAGATGGTCAACTCACTTCAGATTTCACCAGTCTTGAAGGAGCGTATCCTAGAACTGGATTGTGATTCTAGATAAAACTTTTGCTAAAGTCAACAGTTATGTTTTCAGTGTGGAAGAAAATATTAATGGCTCGTAAATAAAATAATGTTTTCAACAACATTATCTTTGAAGGAAATTATTGTTAATTCAATATTCTAGGGACCCGCACCTTGCCTTTCTCAACACAAACAAATCTATAGCGTCAAGATATGCTGTATATAATATCAATAACTGAATGTGAATAACTCCAACAACCTTGCCATTAGAAATTGATTTCCTCGAGAAAGGCTGAGTATGTTGCCCTGTGCTGTGTGCCCTCGGACTCACGTGCTCATTCATTGGTATCTGAAGCTGGAAAGCCATGAACTCTCCCTTTTATAATTTGAATTATTTATTTGGTGCAAACTCTCTTGATAAAATAATGGGTTATCTCAGCAGACTGGTGAAGAATGAACCAAAAGTGAATACTGGATAAAGAAATTAACTGAATATATTTGTTAAATTACAAAACTATTTTAGACGCGTAATATTCTTTTTAAAATAAAACAATTTCTACTGCCCTTACTGCAATGGAAAAATTAAAGGGAAGGCCTGGCTCATCAGTGGTGAACCCTCCCAGCGGTTTCGCCAGTTTAATCTACCATACGGCTGTCATATTGCATTTTTGGAACTTCCTTTTTATAGTGATACTGATGCTTGACTCTTCGAATGGGTATTTTAGATGAACTATGGACATAAGCTTTTAGGACAGCAGAATTACATATAATTATAAATATATAATATGCTTCGAGCAATCGCTCTTCCGCAAATTCGAAGAGTCTAGCATCAGTATCACTATAAAGGAAGTTCCAAAAATGCAATATGACAGCGGTATGGTAGATTAAACTGGCGAAACCGCTGGGAGGGTTCACCACTGATGAGCCAGGTCCTCCCTTTAATTTTTCCATTGCAGTAAGGGTAGTAGAAATTGTTTTATTTTAAAAATAATATTACGCGTCTAAAATAGTTTTGTAATTTGATAACAGATGGCGCGCTAGTGCATCGAAATATTTGTTAAAGAACAAAATCAGGCCAAAGGGTCGTGAAAAGTACCGTATATCGTGAAATAAAGTGGATCCAGCGGCAACACGTCAGTATGGACAAGGACATGGCTTGGATACCGCAGGAATGGAAGTAAACACAATTCTGGAGTTGGAGACAAATGGCCCTGAGGACTATCTCTTCGCCACAAATGGATTGAGATGTATGTTAGAAGAACGAAGTTTATAGGAAAAGACCTTACATCAAACTAACTGATATTTAGCATTGAATCCTTCTTACATTTTCGCGTCAAGGACGTCGCACACAACCAGCTAAAGCAGTTGTTCAGTCCTGAGAGAGGACCCAATGAGCGAAGAAATAAACATAAAATATTCCTGATAGAGGACTCCCCAGAAAAATATATGAATACTTTATTATCATAAAATACATGTTTTCTGGTAAATAAAACTCTTATTTTCATATCTGCAATCAGAATTTATTTATATTTTGTATTGTTTTAGATATGGAGCCTAATGTGAACACAAGAATCAGACAACGGTCA
This sequence comes from Cordylochernes scorpioides, assembly GCA_030710605.1. NCBI lineage: Eukaryota > Metazoa > Arthropoda > Arachnida > Pseudoscorpiones > Chernetidae > Cordylochernes > Cordylochernes scorpioides. The sequence goes on from CP092878.1 coordinate 37,495,449, forward strand.
CGACCGAGTTCCTCTTTAAGTCCGGTGACATTTCAGCCACAACAATTCACCCAAAACTTCAGCCAGTATATGGAAACGAAACATTGGATAGAAGCACTAAACAGAGATGGGTTTAGCGCTTCCAGAAAGGTGGTTTTGATCTTCATGACAGAAAGAGGCCAGGTAAACTTTCAACTGTCACAGCAGACCAAAATTTGGCTCTTGTTGAGGAAATTGTAAAGAATAACAGGACAATAACGACATATCAATTGATGAAAAATATTCAATCTTTAAAGGAAATGTTCTTAAACTACTTTCAGATCTTGGCTATCGAAACTTGTGCTCATAATGGGTACCAAAGCTTCTAACACGAGAAATGATGCAATCTCGGAAAGAAATTTGCTTAGACCTCATCGAATCTTACCCAGGACCAGCTTCTGAAACCTTTTAAGAAGTCATAACGTGTGATGAGACTTGGGTTTATCATTATAACCCTTCTTCAAAGCGTCAATCAATGCAATGGGCCCATAAAATGTCTCCAGTCAAGAAAAACCAAGGCTTTCCCTTTCCAAAGACAAAATCATTATCCTCCTCTTTTGGGACCAAGATGGGCTCATATTCATGGACATGCTTGGAAAAAATACTTTCATCAACAAGGAAAGATATTGTAAATCATTATGAAAGCTAAAAAGAGCCATTTCAATAAAAAGGCCGAGTCTAAAAGACTGTCAAATCAAATTTCATCAGGACAATACAAGACCTCACACCGCGCAACAGACATTGGCTCAAATTTCCATATATTGTGTACTTTGATGCCTCACCCAGCTTACAGTCCCGAACTGGCTCCTTCTGAATTCTACCTGTTTAGTATATTAAAGAATTATCTACGTGGTAGAACATTTGAAGATGATGAAATGTTATTCCATGAGGTTAGAGGGTGGTTCAGAAAGCAAGATGTAGCATTTTACCAAAGTGCTTTTGTGAGTTGGGAAGAACGCTGACCAAATGTGTACAGAGGGAAGGTGGATATATTGACTGATATATAGCTAATAGTTAGGTATTCATATATACAAAGTTTATGGTTTGTCAAATAAATTATTGAGGATTGTGCATTACTTATTGATCCAACCTTGACGTTTTAAAAATATGTAAAATAGTTTTTGGCATATTGTCACGAGTATCGGCCTGAAAAACACCTTCAACCTCATCCAATAGATGGCGCTTTAGCCTATTCCTAGTCTGGGACTAGTCAGGGAGTCGTCTACTGCTATGGTCCTGTTTTCTAGGGCTGATAATTGTAAATAACTGTTTATATTGGCTTTGGGATGTATAAATTACTGTAAATAACTGTTAATTGATATTCAAGTTCTTATGTAATGGGGATTAAAGATGGCAATAAAAAGGGAAGTGTTAACAGACTTGTTGCCAGTTACTGTTGTGACTCTTATCTTCAACATCCTAGAAGCTACTCTTCTGGTAAGTCTCTTGTGTCCCCCCACCAGTGGTAAGGCCGAGAGATACTGCCAGAGGAAAGGAGATCCACGTTAGTAGTGGTTCTCAGAAGGTCTTTGGGCTGACTGCAGGGAAGAGCTGCAGAGATGGAACAAAATAAACAGAGTAGGTGATCCACGGTGGAGGAAGCGGCGTCGTCGCAAAGAACCAATAAAGGGGAAGAACGCGACACTATATATATATATTATATTATGATGCACTAGCGCGCCATCTGTTATGAAAATTCGAAACTATTTTAGACGCTTAAGATTCTTTTTGAAATTAAAAAAATATATAATATTAAATAATAAAAGACTCAATTTGATATTTGCGGAAGAGCGATTGCTCGAAGCATATTATATATTTATAATTGTATGTAATTCTGCTGTCCTCAAAGCTTATGTCCATAGTTCATCTAAGATACCCATTCCAAGAGTCTAGCAACAGTATCACTATAAAAGGAAGACATAACAGCGTATATACACTGCGTGACATTGAAAATGGAACACCAAGAAATAGTGGCCAGAAAGTGATGAAACTCGGCAGACAGAGAGAGACAGGGACGAACAATAAGTGATCTTTATTTCAAAATGATAGTCATAATACAGAGCGAGAACGGCGTCGGCTTAGTAGCAAGTAGGACCACCGCGGACGGCGATGCACGCAGCAACACGTCTAGGTAGAGAGTCAATCAGAGTACGGATGGCGTCCTGAGGGATGGCTCTCCATTCCCTCTCAACCATTTGCCACAGTTCGTCTTCTGAACGCGGCTGTGGCAAGGCATGCAAACGGCGTCCAATGATGTCCCAGACGTGCTCGATTGGTGAGAGATCAGGAGAGTACGGTGGCCAGGGAAGCATCTGTACATCTTGCAGAGCTTGTTGGCTAATGCGAGCAGTGTGCGGTCGGGCGTTATCCTCCTGATAAAGGGCATTGGGTACCCCCTGAAGGTAGGGGAGTGTCACCGGTCGCAGCACATCATCAACGTATCGTTGGGCCGTCAAAGTGCCCTGAATACGAAGTAAAGGTGACCTGGAATCATACGCGATTGCGCCCCAAACCATGATTCCACGTTGTCGCACGGTGGGGCGTTCCACAATTGCTGCCGGATTGGACCTTTCTCCACGTCGACGCCACACGCGTACACGGCGACTATCACTGGACAAGCAGAAACGCGACTCATCTGAGAACACGACCCTGTGCCATTCCGTCATCCTCGTCGATCTAGCCCGGCACCATTCCAAACGTTGGCGCCTATTCGGTGGGGTCAATGGCAGTCTTCTTAGCGGACGGCATGAGTGCAAGCCATTAGCAACCAATAGACGGGAAATGGTTCTGGTCGAGATGGAATGATCTAGGGTGTCTTGCACATGTTGCAGGATGGCGGTACAAGTGGCTTGTGGGGCCGCCACTGCTTGTCGAAGGATACGCCGATCCACACGTGCTGACGTCACTCTGGTTGCACCGACATTCCTATAAATTGCCACATTTCCTTGTTCCAACCATCTTCTCCACAGTCGGTGCACCGTGGACGCACCAAGGTGTGTATCAGCTGCGATTTGACGTATGGACCAACCTGCCCTTTTCAGTCCAATCACCATGCCCCTCGTAAAAGCGTCTGTCTGCTTGAACTGCCTCCGTTTACGATGACCTGGCATTCTCTGTTATTACACGTGTCTTTTGACACAAGAACAAAATTTCTACAATGATTTTCCTTGAAGAAATAACGACACGAATACTGTCCTTTCTGCAAGTTCCTTCCCTTATATCTTGCTCCATGTGCGCACGAGAGCTGCGCATTTTACATCATTTGCATAACTCGGTTAGGCGCGTCTACCCTGAAATTTGCATAATTTTCTGGCCACTATTTCTTGGTGTTCCATTTTCAATGTCACGCAGTGTAACAGCGGTATGGTAGATTAAACTGGCGAAACCGCTGGGAGGGTTCACCATTGATGAGCCAGGCCATCTCATTAATTTTTCCATTGCAGTAAGGGTAGTAGAAATTGTTTAATTTCAAAAAGAATCTTACGCATCTAAAATAGTTTCGAATTTTCATATATATATTTAAACTTGTATTTAAATTCGGTGAGTTATAATTGGCTAGAAGTTGCACTTCTAGATCTCCATGTTGAAGACCATGTTACCCCGAAATCTCGAGAAATAGAAGAAATGAGAAATCAAACCCTTGATACCTTATTGATTTTATCAAATGGTGCTATGTTGTTTCAGCTTACCTCTTTCCTTGGTCCAGAAATGTAGTAAGAGGATATCCTCTCGTACCTTCAATCTCTTTCTTGATGTAACCCTGATTCCTGGAGCGCACAAAAGATGCTTTCAATGCTTCTTTTTGACGTGACAACGTCTTAAATTAGGTTGCGGCTGGGAGTCACTTATGAAAAAGTGTAACGCCCGGTAACTTTACGATGAGTCACCGAACGAGAGTGCTGCGCGCGCAGCTGCGCGCGCAGCGCTAGAGAATTAGGCGCATTGAATCGGCGCATGCTTGTCTCTGTCTTTGTCTTTCTCGAACGTTCTTGGCGTTGGAAAAACAAGAAAGCGTCATAATACAAGTTCACACGTGTGGTTAAAGTATCGTCAGCTGTGTCTGTAGTGAAAATGTGGAGTGCTTAGATTCGTCATTTACAACAACTACAACAATAAAGGTAAATAATTGTACACTGATATTTCAATATCGTAAACTATGATTGATTGATTAATTGTTAGATTGACACAAAAGTTGAGAAACTGAGTTTATAGGTTATGTCATACTATTGATAAATGTTGATAGTGTTAAGTAAATTATTAGTTTAAAATTAATTAATTAATTAATTATTATTTTACAAATTTTAAATAGTTTCAAATTTATTTAGCAAAAATTTGAACCTTCGATCTGAATAAATGTTTTGATTTTCGAATTGATTCTTTAAAATTACAAATATTAAGAAAAAGTGGCAGATATAAGAAAACTTTATTTAAACTGTGTTGAGCAAGAATTTTAACATCTAATTTAAGTAAATGTTTTAATTTTCAACTTCATCATTTACAATTACAAATTTTATTTAATTTCAAATTTATTTAGCAAAAATTTGAACCTTCGATCTGAATAAGTGTTTTGATTTTCAAATACCAACGCGGCTGGTGGAGTGGCGATCTATCGTAAATTATCATCGACATCTACGGCGGAAGTGTTCCAAGTTGCGATTACAGACGTAACTCGTGTCATTAAAACCAAGGGTGACATGTGCATGACTGAAGTTACTTGCTTTGCCGCTAATACTAGCTTCAAGTTTATACTCGGTGCTGTATATATTCATCCAGGAGCTAGTATGCAGGATATTGGAATGTTACTATGGCAAGGACTCGGTCCGTACATTCACAACAGCCAGTACATGCCACCGTTCGTGCAAGTTGATTCTAGTATACCGATTCTTCTGTGTGGTGATTTTAACAAAAACGTAAAGCCTGACAACTCGTTTCTTAATTTCATGAAAAATACGTATAATCTTGATTGCGTATCAAACGTTTCTAAGTCAACTACGTTAAAAGGAACAACTATCGACTTGACTTTCGCAAGACACATTACAGCAGAAACACTTCCTTTCATTTCATATTTCTCCTATCATCGTCCTATCCTCAACAAAATCACTCAAATAGGAATTAGTTAAGTTTAAGTTTACATGTACAATGTTTTAGTAAACAAAATATATTTCTATAGTTAAAATTTGTGCAATTCTTATTTTCATTCAAATCCTTGTTCCTATTGTGCAATTTAATTATATTCATATCAATAAATATTCTACCGTTGTCACGTAAAATCTTCGCCCGTAAAACCGACTTTACAGGCAACCATTGTTTTTTTTTTTACAATTTTTAAAACTCATTTATCTCTATATATATAAAAGTCAATTCCTGTCTGTCTGTCTGTTTCGCGATAAACTCAAAAACTACTGAACCAATTGGTTCCAAATTTTGCATGTCGCTTTTTATAAACCTGAGGAAAATTTTTGGCTACATTTTGCTTGTTATTTTTGGCTATTTCTTTTTTAATTTGAAGAACTATTTTTTTTACGCGGACTAACCGGAATGGAATGAATACCTAAATATGGCCATTTTTTTAAAGCATCGGTGGCTTAGTGGTAGAATGCTCGCCTGCCACGCGGGCGGCCCGGGTTCGATTCCCAGCCGATGCATTTTTTTTTACAATTTTTAAAACTAATTTATAAAAAATATAATATAAATATATACTATTATATCAACTATATGAATTAAATCAAATACCTAAACACTAATCTCTATATATATAAAAGTCAATTTCTGTCTGTCTGTCTGTCTGTTTCGCGATAAACTCAAAAACTACTGAACCAATTGGTACCAAATTTTGCATGTCGCTTTTTATAAACCTGAGGAAAATTTTTGGATACAATTTGCTTAGTATTTTTGGCTATTTCTTTTTTTTCATTTGAAGAACTTTTTTTTTTTACGCGGAGTAATCCGGAATGGAATGAATACCCAAATATGGCCATTTTGTATACGCATCGGTGGCTCAGTGGTAGAATGCTCGCCTGCCACGCGGGCGGCCCGGGTTCGATTCCCGGCCGATGCATTTTTTTTTAACAATTTTTAAAACTCATTTATATTATATCTTCTATATATATAAAAATGCATGTTTGTTTGTTGGTTTGTATGTCCGGTATACAAATTCGCAGTAGTTCACTAATTCAAACCAAAATTTCCATACATAGGTAAAAAATACGAGGAAAACGATAGGCTATTTTAAATTATATATAAATTAAATATTAAAACTATATATTCAAATTATTCTACTTAGCTCACGAACAGCGCCCTCTATCAAGGTTATAAATACGTTTAAAATCGATATCTTCTCAAAATTTTATTAATAATAGTGTTCGCTTAATAATTAGAATACTTGATCTAAATCGAAATATTTATAGACGCTCGCTCGATTTGAAGATTTATATCGTAACTAATCTGACTGTAAAGTTTGGAGCGGGACGTTTCACAAGAGTGACATCCACGGCGCCAATTTATAATTGTAACGAATAGTGTTTGAATAAAACATTTAATCGGGTAAACCCGGGCGTTGCCCGGGTCATTCGTCTAGTCTATATATATATAAAAATGAATGTCTGTCTGTCTGTGTGTGTGTGTGTGTGTGACAATTTGACAATTGAAAATAGTTTATTGTCCTCTAGACAATGTTACATCTCAACCAGGAGAGTGAAAAAGAAATATTTACATTGACAGTTGTCAGGAATCAAGGCATCGCCGCCTAAGACTGGCCAAATCGGAGCTATCATCGGGATGGTTGCCCCGAGCCGGTTCTATGGCCGCGCATCATGTGGTCGGGAGACCAGACCTTTGCCGGCACTTTCGAGAAAAGGTAAGCCATTTGTCATTATGACTTAGCGCCCCCCCCCCCTTTTTGTGTAGTAACCAACCTAGATTTCGCATGGGCCCTAAAGGGCTATAAAGTAACTTCAGGTCACCTCTATCTAAATTTTACTATGTAAATAGCATATCTCGTCAGTATAGACATGTTCCCAAATTTTAATTTATTTAAATAAATATCTAGAGAAATTTTCTTGTTTCCTCTCATACATATTTCATTCCTTTTGCTTTATGGTACTACCCCCCCACACCTTAATTTCACAAATTGTACTAAATATAGAACTACCGACTCTGTTGGAATAGAGTTGTGTACTATATCTTTGCTGTGATATATTGACACAGCGACAGTTGCAAATTACGACTTTATTAGGGCTACTTTGAGGGTATCTATCTGTCAGGTTTTAGTAATGTTTGTACTTTTATGTGTTTCAGTGCGTTATTCCATCATATTTACCATTATACCATATTTTCTGATTCCTCGGGCTATTGTTACGCTGTTAGGAGGGTACGGCATGATGCAAACAGATTTGTATGTTTGACTATTGTTTGTGTTATTTGGGCTATAAAATGCCTTAATATGAATCTATTTACAGTTGATCTGTAGAAATTATAGAGATCTGTTGCTATAATTTTCCTCTATGAAATAGCTCCCAGCGTCTTCAGTGGGTTGCTAAACCTCCAGAAGGAGTCTTTTATAGATTGCCCAATTTAATAACGATTTGATGGGTTGTCTGATGAAATTGTATACTAGTGTCGTGGCTGTTTCCATCTTTAGACCTTTGTTCTGACAATATTATATGCTCGATCCCTGCTTTAGCTCAACTCTTAATCAATTACAGAGTTCCCCCCCCCTTTTTTTTTTTTACTTTATTTATCCTGTTTGCACAAATTGCATTACATGTGATGATGTAAAGACATATGTCGATAGTGCATCATTGACAGCTGTGCTTCTATTATACAACATTAAGGTCTTGCTGCGGGTTATATACATGGGGTTGTTGGCCTAAATTGCTATATATATATATATATATACTTAAGTAAGGAAACTTTAATAAGTCACATCGTGTATCCTCCCTTTTCATCTATCCAAACCGGGAACGCAACACACCTACATGTAATTTATCAAGATTTTCTGGTTAGGTCATCAAAACTTGCCTTCAAACAAATTCCTATCAATTAACGTTTCTATCCTGGTGTAAGCGTTCATTATACTAGATTGAAGGTTTTATTTATATCCATTTTCATCTCTTTACAACTTTCACAGATGTTTATTGGTTAAATGTATTTGCGTTATGCTCACGATCACAATTAAATATTTCTGATAGACATTATGGAACCTGAGAATCTTGGGGTCTGCTTAGAGAAGGTCCACAGCTTGAAATGGAACTGATGTTCTGCTTGAATATGGTGATGTTATTAGCCACTATGAATCTATCATTGCCTATAGAGATTATATATGGAATTTAGGTAGAGTCCATCTAGATGCTTGCTTGGTGCTGATAGTCTCAAGTCGCCCATCATATATCATGTGGCTCGACAACAGGGAAGGGATGTTTGAATCTATCCCAGACTCTCGCTTGGTGCTGTAAAGGATGAAGGCTCCACATACGCCTCACAGCCTCCAGAGCTTTGCAGCTTTGATGTGAAACAGTGGGTCATGGTTAGTGGCATAATTAGATATAAAGTTCAGGAAGGTATCTAAAAACTGACTCGGTGTTAATCTCTCCAATGGTTGACGCTATTCTCCTTGGCTAAAATGATGGTTTTGGTTCCTATTCTTTCTTCATCATCGCGTTGTCCATCTTGGGCTTTTCTATTGGAGCTATAGGTTCCGCCTCAGGGGTTTCCTTTATTGGGACTTCCATCAGTGGTTCTAGAGGTCTCTGTTTTCATCTAAGTGACCAGCTCCTTTATCTTTCTTGAGACCATTTATTACTTCTGGCAGTTAAAAATTCACTTTCCTTGCATTGTCTCAACCACCTCAGATAAAATTTCTCTACCTTCACAGACGACCTCTCTTCCATGTCGCCTTGGTAGTGATGTCTTTCCCCAATAAACTCAATTTGTTGATGAACTTGGAATAATGAGGATGTCCCATTTTAGTAAATACCCATTGAATCAATTAAATTTTTACACCTTATATAGAATGTTAAAGACAATAACATAATTTTATTGACAATACATTGTCAATACATGTAAAAGTGCACAGTTTTCACTATTGTTTTAAAATACATATCTGTACTAATATATATAGGCACCTCTCCCTTTAAAATTCATTCAAATAATGCATTTAGGTTCATCACTCTAGTTAAAAAACAATGGTGGTGATAAGGAATGAGCCACAACACCAGTTTCAAACAAAAGCTACCCTGTATACCATGATTTCGGGCTATCGCCCTTATCAGTACAGGGAAGGGTTCGATTTCATAACATCAAATGAGATATATTCCATTGAAAACTCTGCTCTTGCACTTTTAAACCTGTAGTTACAATTCTTGACACTTGTATCTTAAATTCATCATGACTAAAGGTTGTAAAGATCAAAAAGATTACAAAATAAAAAATTGAATATATATATTCAATATGTACCAAAAAAGGCACCTCTCACTTTAATTTTATTATATGGTATAGTCAAAATGTTCAGCAGAATATTTATATTTGATAAAACTGCTATAGTAAGTAATTTGCATAGTTCTAATCAGTGCTTCAATTATAATTCACTACAGGGAAGGGGCGTCTGAGTCCATCTTGGACTCTGGCTTGGGTTCAAGTCAGCCACAATGGGACATGTGGCTCGACCACCAGGAAGGGGTGTCTGAGTCCATCTCAGACCAGCTTGGTAGGGCCAGGTCATCCACCACAGGTCAGGTGGCGTGACCACAGGAAGGGGTGTCTGAGTCTATCTTGGACTCTGGCTTGTTGTTGTCAAGGCTGAAGGTGGCCTCAGGCTCCATCTCTACACCTCAAAATCACTAGAGGTTTGCAGCTTAGATGGGCAAAGGTGGGGCATGTTTTTGGCATACTATGATCACGAGGTGTCCTAACATATGGAATAGGGAGGGGGGTGCCATTGCCTGTTAATCAGCCGCATTTCAGAGTTCCCTGTGGGCCTCACGGTTACCATACCATAGCGGCTCGGTGCTCACGAGGCGTCCCACCATACCTCGCCCTACATGGCAGTCCCTTACTTGTGCTGCTTCTCCCGCCCGCCACGTAGAGATAGGGCTGGACTTCTGGGCAGGAATTATATTAAATAAATCGTCTTTTAAAACTCAAAATGATATATATTGAACCAAAGTATTATATTGGGAATACCAAGTAATTAGATTTCAAGGAAATTTAGTTGTGTGGATTATAAAATTAGTTCCCAGAAGAACACCTCTGGCAGCAATAACAGCACTTATACTTTTGTGTATTGAGTCAAACAGAAATTGGAAAGCATGTACTGGTACAACTTTCCATGCAGCATTAACACGCACAGTTCATCGACAGTAGTGACTAACTTGTGGTGATGAGCCAGTCGCTCGGCAACCATTGACTAGACATTCTTTATTGGTGACAAATCAGGAGAACGTGCTGACCAGGGCAGCAGCTAAAATTTTTCAGTATTAAGGAAATTTCATAAAATACCAGTAACATGCGGTCGCTCATTTTTCTCTTGAAACAAGTTTTCCATGTCTCAAATTAAAAGTACTGCCTCAGGCCTTAACACATCATAAATGTAATGCGGGTTATTCAAAGTTCTGGGAATGCACAGAGGTGACAGAACCATGTTACCAATGGCACCCCATACCATCATTCCAGGTGAGGGCCAGTATGAGGATTTCGAATACCTGCTGACAATGTCCCTTCTCCACGATGGCGCCATACACTGATGCGGCCATCAAGGTGCCTCAAACAACATGGATTTATCTGAAAACATGAAGACTCACAGATAAATCGATTGTTTCATAAAACGAAGAAATAATCAAGTTCTTATAATATCGCATTTAAGTTTTCCAAAAAAATCTTTCAAACAAAACCAAATTACCACTTAGATAGGTGATGTATTTGTATTTTGTCGCCAACTACCCCTCAGGTTTTTAATGGAATTCCTTATGTCTACTTAAGACTAAATTGATTGAAAATATTTGGGTGTTTATTGCATTGGACTATTGTGATAAATTATATTTGAAATTAATATATAAATTGCTTATATACAATAGCGTTTGAATTGAAATTCTTAAAACGAATATTGATGTTACTCTGGTAGCTTTGCGATTTAGTATGAAAAGTCAAAATTTTGTGAATGTAGAGAAACTTTTTGACAAATGTAGAAAAATAATAATAAAGAACGAAGTAATGAGTGGTAAACACTACACCATCCCATTTCCTATGTGAGTGTCGCTGTTGTTCTAGTCTTTATTCTTTTTAATCCATGGGTTGATCATTTATTTAAACATATCAATAGCATTAAATTATGGGCAGGATAACTCTATAAATTTCCCATCTACTATTAGTTAAGATGTATATTTCTCAGAATAAATAAATATATATATTTCTCAATATAAAATTATATTAAAAAGAATTTAAAATATATATATTAGTTATTTAATATGAATTAGGTTTCCTGGGTCACGACGCTCCAACAATGAGCCTTTATAAAATAATTCTTTTACTCTAGGTAGGATGTCTAGGAGCCTGGCAGGGCTGATTTAATCGGACTCGGCCGAGTAATGCCTGGGTGGAGGCTGACTCGAGCGAACCAATATTGGAGCTCTGTTAGAAGAGTGGTATAGGCCTACTGGGGAACCCGCCACTATAAACAAAGGGTAACGCGCCAACGGCCGTACCTCCTGGGTGGTGTGGAAATTAGGCCATTTAAAAAAAAAAAGAAAAAAGAAATACACCTACACAGCTCGAACTTAAAAATTGATACAGATAAAAGGTTGGATACAAACAAACAATTCAAATTAAAATAGTATACTATCTCTTTTTTAATAGTTATAATAAAAGAAACATTTCTCCTTCACGCTCTCTAAAACTTTTGTAAAAGTATGTTATATCTATACAATAGGATTTTAAACGTCAGAGATGACTATCATGGAATCAAACTTCTCAGATACCAGTAGTTTTTCGACCATCACTTCTGTACAATCCAGTTTTATAATGTTGTGTAGATCCAGACATAGAGAGATGGTTTACTTCAGATTTCACCAGTCCTGATATATGTTAGAGCGTTAAGAGAATGATGGATGAAGTGCCCTACAACACGATTCTAAAGAGAAAGCTTTTGTGAAAACAAACACTTGAATTCTTTGTATGGAATAGTTTTAAATGCTTGCAAAATAAAACAAAGTGAAATCAATAATATATGCGAATCTTGGATCTATATAAAGTAATTTCAATATTTCAGAGAGATTGTCTTTTTCACACACAAGACAAACGATCGATCCTATCGTGGAAAAGGTGTAAGGGATATTCACATACTGTAATAGAGCTGAATTTCTCCAACTGTCTCCTTGCCACTATAGAATTATTTGTCTTTATAAAATCTAGTGATGTATCTTGATTATAAAAATAAAATAATTTTGTTTAGATCTATGATGTATTTTGTGAATTGTTTTATGTTTCAACATAGTTCCCCTCACTTCCACACACCTGGTCCAGTGATGTTCTAATTTGTTATCCCTTAGGACAAGTATGATGTTTCGAGGTACTTAAAGTATCCATTTATATCGTCGATCCCCTCTTCATTTGATTAAAATTTTCACTCTGTTGGGGCACGTTTTTTGTAACCATACCCCAACAGAAGGCGTATGTATAATCAAATCAAATGGATACATGGCTTCCCTCCCACATAGACTTACAGACCATTTTTTTTGCCCAGAAACTTAGACACTTGGTGACACCAGACTTCCATGCCGAAAGCTGATGCCTGGTAAAGAAGAAGACATCCAGAGACATCCGAGCTGGAAACTGTTGTTTCATATGTACATATATTCCCCTCACCAAAAATTTAGGTAAAGGTGACCAGAAAAAAAAAAGGAGAAAAATGGAGAAGGAAGATCTCTAAAAAGGGCCTGGGTCAATTTTAGCCAAGACGGGGGGGGGGGCGATATATATACCATCCCGAGAAAAAGGGAGGATTGTATTTCAACCCATGTGGAAAAGGGGGGGGGCCTGGGGTCTGAAATTTTACACTATCGCCGCAGTTGTTGCTCTCTTTAGATTTTTTTGTTTTGGTAATACTATATGTTCTATTTTGATGGAAGAGGCCTGGCGTCTGAAATCTTACACTAGTGCCGGGGTTGTTTCTCTCTTTAGATTTTTTTTTGTTTTGGTAATACTATAGGTTTCTATTTTGATGAGGCCTGGGGCGTCTATGAAATTGATACTGGAGCCGTTGGCCATTTTGATTGGTGTTTCTTTCGGCGAATGAAAATGGAGAGAGAGAGGATATAAAAGAAGGTTCTCTGCCAAAAGGCAGGATTCGATCGGAGTCGCTCAGTGAGAAGGACGATTTTTAGACGGGCCTGAGACGTAGAGGAGACCAGACCTTGCCGCCGCTTTCGAGAGAAGTTAAGCCCCTCGCCATTATGGTTTAGCCCCCCCCCCCCCCTTTTTTTATTTTTCGAACAGAAGCTAATCTATTTAGATTCTGAATGGGCCCTAAAGGGCTTTAAGTGACTTAAAAAGGAGTGTTAGGGTTCGTATATTTTGTCCCGCTAGAATAGATGGAGATCTAGGTTCCCCCCCCCCCTTTTGTGTAGTAGCCAACCTAGATTTCGCATGGGCCCTAAAGGGCTATAAAGTAACTTCAGGTCACCTCTATCTAAATTTTACTGTGTAAATAGCATATCTCGTCAGTATAGACATGTTCCCAAATTTTAAGATATTTAAATAAATATCTAGAGAAATTTTCTTGTTTCCTCTGTTACCTATTTCATACATAATTTGCCTTATGGTGCTATTCCCACTGTTTAAATGAAATGTTGTATGTTTCTTACATATTTGAAGGGAATGTTACTAATAATCAAGTCTCCCATAAATTACCGGCCACATACATTGCCGCGAGTGTCTGTGTTTCAGTGTTTTATAGATTGCCCAATTTAATAACGATTTCGTGGGTTGTCTGATGAAATTGTATAATAGTGTCGCGGCTGTTTCCATCTTTAGACCATTGTTCTGACAATATTATATGCTCAATCCTTGCTTTAGCTCAACTCTTAATCAATTACAGAGTTTTTTCCCCCCTTTTCTTTTTTATTTATTTTATTTATCCTGTTTGCACAAATTGTATTACATGTGATGATGTAAAGACATATGCCGATAGTGCATCACTGACAGCTGTGCTGATATTATACAACATTAAGGTCTTGCTGCGGGTTATATACATGGGGTTGTTGGCCTAAATTGCTATATATATACTTAAGTAAGGAAACTTTTAATAAGACACATCGTGTATTCTCCCTTTTCAACTATCCAAACCCGGGATCCCATCAATGTCGCCCGCCGCGGGGCTCGAATTTAGTATATGTTTCTTCCCCTATACTTTAGAAATATATACCTAATGAAAAGCCATACTATTTTTAAGTATTGGTGAAGTAGTCCACGCATCCTGAGATTAACAGTCTATTATAAATCGTGAATTTTAATTTATGCTTTCCGTTTCACTGGCATTTTATCAGGCAATGAAAGTTATGTTGAGGCGGTGTATACCGCATCTCTCGCCGCTGTCTTTTACGATTCACATTGTTTGTGGCAAAACCTTAATATTATCATTGATTTCTGATATCAAAGTAAAACGTCTATGGGGCTATTTTCTATTAATGCTATTGTGTTTTCTGAATAATAGAAAATCAATTATAAGCCTTTGATATTTGCTGTTTATGTTATTGTAATGTATTCTAGGTTCTCCTAATGCGAAAGTGTGACATGTTCCTTTGCAGTATTGGAAAATTAGAGACCTATTGTCTTGATTAATAACGTTGCGTCTATGTTCATATATTCTATTGCTGACTCTCCTTCCTGTCTCCCCTGCGTATTTGGCTTGGCAGCTGTATACACTCTGACAAGGGAAGGTTATCTTAAATTGATAAATGTGCAATTTTTTTTGCCTTAAGTAGAGATTTCCAAGATTCTATTTCTGAAACATTTTTTTTTGGATGAGGACAAATAAAACCATCTTGATAGTATTAAATCTGCAGTATACATTTGCCAGCAGAAGGCATGATGAGATTACATGAAATTTAAACCAGTTATATGTTTAGTATGTTCCTTCAGTTGTAATTTGACACCGTCTTGAAATAATGAAATTGGACGGTGCGCTATATCTTGATGCTGGATATTTCTGTGTCAGAAAGGTGTAGTTATTCTGTTTAATGAGAATTCCAATAATTATCGAAATTTAGCAGATTATCATTGGGGATTTGAACAACTGTCTTGAAAATTTTTGAACAGCCTGAGTAGATAAAGGAATCCTGGAGTTAGAGTGGAGAATTAGTAGTACAGGCTGACCACTCGACGCAGATAACTCTAGGGAACAATTATTGTGTTAATCCGCCGTAGACAAGAAGAACATTGATTCTCAGGATACTCGATAGGCAGAATTTTGAGAATTGATAAGGTCATGGTTAAAGTTTACACAGGCATGTGGGAGTAAAGACAGTGATTTAAAGAGGCAGCCTTGTGTCTTAAATACTTTCAGTGGAAGCAGATGCCACTGCAAATATTCAGGTCTAATAATTTCCTAATTTGAAGTCATGCATGACGGGTTAGCACGGGATTGACGCCTGGACGGGCTTTCACTGGGATTAATCGAGCTTGCGAAAGAACTAGAAGAAGTGTGACATGTCACGCCACTGTACTAAGATAATAATTGAGAAGATTTATGTTGAGCCAACTGAAATTAGTAAAGAATTAAGAGATTAAGGTCTTATTCTTTGAGTTTTACATTAATTTCAATTACGCGATATGGACGGCGTTATAAGTTGGGTGGAAATGGTTCGGCCGCAATGGGATGGTCTCCTGGAGATGGTACGATCAAATAATACTTATTGAATGCCGGGCGGGATCGCATAAAGCATTAAACGATATCAAGAAATGCTTAAAGAAACACCCTAGAAGATTGGGGATCGACAAAATGACGACATGGAAAATGCTCAACATTGTACATTGGCAGCAAAATGATATCTTGCTATTGTATGGACGACCACTCCTTCCTGAAATGTGCAGCGGATGTTAGTCCCAGAATTAGGTCCTTTGAGGCGACACTTTCCTTTGCAGATGACATAAAGACGCATGACAAAACAGCACATGAGCATTTAAACTAGCTTCATTCCTGCCATTTATTAATTTAGTTGACCAATAGCTATAGAACCACTGGAGACCTCCATACCTGTGTGAATATTTTAGTGAGAAATGAGCGATTCAATTCTATGAGCCATGAGGTATCCTGTAAGATCGGAGTTGTACCCCATTCAATTTTTTTAATAGTAGCCAGTGCGAGATATTTCCAGGATTTTTTTTTTTAACTGTCATATAATTCGAAAACTAGAAAACTACACCATTTTAATACAGTTTACGTTTAGCACCCATGTGGACTCAATATGACCATTGAATGAAAAAAAATCGAAGACTAATGAGCGGGCCAACCTAAAGAGAACGAGTTTAATAGGCTTACAATCAATAGTTGAAGCAAACTATTCGCACAAATTTGTTATGTACTCTCTCTAAATGATCTATGACATTATAGGTTTTCTTAACAAGGTAACTACCCCGCCGAGTGTATATGGAGTTATAAAGCTTAAGGGTCATAGGCTGTTGGAATAGAGTAGTTCAAAATTAAGAGTGATAATAGATCGGGATCCAGATCCCGATGACGGGTTTCGAGGAAACACCAGAGGGATGAAAAGGCAGTGAAATGTGTAGAAAATGATGGAAGAGAGATGAGAGAGAGGTGATGAAAGAGGTGTTGAAAGTGATAAAAAGAGTGAGAAAGCGTTGAATGTTGATGAGAAAGAGATAGAGAGATGCAGAAAGATGTTGAAAGAGAAAGAATTGGAAAGGGTTGGATAAAGAGTTTTGTAAATAGTAGATAAAGGTTGATAGAAGAAAGTACATTTAATGTATAAAGCGTAGCTGTCGACCGCAATATCGCCTCGATAGAACTATTTCTTTTAAAATAAGACATATTATGCACTGGGGGTTTGTGTAAGCTGATTTACATAAGTTTCAGCGATTGTATACACTATTTAATATAGATAGGTCTTTATTAATTACAATATTAGGTTATATATTAAATAGCAAATAGGTCTTAGTGTTATGGTGAACTTTAAACAGTTTGCAGTTTTTTTTTTTTTAAACATGTGTTCTAGTGCTAAGTGTTGAAAGGAGCTTTAACACCATGTTTCAGGGTTTGTGTGTTATTTGTCTCAACCTTGTCTTTGTGCAGAATACCGTCTCACAACCTTACTGTAGTGTTTGTTGCCATCTTTAAAGATCTTCACAATTTGTTTTAATATTAGTGTGTCATTTAGAGAAAATTGTCACAACCTTATCCTTGTATAGAACACCGTTTTTACACCGTTTTATTTAATAAGTTATATGAGAGATTTTAGATATAGTATAAGAGTTACTATTTACATGAGCCAAATCGACCCAACAGTTAGAGCAAGAGGGGGGAACTCAGATATTTCCTCCTTTCACGTGACGCGACTGTTCACCCCGACCGGTCGTGCCAGATAAGAGGGAATACCAGGAAACTCTGTCCTCCTTGCACTTCGGGTTTTGTGATAGGGCTCCATGCTCGCTACAAGGACTACATCTTGGGTTTTCGTGTTCTCCTAGTGTAGAATTGGCTCAGCCTCATTTTTAGTATAGTATATAATTAAGAGTTGTCTCACAACCTTGTTTTAATATGACACACCGTTTTGAAGAGCTTGTACAACCTGTCAGGATATGATTTAGGAAAATTTTAGTTTCTTTTTATTGTTATGTTACAATTTTATCCACAAGGGGTGACAACCAGAGCGAACTCAGAAGTAATGAGACGAGGGGAAGTTGACAGAGTTAGTGTGAACAGTTTAACTTTACGCAGGTCTACAAGGGTAAAAAGGCCCACACAGTGTAAATTCTGCTTAGACTGTCGCCTCTAACTAGGATTTTGGAGTGTGTACGGAGAATCAGCTCGATAGAATGAGAAGTTTAGAGATTTCAACCTTTTTTTTTTTTTTTTTTTTTCATTTAAAAACCTTTTTTTTTTTTTTTAAGTAGAACTTCATTAGGATTCCTTTTTTTTCTATACAAACTGTTTCTTGTTAAAACCCGAGTTTCAAAGACCAATGAGAATAATGTATACCATTGTGAATTAATTATTTAGTATAAATCTGAATTTTTGGTTATTATCGGGAGTAATAGATGAGGGAAGGTGTAGGAAATCACAACTTAGAGGGGGGCTATGTCTAAAATAACAAACCTAATAGGCATCCTATGGCTTGTGTTGGGTAATACAGAAACCCTATAATCCCTGGCCTTCAGGTAGTAGCTTTGAAATAGGTTTCTAATGAGGATATGAAAGGTCAATCTTTCAGAGTAAAGTTGTGAAGTATAGGGACCCTAAGCCAGGGGTAGAAGTTAAGTAGGCCCAGACCGTAGTCGATCCTCGGAAAGCACTTGAGAATGTTAGTGTTGGGTAGTGAATCGTAAACCCTATAAATCCATCTTTCAATAGAGTGCTGAGGTCGGACTACTGAAAAGGGGGTAGACGCACGACGAAGTAAGAGGAAAGTGACTTCACCCACAGTGGCTAGGGGAATGAATCAATCCGCTTTTATGAGGTGTCACGTTTAATGGTTCTTTAATCGCCCTTATATTCTGTGTGTGTCTTCATAGAATTGTCGTGAATAGTCGCTTAGTGTCAAGGCAAGGGCAGTTTTGAAATTACATTTTTTAAAGATAGGTTAGCTTCCAGATTATTTAGAATTGTTAAAAATTATTGTTAACAATCATTTATTGAGTATAAAGTATTAGTATATATAGAGCTTGTACAGAGGCATTTCTTTTGAGTAACATAGGGCTTTAGTTCCCAATTTGTTTTAATTTTATTATTTTATTTGATTTCACATTGTGTCCTGAAATATGTTATTATTTGTTAGGATCTATTGATATTGATAAATGAGTATTTTGGCCTTTGTAGCAGCTTTTAACTTTAGTTTGTATGCACACCGTGAATGATAGGGGGGAGGGTGTATGAATGAATTGGTGTAATGAATGTGTAAGAAGGTTAAAAACTATTATATTGTGAGCCCAAAATACATTAGAATAGGGTTAAGGACTTCAATAGGATCGATTTTTATTTTATTTTATTTTTTATTTCGAATTTTGTTAGGACCGAGAAGCCTCAAACAGGACAACTACAACTCTATCTATTGTTAGGAAAATATTCGCTCCACTTTGTTAGGTCTCCTTTTAGAGGAGTGCAAATATTGATTTCTTTTATTAGGGTAATCAGTTACTCTATTTCATTATATCAACTTGAATTTTAAGAGTCGTAGATAATGATCATATCTTGATTCTCAGGCTGGAAGGTTGTGGGAGGTTATGATCAGACCAGGAAACCCACAAAACTTCTCCTCATTAGAGGAAACGAAGAGGTATAGATTGAATTTTATGCAGGATGGGGGATTTGTTTTAGCCATGCCGTATAGCCTGGGGTATAACGGCGCGACCTTGGGTAACCGATCTGACACCGTAGTTTCGACGCTTTTAGCGTGGCTGGAGCGAGGGTATTCCAGACGGGAGGTCCTGTAAGATTGGCAAGTAGGCAGAGATTGCCCAGTTATTCTAGACGAAGTGTTTCCGTCTATTGAATTTTTTTTTTCGGTACCAGTTTGATCCCCCATAGCTAGCGGAAGTTTCTTCTAATAAAGGATTCGCCCTGCCATACGTTTTGTTGGAATGAATTCGAGTATAAGACAGATTCGAGAGGCAGAATAAGTAATTATTAGGACCTTCAACGAGTTTAAACTCGTTCCATGATAGGATAAGATTTTAAAGTATTAGTTAACTATAAGGACCGCGAACGAGACGCCAGAACGAGCCAATGAGTCAGAGTTTTAGAAGTGTTGTATTGAGGACAGTAGAATTAAGAGCAGTTATACAGGGAGTAGAATTCTGAAGGAATTTGTAAAAGAACCAAAATTTCAGATTGATAAAATTCAAATTTATAAGATGTAGATTTGTAGGATTCAGGTCAATGAATAGAGGGTATATTAGTAGATGAAAGTAATATGAATTTCTTGGAAGGGGGAGGTAGCTGAACTGTACACACCCCAGAGACAAGGTAAACGGAGTCACAAACAAAATGGGAGAAGTTGATTAGTTTCTCTGTCAAACAGAGAGCTTTCTTCATACGGTTGTCACCCTAGATTTAAATGGACTGTGTAGTTTAATAGAGGTCTGGGATATATTCCATTTGACCAAGATTCTAAATGACGTACCCATCTGAGTTGAGAGTATTGTAACAGAGGAATCTAACACAAAAGAGAAAACACACCCTCCAGTAGGATCGGGATAGACGAATATTACCCAGTGACCAACTCGTGATTCCAGACTGAATAAGATTGAAAAACTTAACTGAGATACTAAACCTTGAACCTTCAGCGCACAAATATATATTATGTTTACATTTTCTATTATATTATAGTCATATACTATTCATTTCAACAATTTTATTTTGACATTCATGATATTAATATTTATATTAAATATTTAATTATATATATTTTGTCACCATATATAATCTTGTAGTAGTTTTCTTTTGTCATCTATCATGGGATGATTTTTATCACTTATATCTTAACATATTTAATCACTATCTACATGATATGTTTTTACTTCAATATATATGTTATACTCATCATATAACATGGAAGGATTCATTTTATCATTACATATTTCGTGCCTTATTTAATGATTACTTACATAATTTGTTTTCTGTAATTTTTATTTAGCAAAAGTCATCATGTCATAGGCTAATCATTATATACCAAGATATTTCTTTCAGCTAACTATAATTATCCTTTCCTTTGATTGTATATATATATAACTATACCACACGAATGTCTTGATTGGTACGAAAATAAAGATGCTGGCATGTTTTAGGAGTTGGACTAGTCAGTTATTTCTAAACGACTTCTTGGCGCCCAATTTTTTATATATAATATGTAATAGGGAAATGCTCTAACTGTATTGTTAGCAGAAAGAAGGTAGCAATGAATCCAGCACCACAAGAGGCAAGGATGGGGTTGAGAGGACTTACCACAAGGAGGGCCTACTCCTCAAGGCCAAAGAAGAAAGTGGAAGGGTGGTATATATACCCATGAATGGTAAGACAGATGACCTTGCTTACTTCCATACATATGATATGACTGTCCCCCATTACCTATGTTGATAACAGTGTGCTGACAGAATAATAACACATAAAAAACCCCTTTGCCAGGATGCACAATGCCCACTAATGTTCGGAATAATAAACATCTAGAATAGCATACCATCATTTTGACTAGCCTTATCTTCCCTATAGGTTTCGGTACATCTGGCTTCACCTAGTAATGGAAAATGCATTTTGCTAGAAATGGGCCTGCTTTCATAGTAACTGATGAAAGGCAGATGAATAATGAATAGCACAAACGCATTTGTCCATTACTTGGCAGGGGGAGGATTGTTGGGGCACGTTTTTTGTAACCATACCCCAACAGAAGGCGTATGTATAATCAAATCAAATGGATACATGGCTTCCCTCCCACATAGACTTACAGACCATTTTTTTTTGCCCAGAAACTTAGACACTTGGTGACACCAGACTTCCATGCCGAAAGCTGATGCCTGGTAAAGAAGAAGACATCCAGAGACATCCGAGCTGGAAACTGTTGTTTCATATGTACATATATTCCCCTCACCAAAAATTTAGGTAAAGGTGACCAGAAAAAAAAAAAAAGGAGAAAAATGGAGAAGGAAGATCTCTAAAAAGGGCCTGGGTCAATTTTAGCCAAGACGGGGGGGCGATATATATACCATCCCGAGAAAAAGGGAGGATTGTATTTCAACCCATGTGGAAAAGGGGGGGGCCTGGGGTCTGAAATTTTACACTATCGCCGCAGTTGTTGCTCTCTTTAGATTTTTTTGTTTTGGTAATACTATATGTTCTATTTTGATGGAAGAGGCCTGGCGTCTGAAATCTTACACTAGTGCCGGGGTTGTTTCTCTCTTTAGATTTTTTTTTGTTTTGGTAATACTATAGGTTCTATTTGATGAGGCCTGGGGCGTCTATGAAATTGATACTGGAGCCGTTGGCCATTTTGATTGGTGTTTCTTTCGGCGAATGAAAATGGAGAGAGAGAGGATATAAAAGAAGGTTCTCTGCCAAAAGGCAGGATTCGATCGGAGTCGCTCAGTGAGAAGGACGATTTTTAGACGGGCCTGAGACGTAGAGGAGACCAGACCTTGCCGCCGCTTTCGAGAGAAGGTAAGCCCCTCGCCATTATGGTTTAGCCCCCCCCCCCTTTTTTATTTTTCGAACAGAAGCTAATCTATTTAGATTCTGAATGGGCCCTAAAGGGCTTTAAGTGACTTAAAAAGGAGTGTTAGGGTTCGTATATTTTGTCCCGCTAGAATAGATGGAGATCTAGGTTCCCCCCCCCCCCTTTTGTGTAGTAGCCAACCTAGATTTCGCATGGGCCCTAAAGGGCTATAAAGTAACTTCAGGTCACCTCTATCTAAATTTTACTGTGTAAATAGCATATCTCGTCAGTATAGACATGTTCCCAAATTTTAAGATATTTAAATAAATATCTAGAGAAATTTTCTTGTTTCCTCTGTTACCTATTTCATACATAATTTGCCTTATGGTGCTATTCCCACTGTTTAAATGAAATGTTGTATGTTTCTTACATATTTGAAGGGAATGTTACTAATAATCAAGTCTCCCATAAATTACCGGCCACATACATTGCCGCGAGTGTCTGTGTTTCAGTGTTTTATAGATTGCCCAATTTAATAACGATTTCGTGGGTTGTCTGATGAAATTGTATAATAGTGTCGCGGCTGTTTCCATCTTTAGACCATTGTTCTGACAATATTATATGCTCAATCCTTGCTTTAGCTCAACTCTTAATCAATTACAGAGTTTTTTCCCCCCTTTTCTTTTTTATTTATTTTATTTATCCTGTTTGCACAAATTGTATTACATGTGATGATGTAAAGACATATGCCGATAGTGCATCACTGACAGCTGTGCTGATATTATACAACATTAAGGTCTTGCTGCGGGTTATATACATGGGGTTGTTGGCCTAAATTGCTATATATATACTTAAGTAAGGAAACTTTTAATAAGACACATCGTGTATTCTCCCTTTTCAACTATCCAAACCCGGGATCCCATCAACTCTCCCTGCCATTTTTATAGATTTGAGAAGAGGAAGAAATCACACTGGATAAATTGAAAATCAAATTTGTACAATTTGGCAACATTTGGCTGCATTTGACCTATGGTGCGGAGCCTTATCGTGGCGAAAAACGCATTTTTCAAGTCATTCTCGGGCGTTTGTCAAGCATTTCTTCCTTTAATCAATCCAAAGTGTCATATAATCTTTCCTGTTAGTTTTCCAATTTTCAAGTGTTTAATCATAATTATTCCTCGGGAATCTTAAAAAAGAGTGGTCATCAACTTTCAGACTGACACAACAGTCTTTATCTTTTTCAAAGCACTTTCATTTGGACCTGTCCACTATTTTGACTGCTGTTTGGACTCTGGTGTGTAGCGGTGTATCTCGTCTACCGTCACAAAAAGACGATAAAAGTCTCAAGGATTAAGAGCGATCAATGATAAATACTGCTGGGAAATGTCTGTCCACATTCGTTTTTTGGCCGATCGCACGCAAAATGGCACCCATCTTTCAAACACCTTCTTCCATCTGTAACTTCACACGACGGCTATGCTGTACCCTGTCTAATGAGATGCCTGTGGTCTCAGCTGTCTCATGTATCCTCACTTGTCGATCATCCATAAAGATTCAATTAATTATTGATATCATTTCTGGTCTGTTTAGATCCATAGGATGTCTGAATGTGGTTCATCTTGGCCACGTTAAAATTCATTCATCCAGCAATAAATGATCTTAAATGATGTTGTTGAATCACCATAAACTTTGTTCAGCTCGGATTCAATTTAGGAAGCCGACCAACGTTTAAAAATGAATGTTTGATGACACCTCAAAACTCATTTTTATCCTTTTTGAGATCAAAAGTTACATCGCGAGATTCCTAGAAAGCGGAGCACGCGTTCATGAGGCTTGAAGTTATATAAAAGGAACCTCCTTCTAGCCCACCAGGGAGATAGATGTCGCTATTTATATACTTTTTACCTTACTTATCCAACAACCTTCATAGAAGGGCTCCATGGCTTGAACAACTTGAATTAATGAAAGATTGATGCAAGAAACTTATTCCCTGGATGCCTTTTTCCCCCAAAATACAAGAAGTATATTTTTGGCCAAATATTATGGAATGAAACGTTTAGTTGATTTTTATTCCTCTTGTGGGTTCTCTGCCTTCTAAAGTGCTCATGTGAGCAGTCAGAATATGAGTTATTTTATTTAAAATCCCTATATATAGTCACGACCGTCATCGGCCGCCTCTGTCACGGATGCGCGCGCACAGGGAGGTCACGTGCTCGCCGGCAGCCAATAAAAAAAAAACTCCCTCGAGCCGGATTTGAACCAGCGACCTAAGGATCACCGTTGTAACATCTACAGTCCTCCGCTCTGCCAACTGAACTATCGAGGGATACAAACTGTATGAATAAGTTTACCTTATAAAGTCAACTAATCCTATTTCTACACAAAATGTATCCCTATATATAGTCACGACCGTCATCGGCCGCCTCTGTCACGGATGCTCCCTCGAGCCGGATTTGAACCACCGTTGTAACATCTACAGTCGGGTAAAACACAGGCGTTGCCCATTCGGCTAGTATATATATATGTACTAAAAGGGGCACCTGATGTAAATTTAACTTTTGTAGCATATGCTGTCTTTTGATGTAGCATTTTAGGGTTAGTAGTTTGTACATTACATAAAAAAAAAAACACAAAATAAATTTTTAACGATTAATCAGTTAATAATTTCTTTCAGAGAAGCATCCCAGAGAAAACACCTCAATCATGAAAAGAGAAAGGACCAGGCTCTTGTAGTAATATCACTGTTAAGTCGCTCTAAATAAACCTTCAAATAAAACCCAAACTACGACTTTTTAGATTTGCATGTCAATGTAATTGGATTCTGTCGCTAACTTCCACGATTATTATAGAATGTTCCTTATCTACTTAAGACTAAATTAAATGAAAATAAGTATGTTTATTGTAATGGACTTGCGACGATTCAGTTTTTAAATTAACATTAGAAAATTTACATTTAAATTAGATTTTTTTTCAAAATGGATATTCAGTAACTGGTTACTTTGTTATTTATTATGAAAAGTCGAATTTTTGTCGATAATAGAGAAACTGAGAAATATAAAGAGAGAATATGAAGTTAAGTAATAAGTGGTAAAACGATGATGCTCTCCAGTCCCATTTCCTAAGTGAAGTTGACTGATGTTCTAGAGCTTTTATTATTTTTCAATTAACTGGGTTGATCTTCTATCAAAACACTCCATCAAATTATAGACAGGATGAGAATATGTCACATGAATTTCCCATCTTCTATTATTAGCTAAAGTTTATTCCCTGAATAAATATATATTTATCAAATTATTAGAAAAATCTATATATATCAGTTATAAATATAAATTAGGTTTCCAGGGTCTCCAACAATGGGCACTTTATAAAATACTTTTACTCTAGGTAGGATGTCTAGGAGCCTGGCAGGGCTAATTTAATCGGACTCGGCCGAGTAATGCCTGGGCGGAGGCTGACTCGAGCGACCCGATGTTGGAGCTCTGTTAGAAGAGTGGTATAGGCCTACTGGGGAACCCGCCACTATAAACAAAGGGTAACGCGCCAACGGCCGTACCGCCTGGGTGGTGTGGAAATTAGGCCAATAAAAAAAAAAGAAAAAGTACACAAAAACAACTGAATAAACCTGAAAATTGATACAGATAGAAGGTTCAGAACAAAAAAATTATATTAATATAGAATGCCATCTTCTTTTATGGTTATAATAGAAGACATTTCTTCACTCAAACTTTTGTTATAGTATGTCACACACAGATATAAAGATACCTATCATGGAATCAAACTTCTCCAGTACCAGTAGGCCATTGACCACCACTTCTGGTATTTCTTTTGGTTTAAAAACACCACTCTACAATCAAGTTTTCTAACATCATGGAGATCCAGGCATAGAGAGATAGTTTAACCCCTTCATATTTCATCACTCTTGATATCTCCCTTCTTGAGAGAGTGTTAAAAGAATGATGAATGGCCCACACCACTCGATTCAAGAGAGAAAGCTTTTGTGGAACAAAAAGGCTTGTTTTAAGTGCGGAATAGATTCAAATGCTGCAAATGAAATAAAATATATAGTATATAAGATAATATATAGTGCAAATAAAATAGGCAATTCTTGTGGATCTATCTAAACACTACCCTGTGCTATTCCGCTGTTGCCATGGCTCTATCTAGACAAAATTGCAAATGGAGGTGTCTATGTCATTGGGTCAACGTCAGTCTTCTTAATGGGAGTGATGCATATATAATGGTTCTGTTCAATATGGAAGAATCAAAAGTGTCCTGGAAATCCTGCCAAATGTCACCGAAGTAGACTGTGGGGCTTCCAACGCCATCCAGTGAATGTATTAGTCCACGTCTGCTGATGTCACTCTGGCCGCACCAGTACCCTCAATGGTGCTACATTTCCTTGTTCTAATCATCTTAGCCATAACTTGTGCACTGTGGAAGCATCGAGGTGTCTGTCCATAGAGATTTGACATATGGACCAACCGGTCCTTCTGAGTCCAATCACCATTCCTCTCGTGAAATCGTCTGTCTGCTGGAACTGGCTGGTGGTGGGCTGGTGCTCTCTGCTACTAAGCATTTTCTCCAGGTAAAAAAAAAAAAAAAACACAAATTTCAAATGTTTTCCTTGTCAGGCAGAGAAGTGTGAATATTGGCATATTTGCAAGTACCTTTACTTATATCTCAATCAAGATGTGTTGGATAGCAGTGCAATTTGCATCATTTATATAACTCTGTGAACAAATTTTCCCTGAAATTTTCATATTTTCTACTATTAGTGCCACAAATTCAGGGTAGGCAGTGTATATAAGTTGAGATAAAATGTTGGGAATAAAACTATTTTTTTATGAATTAGTAGAAAATATCAGTTTAAAGAGGTCAAAATCAAGAGCCATGCTAAATGTTAACCATTAAGCTACATTACATGGTCCAAGACATAAAAAAATAAATATATCATTTTATTGCCCCAATCTTAGATGTCCACTATAACAAATAGTTCATGTTGGTTTTCGTTGTCGTACACTTGCATATTGGAGTAGGTGATGGCCTTGACTTCAGTTCCCTGTACACACAGACATTACATGGTAGCTTGTTACACAGCAGACCTCCAATAAGCCCATGAAAGAAAGAATTTTTGTAAAAATGATAAGGCACAATTTGGATTATTTTATATACAGTTACGAGCTTCTTTCCTCATCTCCTAATCAGTCATCTCTCCTTCTTATCTCCACTCAATCATATTAAGGTATCAAGCTTGTAAAGCTTGAGAAGAGGAAGAACCAATGTAAACATCTTAGACAAGAGGCAAAGACTGATTCAGAACATTTAAACTTCAATTCAAGTAGAACCAATGTCTTCCCTCTTCTTCTTTCTTATCTCCACTCAATCATATTAAGGTATCAAGCTTGTAAAGCTTGAGAAGAGGAAGAACCAATGTAAACATCTTAGACAAGAGGCAAAGATTGATTCAGAACATTTAAACTTCAATTCAAGTAGAACCAATCTCTTCCTTCTTCTTCTTTCTTATCTCCACTCAATCATATTAAGGTATCAAGCTTGTAAAGCTTGAGAAGAGGAAGAACCAATGTAAACATCTTAGACAAGAGGCAAAGACACTGATTCAGAACATTTAAACTTCAATTCAAGTAGAACCAATGTCTTCCTTCTTCTTCTTTCTTATCTCCACTCAATCATATTAAGGTATCAAGCTTGTAAAGCTTGAGAAGAGGAAGAACCAATGTAAACATCTTAGACAAGAGGTAAAGACACTGATACAGAACATTTAAACTTCAATTCAAGTAGAACCAATGTCTTCCTTCTTCTTCTTTCTTATCTCCACTCAATCATATTAAGGTATCAAGCTTGTAAAGCTTGAGAAGAGGAAGAACCAATGTAAACATCTTAGACAAGAGGCAAAGATTGATTCAGAACATTTAAACTTCAATTCAAGTAGAACCAATGTCTTCCTTCTTCTTCTTTCTTATCTCCACTCAATCATATTAAGGTATCAAGCTTGTAGCTATAGCGTCGTTATATCTTGCCAGTCGAAGGGCTTTTGCCCGAAAGCTCGCTCTTATGCACCAATAAAGATACTCGTCTTCCTTCGCCTTGTTATTATCGTATAAATTTAAACTTCAATTCTAAGATACTTGGGTCGTATTGTATAGGAAGAGAATGTCTAGAGAGAACCATTATTCAAGGGAGGATTGAGGGGGAAAAGAGGAAGACCCAAAAGAAGATGGACTTTTTTTTTTAAATTATCCCTAGTATCCCTAGGTCTTTTTTTTTTGTAGTTAATATTCATAATCCAAATTGTGCTTTATCATTGAAAAGTCCAATGTTTTAAGTCCTGTTTGGGGTTATAAAAACATAATGATTCTAACTAACAACATAAAATGTTGGTTCTAAGTGAAGTTATAGAAGGTTCCGTTGTATAAATTATATTTTGCTGAAAGATATTGGGAGAAAACTAAAAAATGTAATAATTTATGTTGGCTCTGGTGATATCCTTGTGTTCCAATACTGTGTCTGCCAGCATCCATGTGCCTTAGAGCTACAATGGAACTTAACTTTTTTTCTTCTTCTTTCTTATCTCCATCATGACTGGGTGAAGTAGAATGCATCTGCTTTTGTCATTAAGACTGAGAGCACTACTCAGTGGCAGGCCGACTTAGCTCCAAAAGAAATGGCCACCCCTTACATGAGGAACAGACGCCATGTATAGCCACTCCTAACATGGAGTACAAACGCTGCTCATCCTGTATCCTTTGCCCTTACAGGGTACTATCAGACGGGCCAGCTGAGCCCAGGTTTTTTAGTGAGCTTGTTACTGCTCCCCCTCCTCTTTTTTATTCAGGCTATGGAACCAGCAAAGGAGGAGTTAAAGTTAAATTCTTAAGTCATATGAGACTAAGTCAGGAGAGAAGAGCGTTTCAAGTCTCAACGACTAAAGCAGAAACATGTGTGCGATAAAGTATAATTTGGATTATAGATTTGAAACTTAAATTAAAAAGACCACATCATTGCACAAGGTGATAAGAAACAACAACAGACCAAATCCAAATTAATGAAATTTTTGTGACACTTTGCCAAAAATGTTAGCATCATAAGGCAAAAGTACTGAGAAGAAACATGATGGTAGACACTGTAGTATAGATTAGAAACTTTGGGTAACAAGACCATATTCAAATTAATGAAATTTTTGTGATGCTTTGGTAACAGCATTGTTACCCAATCAGTCAAAGTACTGAGCAGAAACATGATAAGGTGAATTGATATGGCACAATTTGGATTATAGATTATAAAACAAGGTAATAAGACCAAATCCAAATAAATAAATAGTGTGTGACGTTTCGGTAACAGCGTTGTTACCGAAACGTCACACACTATTTATTTCTTTGGATTTGGTCTTATTACCTTGTTTTGTATGATAAGGTGAAATTTGGATTATAGATTAGAAACTTAGGATAACAAGACCATATCCAAATTAATGAAATTTTTGTGATGCTTTGGTAACAGCATTGTTACCCAATCAGCCAAAAGCATTGAATGGTATGTATGAATTAAATATTCAGTACTTTTGCCTGGTGATAGTAACAATACTTTTACTGAAATGTCACATTTCATTAATTTGGATTTGGTCTTGCTACTTTCAAGTTTGTAAAGCAGAAGTATGTTACTCCTCTCAACAGCACTAGCCCACCTAGAGATGATTGAGAGGAGAGAAGAAAAGAAGAATTTAACTGAGGACCTGAATCTGTTGTTGTTATCATGTCCAGTCCAATGAAGAGCCTCAGATGTCTCCATACATCTCTATCACAGCAATCGCAATGTCCTCTATCTTGGGCATGTAAACCTGCTGTTCTGGGTCCATGTCAATTTTCTGTTGTTGTTGTTTTCGTATCCAATGAAGAGTCTCAGATGTCTCCATACATCTCTATTACAGCAGTCTCAATTTTCTCTATCTTGGGTGTGTAAAGCTGCTGCTCTGGGTCCATGTCAATTTTCTGTTTTTGTCGTGTCCAATGAAGAGCCTCAGATATCTCCATACATCTCTATCACAGCAGTCACAATGTTCTCTATCTTGGGTGTGTAAAGCTGCTGTTCTGGATCCATGTCAATTTTCTGTTGTTGTTGTCGTATCCAATGAAGAGCCTCAGATGTCTCCATACATCTCTATCACAGCAATCGCAATGTCCTCTATCTTGGGCATGTAAAGCTGCTGTTCTGGGTCCATGTCAATTTTCTGTTGTTGTTGTTTTCGTATCCAATGAAGAGTCTCAGATGTCTCCATACATCTCTATTACAGCAGTCTCAATTTTCTCTATCTTGGGTGTGTAAAGCTGCTGCTCTGGGTCCATGCCAATTTTCTGTTGTTGTGTCCAATAGAGAGCCTCAGATGTCTCCATACATCTCTATCACAGCAGTCACAATGTTCTCTATCTTGGGTGTGTAAAGCTGCTGTTCTGGATCCATGTCAATTTTCTGTTGTTGTTGTCGTATCCAATGAAGAGTCTCAGATATCTCCATGCATCTCTATTACAGCAGTCTCAATTTTCTCTATCTTGGGTGTGTAAAGCTGCTGTTCTGGGTCCATGCCAATTTTCTGTTGTTGTGTCCAATAGAGAGC
>CP092878.1:37526559-37554099 GCA_030710605.1 Cordylochernes scorpioides
AGAGCCGGTAGTTCTATATTTCAGTACAATTTGTAATAATAAGATGTGTGGGGTAGTACCATAAAACAGAGAATGAAATATGTATGAGGGGAAACAAAACTCTCCATATAAGTTATATACTAGATATTTATTCAGATTAGATAAAATTTTGGGGATATTTCCATACTAGCGAGATATGCTATTTACATAATGATCTAGATAGAGGTGACTTGAAGTTACATATTTGCCTTTATAAAGGGGAAAGCCTAGATCTCCATCTATTCTGGCGGGACAAAATATAAGACCCCTATCATTCCCTTTACTTACTTAAAGCCCTTTAGGGCCCATGCGAAATCTGAGTTAGTTACTGCTTAAAAAAGGGGGGGTGCTAAGCCATAATGGCGAGGGGCTTACCTTCTCTCGAAAGCGGCGGCAAGGTCTGGTCTCCTCCTTTCTGCGTCTCAGGCCCGACTGTCGACTCTGGTTGAATCTCTCCCGAAAGTCCTATTAGCCAAGAAAAACCCCCTTTTATCCTTGCCTCTCTCCATTTTCATTCGTTGCTCGCGCCAAAGTTTCTATTGGTTGGCATTTTCATTCGTCGAAAGCAAACACGCACGTGATCATGACCACGCCTCCAATTTACCGTGTTGCCGCGCGAGAGAAAGAAAAAAAAAACATTGTATATTGAAAAACAAATTAATTCCTTTAGGAAATTACATAATATATATATCCCGAGTATTAAAAAAAAAAGATTATTGATTTAAATGTTTATATGGCAAATTGTTTTTCTTTTGGTCACCTCTATCTAAAATGAGGGGCATATATGTACATATGGTACAGTAGCTTCCAGCTCGGATGTCTCTGGATGTCACTGGTGTCTTCTTCTCCACCAGGCATCAGCTTTCGGCATGGAAGTCTGGTGTCATCAAGTGTCTAGGTTTATTTGTACATGTGCTCTTTGTACATTCTTCGTCTCGGCCCTTTTGCAGCGGGCTTTGGGTCTTTAGAGCATCGTCGGCCATCGTTGGGAGTTCTCCACCTAGGCAACAAACACTTCGGCGAGACACTGCGTATATATTTATATGATGTAAATGTTTACATCTTTGTTGGGTCTTGTTTGGTGGAAAATCTGACCCAACAAAACCAAGTACCAAATACGAGCAAAAGGGCTAGAGATTAGAAATAGAAAATAGATTTTAGATATCGCTAAAAATCTATGGCTACATGACCATGAAATAATGGTATCTTTTGATGTCAAATCGCTTTTCATCAATATTAATAGATCTTTAGCTCTGAAAAGCTAAAGAAATATTACAAGATGAAAAGATAGGATTGCGCAAAAAAGGAATTAGAAATTAACGAAATTATATAAGGTTTTTAGACTCTGTTAAGATAATATTTACTCTAGATATCAAAATAAATTTTACAGGCAAAAAGATGGCACTGCTATGGGTTACCCTACATGAATGATCACTGCTGACATCAAAGGGTACCAGTAGATAAAAAGGCAATCTTGGTTGAGGGAATAAAAGTCTAGGTCAGTATATAGATGATATTTTCGCAGTGTAATCCGAAAAAGAAAATCTTAATGAAATCATGGTCATGTTGAACAATTTAGAAAGAGGAATATAATTCACTGTTAAGATAGAAAGAGAAGTATTTTTATTATTCTTGTGTGTTTTATCAATTGTTAGAACACCTCGTGATCACAGTATGCCAGAACCCCACCTAACTGAATCATGTCCCACCTTTGCCCATATAAGCCCCAAACCTCAGTGATTGTGAGGTGTAGAGATGGAGCCTGAGGCCACCTTCAGCTCTGACAACAACGAGCCAGAGTCCAAGATGGACTCAGATACCCCTTCCCTGTGTTAGAGCCACCTGACCTGTGGTGGGTGACCTGACCTCACCAACATCAAGCTAGTCTGAGATGGACTCAGACAGCCCTTCCCTGTGGTCAAGCCACCTTGGTGGATGACCTGACCCCACTACAACCAAGCCAGTCTCCAGCATGCTTATCACTATGAGCAAGCCACAGACTCAAGGTGGCTGACATCACCATCTTAAGGCAGAACACCAGCTCCACCACGATCTCCAAATCTTCCCCAAGCTACCTCCAAGTTCCCGCCATGTTCATTGTATTTTTTAATTATTGTTTTTAATACTTTATAATTCTTTTTTAGCAATTTTTATTTAATATTTTAAAATTTTATTTTATTATTTTTTAAGAGTTATTTTATTTTTTAACTGAGAGAGAAGGGTAATGATAGACTGGGGGGAGTCCAGCAACACTAGGGACAAGGAGGCAGGATATTCACATCAGTTTGATTTTTTTCCTGGGAATCAGAGGACTGGGAGTTCCTGAAAGCTCAGGCGCTGGCCTGGCTGCGGCCTTACCCGCCCGCCCTTTTTCAAATAATGGACTTGGGTTGCTGGATCCATAGGTAGGTGGGGTATACAGTGAATTGGGCATGATAGGCCTTTCTAGTTTACATTTATATATTTAAAATATTCTCCCTTATAAACTTTCATGCATATATATATAGTGTTTTAAATGTAAAGCTTTCCTTTATTTGAAAGGTTCTATATGTTAATTTTAAAATTATTGTGTATGATGAAAACTGTTTTATTAGTCACTAAATAAAGAATGTTTAGTAGAAAGAAAGTATTTAATCATCCCCCCCCCCCAACATTTATTGCTATCCAGTACAGCTTTAGGTCTCTACAAGTGCCTAAGATGAATAAATTTGTGGCCTGCTTTTCTGCAGCCACTGGCGCCCGAATATTTGGACATGTAGAGATATGTGAATAGTTTTTTAAAGTTAACAGCAACGATAAACGTATAAAATCACACCTATTTTAACACATTCATCACATTGTGTTTCAAGACTGAACAAAGTAAAATTTCCAAGATTAATAAATTAATGGAGAAGATAGAACTATCCAGTGCCGATTCAAAAGGATGTGAAATATTAAAAGGAACATTAAATAAAAAGAATTTCGACCCCCAAAGAAACCAATATCTCCTGGTTATTCCCAAGCACCTGCGTTTAGAACTACTAAAAAGGCTTCATAACGCTCCTATAGGAGATCGTCTAGGATTTTCAAAGACCTATGTGAGATTTAACAGCAAATATTACTGGCGGGGGGGGGGGGGGACTTCTCCGAGATATATAAAATTATGTTCAAGTTGTAAAGAATTCTAAAGAAAGAAACAGTCAGTATAAAAGCTCTCGAACTACTTGAACCCATTCCTTATGCAACTGCACTTTTCAAAGATTTGAAATGGACCTCCTTTGAAGAATTCCTAAATTTGATAACAGTAATAATTATATCATAGTCTGGACCAACTTTTTAACAAGTTTGCTACCCACTGGGGAAGCGAAGAAGTGGCCAAATTTTTATGAAAGAGGTTGTCCTAAAACATGGAGCCCTAGAGAAATTATCACAGACCAAGAAAGGGTATTTCAATCAAAGATGATATCTGAGCTCGCGAATCCGTGCTCTTCCAGATCAGATATTATCTTATCATCCCCAGAAGAATGGTCTAACACAGAGATTGAACAAGACATTAGCTACATGCTGGTAATGTGTGTGAAAATCTACTAAAAAGACTGGTATGTTATCCTTCCTTCGGTCACTTATGCTTACAACACAGCCAAAAATAACACAGCCTCCCCCCATATAAACCAATATTTACAAAATCGGTGATCTTGTCTAGGTCTTCATTCCTGTATGAAAGGCCGGTCTTTCTGAAAAATTAATGAAAGGGTATTTTGGACTGTATAAGGTAATGCAGCTAGGCTATGAAGTCATACCTGTAGACACATCAGTGCGCAGGCACCAGAAAAGAGATGTCTAGGAATCTTCTGACCAGGTGGACATGTTCAAATGATGTTCCAACAGATAGACGCTGATAGATTAGGAATGGGGCAATGCCATTAATAATAATTATAAAAAATATATAATAGAACATATTCAAATATATATTCATAATTTTTTATTTAATACAATGTGATTTATCCTGCTTTCTTAATATCATTAATTATAAATAAATCTTAAACGGCAATTTAAACACTTTTAATTTATCAATAAATTTTCAAATCGTTCTTTAATATGAACGAGACTCCTCGTCCTCAAACTGACACAATATAAATTGTTCACACTACCTTTTATCTGTATTATATTTTATTATTATTAAGCTCTGTATGCGTATTAACTTTTCTTTCTTCTTATCTTTGTTTTTTATTTGGCCTAATTTCCACACCACCCAGGAGGTACGGCCGTTGGCGCGTTACCCTTTGTTTATAGTGGCGGGTTCCCCAGTAGGCCTATACCACTCTTCTAACAGAGCTCCAACATCGGGTCGCTCGAGTCAGCATCTACCTTTTTTAGGGATTACTCGGCCGAGTCCGATTAAATCAGCCCTGCCAGGCTCCTAGACATCCTACCTAGAGTAAAAGAATTATTTTATAAAGTGGCCATTGTTGGAGCGGGGTGACCCAGGAAACCAAATTTATATTAAATAACTATTATATAGAGGTTTTAAATTATTTTTTTTTTCAAACATAGTATTTGATAAATATATTTGTTCTCAAGAAATAAACTTCAACTAATAATAGTAGATAGGAAATTTATACGAGTTGTCCTCTCCATTATTTGATGCGAAGTTTTGATAAATGATTGACTCATTATTTAAAAAGAATAAAGACTCTAGAATATCAATCACCCTCACAGAGAAAATGGGACCTTTACCACTCCTTACTTATTTTCATTGTTTCTTAATATTTTCCTGCATTTTACAAAAAGTTACTCTAACATTAACAAAAATATGACTTTTAATTATAAATCGCAAAGCTGCCAGAGTCACTGAATATCTTTTTTGATAATTTCAAATCAAATGCTAATTTTACAATTAATATATATAAATTTCAAAGCTGGTTCATCACAAGTCCAATACAATAAACAGGCTAATATTTCAATTATTTAGTCTTAAGTAGACCTAGGGCGTGCTATTATTTTCCTGGTGGGTAGTCAGCTACAGAATCGAGGTACACCACAAAATATATAGAGTCATAGTTTGGTTTTGATTGGAATTGTATTTCTTAAACGGATATTATGAAAACTTGATTATTTCTCTTTTATTGAGTCAGGTGTTTCCCCTGTGAATATTCTCTTAACAAAACAACTTTCTGACCAATATATTTAAAATATACACTACAGTACACTAAATTCATACACCAAAAGACATGTAGAGTGAGAGTCCTCCACAGAGAGAGTGCCATGTATAAAAAAATGTTTTATTCAAATACTATTCATTACAATTATAAATTATGACCGGCTTCACCCTGGATCTCCACAAGTGAATGTTTACCCTATGAATAATGCTTGAAATAAAAACTCTATTGTATATAAAATACAAACAAAAAAATTTATGTCAAACGTTCTAAAAATAGTAATACAATTAAAAATTTGATAACAAATTCAGAAAAAAGTTTGCATTAATATAAAGTCTTCTAAATGAATCCCGAGGTTTCATGCAGGGCATGTTGGCTGATGCGTTCTGTGTGAAGTCGGGCTATATATTGCTGGAAAATGGCATTTAATACCTCCTGAAGGAATGGTAGCTTCGCCAGCCATAGCCATATAGCGTTAGGCCATCATAGTGCCCTAATACAAATCAGAGGTAATCTGCTATTATAGGCGATGGCTCCTCAAACATAATGCCACGTTGTCGTGAGGAATGGGGTTCTACAGATGCAATCTGATTGGACATGTCACCAAATTGGCGACAAACTCATACTTGGTGACTTTTATTGCTAAAACAGAAGAGAGATTCTTCTGAGAACACTACCCTGCGTCATTCCGCTGTTCAGGTGACTCTATCCAAGCCAAATTGCAAACGCAGGTTGATCTCTGTAGGGTCTTGGCAATCTTTTTAACAGGAGCCATAAGTGTAATGCATATAATGGCTCTGGTCACAATGGAGACTCAAGAGTGCCCTGCATATCCTGCAAAATGAAGACAGAAGTGGACAGTGGATCAGCCAACGCCATCAGCGGATGCGTCGGTCAGGGCGTTCTGACCTCACTCTGACCTCCCCAGCACCCCCTCAATCGTGCCTCATATAGTTGTTCCAACCATTTTCGACATAGCGGGTGAATCGTGGATGCAGTGTCGAGGGTCTGTTGTCTCTCTATAGAGATTTGAGATTTGATATATGGACCAACCAGCTGTTCTGAGTCCAATCTCTATCCTTTCTTGAGATCGAATCTGCTGGAACTGCTTCGGCGGCCTGGAATTTTCTACTAAACGTTTTTTCTAAGTCAAAAAAAAAAAAATCAAATACTTTTCCTGACAGACAGAGAGGTTCGAATATAAGCAAATTTTGCAATTTCCTTCTCTTATATTTCAACAAGCATGCGCGGTATAGCTCGTGAGCTTACATTACCCTTAAATTTGCATATTTATCCTGCCCAGTATTTGGTAATGGTATCCTTTCTTTTTGAGGATTAATATCCTTACAGAAAGATTTCCATTTATATTTGGCCAGTGATTTTGCCTAGCCAGTTTACCAGCTTACTTATTGGTGTTTTCCCATTGGCAAATCTTGAGGATTTCATGAATCCCAGCGGATCCCCAATGATGCGGGTCATCATTCAAAAACCATGGTGTCCAGGTGGGCGCTCTGAATTTTCCAAAGCTGAAGTAGTAGATTTGCCACCGATCCCGCATCTGCTTGTTTGAGGAAATGGTCAACAGTTGTTGATTAGTTTAAGCATTTATTTTGAAAGGAGGGCTATCCTTTATTTTTATAAAGGATTTCATCCCATTATATCACATGATTTAAACTTATTATATTATATAAGTGTATTTATATGATAGGTTATTATATCAACTCTAACTACCTATCAGGATTAAAATGGAATTCAATTTAAAAGTCGATATAAATTGGAAAAGGTAGTTATTGATGATATATTGCTTAACATCCAAAAAAACCCGCCCTTCAATTTAAAAGGTTTGTCAAGCTGTTAAAATCGGGATGATTTATATATTTTTGCTTTGTTGTATCTTAAAAAAAAAAGATTTCCAAATCTCTACATGTCCAAATATTCGGGCGCCAGCGGCTGCAGAAATAGCAGACCACAAATTTATTCATCTATGGCACATGTAGAGACCTAAAGCTGTGCAGGCTAGCAATAAATGTTGAAGGGGAAATTAACCAATCATTTTTGGCTAAACATATTTTATTCTAATAAAATAAACTTTCAATGTGCACCATAGAATAGATAAAAACAAAAAATATATATACTTAAATAATATTATAAGTATATAAGATTTTTAAAAAAGGATTAAAAACTATATAAGGTTAAAATAGGGAGGAGTTTAATAGTATATATAAATATAAACTTTATACAAAAGGCCTATTATGCCAAAATCCCATATCTCCCCACCTACCTCTGGATTCAGCCACCCAAGTCCAGGATTCAAAAAGGGCGGCCTGAGCCCTCAGCAACTCCCAGTCCTCAGCTTCTCCCGGAAAAAAATCTAACTTCTACTAAATGTAAATATCCCGCTTCTTTGCCCCAGTGTTGCTGGACTCACCCCCCCCCCCCCCCCCCAGGCTATCATCACCTTTCTTTCGTAAAAAAAGTATCTTTAAAAAAATTAAATATAGAAATTATTGAAATAAAATTCACAAAAAAATAAAGATTAGAAAATATTGAATAAAAAATATATAATTAATACTGTAGGATCTGGGCATCTTGTGGTCAGCTTGGGAAAGGTTCAGGGCTCGTGGTGGAGCTGGTGTTCTGCCTGAAGATGGTGACTTCAACACCCACCATGGGCTTGTGGCTTGCCCATAGGCATGCTGGAGTCTGACTTGGTACTGGTGAAGTCAAGTCAAGCACCATAGGTCAGTGGCTTGACAACAGGGAAGGGGCGTCTGAGTCCATCTTGGACTCAGGCTTGGGCTCAAGTTAGCCACAATGAGACATGTGGCTCGACCACCAGGAAGGGGTGTCTGAGTCCATCTCAGACCAGCTTGGTAGGGCCAGGTCATCCACCACAGGTCAGGTGGCTTGACCACAGGAAGGGGTGTCTGAGTCCATCTCAGACCAGCTTGGTAGGGCCAGGTCATCCACCACAGGTCAGGTGGCTTGACCACAGGAAGGGATGTCTGAGTCTATCTTGGACTCTAGATTGTTGTTGTCAAGGCCAAAGGTGGCCTCAGGCTTATTCTTTACACCTCAAAATCACTGAGGTTTGCGGCTTAGATGGACAAAGGTGGGACAAGGTTAGGTTAGGTGGGGTTCTGGGTGATTTTGGCATACTATGGTCACGAGGTGTCCTAACAAAACTAAGAATATCTCAATATAGGTAATCTTACCATATTTTATGGATATATGTATTATACATAGAACGTTTAAAAAAATCCAATTATTTAAAATATTTAATTCGGCTATAAATGTTATTTTGAAATCACAATAAATAAAAGAATATATATAGCTTCCATATACAATTTGAGAAACCACATTTGTAATCCGTAAATAGTAAATTAACCAGAGATTTTATAACAATTAATTTGACACAGTAATTAGACAAATGTTATGCAAATAATTTTTAAATTCTTCGTATTCAATTTTAATATTAATTGCAATTTTAGTGTATTGAATAAATTTTATTCAACGTTTTAAAACATGAAGAACTTATAGGAATATATGGATTTATATTATGGTAGAGCCACATGACTGTGGTGGATGACCTGACCCAAACAAAATCAAGCTAGTCTAAGATGAACTCAGACATCCCTTCCTGTGGTCAAGCCACCTTGGTGGATGACCTGACCCCACCACAACCAAGCCAGTTTCCAGCATGCCTATCACTATGGGCAAGCCACAGACTCAAGGTGGCTGACATCACCATCTTAAAGCAGAACACCAGCTCCACCACGAGCTCCAAATCTTCCCCAAGCCAACTCCAAGTTCCCGCCATGCTCATTGTATTTTTTTAAATACTTTATAATTATTTTTATCAAATTTTTATTTAATATTTTTCAATTTCTATTTTATTATTTTTAAAGATGTATTTTTATTTTTTCACTGAGAGAGAAGGGTGATGATAGCCTGGGGGGGTGATTCCAGCAACACTAGGGGCAAGGAAGCAGGATATTCACATCAGTTTGATTTTTTTCCTGGGAATCAGAGGACTGGGAGTTCCTGAAAGCTCAGGCGCTTGCCTGGCTGCGGCCTTACCCGCCCGCCATTTTTCAAATAATGGACTTGGGTTGCTGGATCCATAGGTATGTGGGGGTATACAGTGAATTGGGCATGATAGGCCTTTCTAGTTTACATTTATATATTTAAAATATTCTCCCTTATAAACTTTCATGCATATATATAGTGTTTTAAATGTAAAGCTTTCCTTTATTTAAAAGGTTCTATA
Source organism: Cordylochernes scorpioides (assembly GCA_030710605.1). NCBI lineage: Eukaryota > Metazoa > Arthropoda > Arachnida > Pseudoscorpiones > Chernetidae > Cordylochernes > Cordylochernes scorpioides. Next base: position 37,535,986 of record CP092878.1, read on the forward strand.
TGTTAATTTTAAAATAATTGTGTATGATGAAAACTGTTTTATTAGTCGCTAAATAAAGAATGTTTAGTAGAAAGGAAGTATTTAACCACTCCCCCCCCCCCCCCCCCCCAACATTTATTGCTATCCAGTACAGCTTTAGGTCTCTACAAGTGCCAAAGATGAATAAATTTGTGGCCTGCTTTTCTGCAGCCACTGGCGCCCGAATATTTGGACATGTAGAGATCTGTAAATAGTTTTTTAAAGTTGACAGCAACGAAAAAAGTATAAAATCACACCTATTTTAACACATTCATCACATTGTGTTTCAAGACTGAACAAAGAAAAATTTCCAAGATTAATAAATTAATGGAGAAGATAGAACTATCCAGTGCTGATTCAAAAGGATATGAAATATTAAAAGGAACATTAAATAAAAAGAATTTCGACCCCCAAAGAAACCAATATCTCCTGGTTATTCCCAAGCACCTGCGTTTAGAACTACTAAAAAGTCTTCACAACGCTCCTATAGGAAGTCCTCTAGGATTTTCGAAGACCTATGAGAGATTTAACAGCAAATATTACTGGCCGGGGGGGGGACTTCTCCGAGATATACAGAAGTATGTTCAAGTTGTAAAGAATTCTAAAGAAAGAAACAGACAGTATAGAAGCTCTCCAACTACTTGAATCCATTCCTTATGCAACTCCACTTTTCAAAGATTTGAAATGGCCCTCCTTTGAAGATTTCCTAAATCTGATAGGGTAAAAATTATATCATAGTCTGCACCAACTATTTAAGAAGTTCGTTACCCACTGGGGAGGCGAAGAAGTGGCCAACTTTTTTATGAAAGAGGTTGTCCTAGAACATGGAGCCCCAGAAAATTATCATAAACCAAGAACAGGTATTTTAATCAAAGATGATATCTGAGATCGCGAATCAGTGCTCTTCCAGATCAGATATTATCTTATCATCCCCAGAAGAATGGTCTAACAGAGAGACTGAACAAATCATTAACTACAAGCTGGCAATGTGTGTGAACATCTTCTAAAAAGACTGGTATGTTATCCTTCTTTATGTCACTTATTTTTACTAAACAGCCAAAAATGACACGATAGGCTTCCCCCCCCCCCCCATTTAAACCAATATTAACAAAATCGGTGATCTTGTCTGAGTCTTCATTCCAGTATGAAAGGCGGGTCTTTCTGAAAAATTAATGAAAAGGTACTTTGGACTGTATAAGGTAATGCGGAATGTTACCTACAAAGTCAAACCTTTAGACACATCAGTACGCAGGCACCAGAAAAGAAATCTTGTCCACGTGCTAAGGATGAAACCATACCATGAATCTTCTGATCAGGTGGACATGTTCAAATAACTTTCCAACAGCTAGGCGCTGTTAAACTAGGAAGGGGGCAATGCCATAAAGAATAATTATAATAAAAACATATTCAAATATATATTCATGATTTTTCATTTAATACAATGTGAATTACCCTGCTTGCTTAATAGCATTGATTGTAAATACAGTGGTACCTCGACATACGAGTTTAATTCGTTCCGCAACCTTGCTCGTATCTACTCCTCGTATCTCGAAACAAATTTCCCCATACAAAACAATTGAACTACCATTAATCCGTTCCAACCTCCAAAATGTCACCCCAGTTATTTTTGTTACGTGGTTTTAAATAATAAAAACGTATTTATAAATATCAAATATTTATTGCGCAAAAACAAAAAAAGAGAATGTAAAGAAATAAATTAGATATCCTCAATGGTCTTTGCCTTTTTCGCTACATTTTTCTCGCTTTCACCTGTAGGCCGTTTAGAAAAAAACATGTCCAAGGAGGTTTGTTTCTTCCTCCCTCTCAGAATGTTCCGGAAATGAGTTAAGCAAGTGTCATTAAAAAGGTCAGATGCACGACCTGTTGCAACTTTTTCTGGGTGTTTTTTTTTCCACGAACTGTGAAACTCTCTCCCACATTCCTAAGATCTCCTTTATCTGACTTGTAGAAATTTCACGTTTTAATTCAATACTCATCATCTTTTTCTTAGCACTTGAATTTTTACAAACTTTCTTCCGATCCATGGTTATAAAAATAAATGAACTAAAACTGTAAATGTAAACGCAACACAAAACGCGAACACAAAACACAACTTATCACAGCGGAAGCACGCTGCTAGCTGATCGTGATGGCGCGACTGCGTGTTACTACCGAACCGAACTCTATCTCGAATTTCGCTCATAACTAAAAGCAAAAAATCACTTGCTCGTCGGCTCGTATCTCGAAAAACTCGTATGTTGGGGCGCTCGTATGTCGAGGTACCACTGTATATCTTAAACGGAAATTAAACACTTTTATTTTATCAATAAAGTTTCAAATCTTCATTATTTTAATATGAACGCGACTCCTCGTCCTCTCTACTGACACAATATACATTTTTCGCACTAAACCTTTTATCTGTATAATTTATTATTATTATTTAGTTGTGTGTGTGTGTGTCAACTTTTCTTTCTTCTTTTCTATTATTTTTTATTTGGCCTAATTTCCACACCACCCAGGAGGTACGGCCGTTGGCGCGTTACCCTTTGTTTATAGTGGCGGGTTCCCCAGTAGGCCTATACCACTCTTCTAACAGAGCTCCAACATCGGGTCGCTCGAGTCAGCCTCCGCCCAGGCATTACTCGGGCCGAGTCCGATTAAATCAGCCCTGCCAGGCTCCTAGACATCCTACCTAGAGTAAAAGTATTATTTTATAAATTGTTCATTGTTGGAGCGGGGTGACCCAGGAAACCTAATTTTATATTAATTAACTATTATATTGTAACGTAGAAATCAAGCCTTGAAATATCCTAAGATGTAAAAGTATTTATTGATGACGTCACAGCGACGAGTCGACAATTATTAACAAGTCAGCCAAACTATATACAGCTAGAGAATCTTAAGCAAGTAAGCAAAGAAATATTTTAAGATGATTTCACAAAAACAGATTAATATATATTTTTATAATCTGTTGAATATATTTTCATTATTAAATTAAATAATAAAATATTTCTTCGCCACATAGCCTCCTCCTATAAAGAGCATCGACCCGATGCTCAGAAGGAGACTTACATCCTCAGTCTCAAGGCTCGAGAACGGGTGATAGGGCCTGAGATCTCTTCGCGGGTCTGTGGTTGTTGTGTTCGTTCAGTGGGGATGTCTTCTTCCTGGAAGTTTGTCGAGTCATCTTCTGGGTCCTCTTCTAGCTGGTCCTCCTGGTCCTCTGGGTTTAAATAAGGTTTCATCCTACCAATGTGAACTAAATCTTTTGTTTTACGACGACCTTGCTGGTTTCCGAATGTTTCAACTTCATAGGTCACATCAGATATTTTTCGGGTTACTTTGTATGGGCCGAAGTAACGTCTCATTAGTTTTTCCGAATATCCCACTTTACGCACAGGAATAAAGATCCATACAAGATCTCCAGGCTGATAAATTATATTTCTGTGATGGGCGTCATAGCGATGTTTATTGCTACCTTGAGATCTCATGGAGTGGATACGTGCCAGTTTTCGTGCTTCTTCGGCTCTTGCCCCTAGAGTTTGGATGAAATCGTCGTCTTCTGGCAATAACTTGGGGAATAACACGTCAAGTGGAGTCTCGGCTTCACGCCCGTGTACAAGGAAAAATGGGGTGAACCCAGTAGACTCTTGTTTTGCTGTGTTGTATGCAAATGTAACGAATGGAAGAATCCTGTCCCAATCTTTATGGTTGACATCTACATACATGGACAGCATGTCTGCTATGGTCTTATTCAACCTCTCCGTGAGTCCGTTTGTCTGGGGGTGATAGGCGGTCGTCTTCCGATGGGTTATTCTGCACTGGTTGTTCAGATCACTTATCATTGAAGATGTGAAGTTCCTTCCTCTATCCGTGATTAATTCCCTCGGCGCGCCGTGCTTTAAGATGACATCTTCAATGAAGAATTTGGCGACTTCCATGGATTCACTTGTGGGTAGAGCTTTAGTTATCGCGTATTTTGTTAGGTAGTCCGTACATACAATAATCCAACGGTTGCCACCTTCTGATGTTGGGAATCTCCCCAGGAGATCCATTCCTACCTTTTCAAAGGCAACTTCAGGAACAGGTATTGGCTGTAAGTGCCCTGAGGGGAGTTGGGGCTGATGTTTACGCCTCTGACAATCTGAACAGTGTGCCACATACCTTCTAACTGTTCTATACATTCCGGGCCAGTAATACTTTTTTCTTATTCGGTCATAGGTTTTAGTAAATCCGAGGTGACCAGCCGTGGGTGAATCATGGAAATTTTTCAGTAATTCCTGCCTTAAATGGCGTGGAACCACCAAAAGCCATGGTTTCCCCATTGGATCATAATTTTTTCTGTAGAGCGTGTTATCGATTTTTACAAAGGAATTATTAGGAGAACTTTGTAATTTGTCAGCGATTTTTCTAATAGCTTGATCATTCATCTGCTCTTCGCTAAAGTTCTGCAAAGTCACTATGCTTGGAATATCTTCCTCCATATCTTCACTGTATTCTAATGGACTTCTTGATAAGCAGTCTGCGTCCTGATGTTTCCTTCCGCTCTTATACACGACAGTGACGTCAAACTCTTGCAGCCGAAGTGCCCATCTTGCTAACCTCCCACATGGGTCTTTGAGGTTGGTCAGCCAGCACAAAGAGTGGTGGTCTGTAACAATAGTGAACGGCTGTCCAAAGACATATGGTCGGAATTTATTGATAGCCCAAATGATGGCAAGGCATTCCCTTTCTGTGGTTGAATAATTTTTTTCTGCCTTATTTAAGGTTCTGGATGCATAAGCAATGGCTCTTTCCTTTCCCTTTTGTATCTGCACTAATACTGCTCCTATTCCGTAGTTGCTTGCGTCAGTGTGTATTTCGGTTGGGGATGAGTAATCAAAATGTCCAAGAGCGGGTTCGGAAATTAACGCTGACTTGAGAGCTTCAAATGCATTTTGCTCTTCCTGGTTCCAATTAAATGCTGAGTCTTTCTTCAAAAGGTCATTCAAGGGTTGGGCTACGTGGGCATAATTGGGTATGAAGCGGCGGTAGTAGGATGAAAGGCCAAGAAAACTTCTAACTTCCTTCAATGACCTTGGCGTAGCGAAGTCGCGGACTGCTCGAATCTTTTCTTGGTCGGGACGAATTCCATTTTCACTCACCTCATGTCCAAGAACCGTGATAGTTTTTGCACCAAACTTGCATTTCTTGGAATTGAGACATAATCCGGCTTTCTTAAGACAATTTAATACAAGTTGAAGGCGTCTTAGGTGTTCTTCAAAGCCATCTGAAAAAACGATGATGTCATCGAGGTAACACAAGCAAATGGTCCACTTAAGACCCTTCAGAAGATTATCTATCATTCGTTCGAAGGTAGCTGGAGCATTACATAACCCAAATGGCATTACTTTGAACTCGTACAGTCCATCTGGAGTTATGAATGCTGTCTTCTCACGGTCCGATTCTTCTACGTCGATTTGCCAGTACCCTGATTGGAGGTCCATGGAAGAATAAAATCTAGCTCCCCGTAAGCAGTCTAAAGTGTCGTCGATCCTTGGGAGAGGGTAGACATCCTTTTTTGTTATTTTGTTAAGGCGGCGGTAATCGACGCAGAATCTCCAGCTTCCATCCTTTTTTCTTATCAATACTACAGGCGAGGCCCACGGACTTTCAGAGGGCTGAATGATGTCAAGTTTTTCCATCTTGTTTACCTCATCCTGAATAATTTGGCGTTCTCTTGGTGCAACTCGGTAAGGTCTTTGTTTGGTCGGTAGGTGGTCTCCAGTGTTAATTCGGTGTTTAACATTGACGTCCTTGAATTGTTTTCTTTTACTAAATTCGAAAATATCCGTATAGTTTTTTAACAAATTTCTTAATTTTTCTTTTTGAGATTCAACAAGTGAATCATCTATAAAAAATTCCGAGATTTTTGGGTCTTCAGAATGTTCCGCCTCTGTTTCAACTTGGTTACAATCAGCTAGAGTACATAATTGACTATCTTCGATGACAGCACTATCGGCTACATGCATCCCTTGTGGGATTAGTTTCGGATATGGACTCCAATTCACCACCCAAAGTTTACCTCGGTTATTGGTAAGTGAAATGACAGAGGAGGGAGCCGTTAGTTCTCTTTCCAGCAATAGCTCTTTTCGACATTCTGCCACCACAATTGCGTCATTAGGAATGTCACGACTTGCTACTTCTATTAACTGAATAGAGGCGGGTTCGATTCTATATTCCAATTCCGAGTAGAGAGGTGAGCTGTTCTTAGGGGTATCCTCAAAAAGACATTTTTCTAAGAAGAGTGTGTCGTCAGCTGAATCAATTATCGCCCTAGATAACTTCAAAAAGTTCCAACCAAGAATAATTTCGTGACTACAGTCTTCCATAACGACAAATTCAAAGCTTTCCTGTAGTCCATTCAAGTCCAGTTTCAGTGTGCAGCGTCCTTTTGGTCTTACAATTTTACCGTTGGCTACTCGTAATGTGACGCCAGTTTCGGCAAACATTATTTTTCTTAGTTTGAGTCTGAACCTCTCAGAAATGACAGAATATGAGGCTCCTGAGTCGACGAGGGCACGCGTCATTTTTCCTTCTATTTTAATGTCTATGTAATTTTCTTTTAATTCTAATGTGGTCGACAAGGGAGGATTTATAAATTTTGCGGCCTTACCTCCAAAATAGGACGCATCTTCTAGTTTTCCTGACGGGAACGGCGAGGCGACTGGCTGGGTCTTCTATCAGGAGACGAATATTGTCCTTTTCGGCCAGTGTAAGGAGAGGGGCTTCGGTAGCGGCGTCTATTTTCTCTTGGCAGGTCGTCGTTGGGCTCTTGGCTGCTCCGAGAATTATAGAATGTTCTAGGCTCTAGCCTATCTCTCTGCTTGTAATTCCAAGTTTGTTCTCCTTCATATTCTCTCCTCTTGTCACGGCAGTAGCGCACGACGTGGCCAGGGCGTCCGCAGTGGAAACAGATTGGCTTACCTTCCGTGGTTCGCCATTCGTTGGTATCGCGTCTTCCGTTTACTTGTTTTGGCTGCTGCGGTCTTATCGTTTGGGCCACATATCTATTATTATAAAACTCTCGGGGTCTTTCCTTCTGTGGGGAACTTCTCCTAGGCTTTGAGATTGGCGCCAGGGTTCTTCCAATCTCCTCCTTTACCATATCTTCGATGGTAGAAATTTTTGGTTCCTCTCGAGTAGAGCCTAATGCCCGCTGTACCTCCTCACGAACAATTTGCCTGATCATAGATGACAGATCTGCCCTGTCATCATGATCACTGAGAGATGCCACATTTGGTAGTCGCTCGTATTTGGTAGGGGTCACTCGCTTACAGTGTATGCTTTCAATGCGGCGACATTCGGTGACAAATTGCTCAGTGTTATGCACATCCCTTGGGATAAGTGCCTGGTAGAGCTCCTCAGCTATCCCTTTCATCAGATGGGATATTTTATCTTCCTCATTCATTTGTGGATCTACCTCTTTGCAAAGGCGCAGGACGTCTTGGATGTAATATTCGGTGCTTTCTCCTTTTAATTGTGCGCGAGTTTTGAGTATTTTCTCAGCTCGCAGTCTTGAGCTTTCATTTTTTCCAAATACATTTTCTAATTGTGACATGAACTCCGTCCATGTCTGGATGCTTTCCTCGTTGTTTTCATACCATTTGAGAGCAGTGCCAGTAAGATAGAAATAAACGTTAGCGAGACAAAGGGTTTCATCCCATTGGTTGTGCTTCGCCACACGTTCATACCCTTTTAACCAGCTACGGGGATCTTCAACACCCTCACCAGAGAACATTGAGGGGTTTCTAGGTAGATGTTGGACAAAAAATGAACCCACCTGAGTAGTTGCTTCTTTCTTGATGTTCATGGTTTTTTCTTCTTGCTCAACCGAGTCAATTTTCCGTTTTTTTCTGAATGGGTATCGATCCAGCTTCTTCACCAGTTGTAACGTAGAAATCAAGCCTTGAAATATCCTAAGATGTAAAAGTATTTATTGATGACGTCACAGCGACGAGTCGACAATTATTAACAAGTCAGCCAAACTATATACAGCTAGAGAATCTTAAGCAAGTAAGCAAAGAAATATTTTAAGATGATTTCACAAAAACAGATTAATATATATTTTTATAATCTGTTGAATATATTTTCATTATTAAATTAAATAATAAAATATTTCTTCGCCACAATATAGAGGTTTTAAATTATTTTTCAAATATAATATTTGATAAATATATTTGTTCTCAAGACATAAACTTCTACTAATATAGAAGATAGGAAGAGTTGTCCTCTCCATTATTTGATGGGAAGTTTTGATAAATGATTGACTCATTATTTAAAAAGAATAAAGACTCTAGAATATCAGTTACCCTCACATAGAAAATGGGACATTTACCACTCTTTATTTATTTTCATTGTTTCTTAATATTTTCTTGCATTTGCCAAAAAGTTACTCTAACATTAACAAAAATTGAAATTTTATTTATAAATCGCAAAGCTACCAGAGTCACTGAATATCTTTTTTTATAATATCAAATCAAAGGCTAACTTTACAATTAATATACAGGTTTTTACCTTTTAATTAAACAATTATAACTTATATTTAGACATTTTTCTTTTTAATTTAGACACTTTCATTTTAATTTAGACCTTTAAAATTTTAATTTAGACACAAGGACTTTTCTATAAAAAGTCTATGTGTATAAATTAAAATGAGAAATGTCTAAATTAAAATAAAATGTCTAAATTAAAAATGTCTAAATTGAAATGAAAAATGTCTAAATAAAAATGAAAGTGTGTAAATTGAAATGAAAAATGTCTAATTAAAAGTTAAAAACCTATATACAGTGGTACCTCGACATACGAGTTTAATTCGTTCCGCAACTTGAATTACTCTATCTTGTAGCAAATTTCCCCATACAAAATAATTGAACTACCATTAATCCGTTTCAACCTCCAAAATGTCATCCCAGTTATTTTTGTTACGTGGTTCTAAATAATAAAAACGTATTTATAAATGCAACATCTTCGTACACATTTATTTTTAGCAAATCTTTATTGTCTTAATAAAGTCTGATACAGCCTTTTATTGTTTATTTTCGGAACGCCAAAAATCGTGACAAAAACAAATCAAAAAAAGGGATGATGATAACCTGCGTCTTGCAGATTAACATTTTCATAGAAACATATATATATACATATTTATTGCTAGCTATATATCACCATCTTCTCTCTTCAAACACGAAATCTCACAGGCGGTCTCCTCGCTCGAGGTGGGTTCCGCCTTAGGACAGGACCCTCCTCTTTCAAGGCCTCGGGGTCCAGCGAGCGAAGAGGCTCCAATGACTTTCCATCGTCTGTATCACTCTGAACCTCTGAATCTTGATCCGACCGCTGGCTAGTTAGTCCTGGCGACAGCGACTCCATATAACCTCTGTCTCGTACAACCTCCGAGATTATGGCACTGGGACCTGCTCCTCTTGAGTGCTCGGGTTGACGCTCTCCATCTCCACTCTCATCTTCCTCACCATTCCTCCACCTTTTTCTAATTTGATCCCTGTGATAGGCCTTTACCTGTCCGTGGATCAAAATGGTGTAGACTCTAGTTCCCTTCTTGCCCACAATTTTTCCTGGGATCCATTTATCACCACCTCTAAAGTTTTTACACCACACTAAATCATCTATCTGGAAGTCTTCCAAATGGGTTCGCCGATCATACTTCATTTGCCTGGCTTGCTGGTCCCTAACTCTAGATGCCAAGCTGGGATGTATCAACGATACTCTGGTTCGAAGCGCACGCCCAATAAAGAGCTCTGATGGAGTCTTTCCCGTTGTCACATGCGGGGTGCTTCGATATGCCAGAAGAACTTTTGATAAGGTGTCTTGAATGGTATCCCCAATTTTCCTTTTATTTTTATCCAGGGCAGTCTTAATTGTTCTAACCGCTCTTTCAGCCAAGCCATTACTTTGCGGGTGGTACGCCGGGATCAATGTTTGTTTAATTCCATTTCCTTCCAGAAAACCTTTCATTTCACTACCAGTAAACTGAGGTCCATTATCAGATACAAGTTCCTCCGGTAGACCATAGGAAGAAAAAAGTCGCCGTAGTTGCTCAATGGTTTTGCGTGTGGTGGTCTCTCTCATTGGGATGGCTTCGATCCACTTTGAATGACTATCTACTACTATTAATAAATTAATGTTTTCCTTATTTGCAAAATCAATGTGAATTCTTTGCCAAGGTCTGGTTGACCATTTCCAGGGTTGCCATTTTCCTTTATTTGGCCCATCCTGGGATTGCTGACAGCTTCTGCACTTATTTACCAGAAACTCGATTTGGGTATCTAGATTTGGCCACCAAAAATGTGATCTTGCTACAGCCTTCATTTTGTTCATACCGGAATGAGTCTCATGAAGACAGTTCAACATTTTTATTCTGAGAGATGGTGGAATGACAACTCTCATTCCCCAAACCAAACACTCCCCATCTACAGTTAGCTCAAGTTTCCTTTGAAAATAAGGTCTGAGGTGATCAGCCACCTTTTCAGGCCAGCCTTGCTGAGTATAAAATTTGGCCAATGAGAGCACTTCGTCTTTTTCAGTTTCCGTGGCAATTTCCTCTGCTGTGATCGGCAATTCTTCCACATAGGATAAAGCATAGACATTATTTAATCTTGGAATTTCTTCACAGCCCACAGGAAAACGTGACAGAAGATCTGCATTCCCATGGTCTTGAGTTCTTCGAAATTTAATATCGTAAGTATAAGCTGACAAAATAAGCGCCCAACGCTGCAATCTTGAAGTAGATAAGGTGGGGATTCCTGATCTTGAGCCCAAAATGGTCACCAATGGCTTATGGTCTGTAATAAGAATAAATTTTCTTCCATAAATAAATTGATGAAACTTGGTAACTCCATAAATAATGGCTAGAGCCTCCTTCTCAATCTGAGAATAATTTTGTTCTGCTACCGATAAAGTCCGTGAGGCAAACATAATCGGTCTCTCCTGGCCTTCTATAATATGTGACAACACAGCGCCCACTCCAATCTGTGATGCATCAGTGGCCAAACACAATGGCAAAGTCGCATCATAAGGGACTAGCACCCTCTCAGAGGTAATGCTGTTCTTGCACTTGTCAATGGCCTCTCCACATTCCTTTGTCCAAACCCAAGGACGTTTTTTGTGAAGAAGCTCATGAAGAGGCTTTAAAAGCTCTGGCAAATTGGGTATGAACTTCCCATAAAAGTTTACCAAACCAAGAAATGACCTTAATTCAGAGATATTCGTAGGCGTTTTGGCCTTCTGTATTGCTTGTACCTTATGATCTAAAGGTCTGATGCCCTCTTCCGTGACAAGATGTCCTAAATATTCAATTTCTTTTTGCAAAAATAGGCATTTTTCTTTCTTTAGTTTGATATTATACTTCGCCAAGCGAGCAAATATAGTCTTCAACAACGCCAAATGTTCTTCAATTGATGCTGTGGCTATAAGGACATCATCAATATAACAAATTACGCCTCCTATACCTGACAAAACCCTATCCATTACAGATTGAAAATAACTGGGCGCATTTGCCAATCCAAATGGCATTCTCTTAAACCTGAAAAGCCCTTTATGAGTATTTATCGTTAGTAACGGACGGGTGCCTGGGTCCACCTCTAATTGCAGATAAGCGTTCCTCAAGTCCAATTTAGAAAAGTATTTTCCCTTGGCCAATGTGGAGAATAAATCTTGCTGTGTGGGAAGGGGATAGGCCGCAGTGTCCAAATATTTATTTAGAGTTACCTTGAAGTCGCAGCAAATTCTGATCTCTTTATTTTTCTTCGGCACTACAACCACTGGAGTGGCCCATTTACTGCTCGCCACCTCACATAGATAACCCTTAGCCACCATTTTGTCTAATGCTTCAGTAACTGCTGGCCTAATGGCGAAAGGCACCGGACGAGCCTTATGGAAAATTGGATTCACATCACACATGTTTACTGAAAATGTGAAACCTTTTATTGGTTCGGTTGTCTCCACAAATAGGGCTTGATTTTCCTTCAAAATTTCCTCAATGGTAATTTCCACAGGCATATGTTTTACCGCGAAACAGCCCAATTTCAATCTATTTATCCATTCTCTTCCCATCAAAGCCCTCTTTTCTCCTTTCACCACCAACGCTCTAAGTTTGTAAGTAATATCTTGACACTCCACTTTGACATTGATTTTACCCAGAATGGGTACCACGGTACCATCATAAGTTCTTACAATGATACTCGCTTTTTCCAATTTCAAGTGTTGAAGACTATTTTTAAAATCCTTTTCTGATATCAGTGTTAGACCACTACCCGTATCCATTTCAAATTTAATAAAGTTTCCTTCTACTTTTAACTCCATCAGATAGGGAGGGTCACTTGAGGCAAAATTAATTTTATACTCAGGTATCGTCACGCTTATAATTTTCTGGACATACTCTTCCTCCTCTTCTTGGTCTCCTATCTGATGTATATTTCCCGGCTGATTCTGATGTTGCCTTAGATTTCTTCTACTGCTCCAACATATTGAGGCAATGTGTCCTTTTTTATTACACTTAAAGCATATCGCCTCCTTAAATCTACATAGTTCTTTATGCTGTTTACCACAATGTTTACATTTGCCATTCTGGAAATTTGATTCAACCTTGCGTTCCATCCTCAACTTATCTACACAATCTTCACCCTGCTCCAAGTGAAATAATTTTGTATTTTTCTCGGCCGCTTCCATAGATAATGCTATCTCAATTACTTTAGCTAAAGAAATGTCGCCCTCCGACAAAATTCTATTTTGTATTTTGGCATTATATAATCCACAAACCATTTTATCACGTAAAGAATCCTCCAGAAAATTTCCAAAGTTGCATGAGGAAGCCAAACGCTTAATTTCCACCAAGTAATCCGAGATGCTTTCTTCCTTTAATTGCATTCTTTTAAAAAAAATGAACCTCTCTACTACAATTGAGCGCTTTGGAGAGAAGTGCCTTTTCAAGATATTTATTAAGTTATCAAAAGTTTTATCTTTAGGTAGAATAGGACTGCACAAATTCTTCAAAACACCATATGTTTTACTTCCCATGAGGGTTAGGAGATAAGCCTTTTTCTTCTCATCCCCTGCCTCCTCCAATATGAGAAACTGTTCCAATCGTTCATAAAACGTTTCAAAAGTTTCAGTTTCCTCATTATATTCCTTAAATTGGTAACTAGCCATTTTTTTTCACTCTTTCTTAAATTTGCATCCTAAAACTTTGCAATTTGTATCTTTTAAAATTTACTTTCAATTATATGCAAAATCAAAGATATTTTCTAAAAATATTTACTTCAAAATTCGAGGGTACTTACTCTTATATCCTCGTCGCCAAATGCAACATCTTCGTACACATTTATTTTTAGCAAATCTTTATTGTCTTAATAAAGTCTGATACAGCCTTTTATTGTTTATTTTCGGAACGCCAAAAATCGTGACAAAAACAAATCAAAAAAAGGGATGATGATAACCTGCGTCTTGCAGATTAACATTTTCATAGAAACATATATATATACATATTTATTGCTAGCTATATATCAATAAATATCAAATATTTATTGCACAAAACAAAAAAAGAGAATGTAAAGAAATAAATTAGATATCCTCACTGGTCTTTGCCTTTTTCGCTACATTTTTCTCGCTTTCACCTGTAGGCCGTTTAGAAAAAAAACATGTCCAAGGAGGTTTGTTTCTTCCTCCCTCTCAGAATGTTCGGAAGCTCGCTGCTAACTGATCGTGATGGCGCGACTGCGTGTTACTACCTGTTGTGTTTTAACTTTAAAAGCACACAAAAATATAATAAACTTGAATTTGTTTATTCAAGTCTCAAAAGACAAAGCTTTGCATATAGAACAAATAATAATGAAGAAGAAGAAAGAAACATTTTAGAAAAAGCTAAAACAAAACAAAAGTACTGGTCAAAAAGAAACATTTAAAATCACAGATTAATATCTTCAACACTACCAACCGAACTCGTATCTCGAATTTGCTCCTCGTCGGCTTGTATCTCGAAAAACTCGTATGTTGGGGCGCGCTCGTATGTCGAGGTACCACTGTATAAGTTTCAAAGCTGGTTCATCACAACCCAATACAATAAACAGGCTAATATTTTCAATTATTTTAGTATTAAGTAGACCTGGGGCGTGCTATTATATTCCTGGTGGGTAGTCAGCTACAGAATCCAAGTACACCACAAAATATAAAACTGAGTCATAGTTTGGTTTTGATTGGAAGTCTATTTCTTAAAAGGATATTAGGAAAACTTGATTATTTTTCTTTTTATTGAGTCAGGTGTTTCCCCTGTGAATTTCTCTTAATGAAACAATTTTCTGACCAATATATTTAGAATATACACTACTGGCCATTAAATTCTTACACCAAAAAGACCATGTTTGAGACATGTAGAGCGAGATTGAGAGGCCCCCCAGTGCCTATGTATAAAATGTTTTATTCAAGATACTATTCATTACAATTATTGGGTTGTAAAGAAAGTTTGTTCAAGTTTTATTCGACAATTTTATTTAGACAAAAAAAACATTAATTATAAAAATGATTAATCAATTATGTATTCTCTGTTATTATTTATTATTTACGACCTCCTCTCCTCCCAACGTTTGACTAGTTTGTGATGCTGTTCCGCCAAAAATCGCCAGGTTTGGTGTCGAAGGAGTTGTTGAGCCAGGTCTTGAGGTCCTCTTCATCATCGAAGGTAGTGCCTCTCATATGGTTTGATATGGAGCGGAAAAGGTGGTAATCGGTTGGTGCAAGGTCAAGTTGCCTCTTGGATATTCCATTTTCAAGCCTGGAAAAAGAAGAAAAAATTACGTTTTTCAAAAAAATAATACAGGTTTGTAGAGCAGAACAAGTACTATTTAAATAATATAAACATTTAACTTATAACCACAAAAATCGTTATGAAAAAAAAAGGTATACAAAAACTAAACGAACTTTCTTTACAACCCAATAGAAATTATGACCGCTTCACCCTAGATATCCTCAAGTGAATGTTTGCCCAAGAATAATGCTCGAAATATAACACTTTGTGATATATAATACAAACAAAGAAATTAATGTCAAACATTCTAAATATAGTAATACAATTAAAAATTTGATAAAAAATTCAGAAAAAAAGCATAAATATTGTTAGAAATGTGAAATTTATAGAGTCGCTGTTTCATCCCAAGTTGACCTTCGGCACATGTACACTGCGGCGGCGCCACCATATACCATGTGTGATGTCACTACTTACCCTCCTTCCTGCCTGCCTGCTGCTAGTTGTTTACAACTGTCATTCTATTGCTCTTTTGATTTTCTCTAAACTTGTATAACCAATAAATCAATTGGCACTCTGCTTTAACGAGTCATTCGTTAATATTTCCAATAAATATAAAGTCTTCTAAATGAATCCAAAGGTTTCATACAGGGCATGTTCGCTGATGCGTGCTGTGTGAAGTCGGGTTTTATCTTGCTGGAAAAGGGCATTTAATACCCCCTGAAGGAATGGTAGCGTCGCCAGCCAAGGTCATATAGCGTTGGGCAGTTATAGTGCCCTATCACAAATCAGAGGTAATCTGCTATTATAGGCGATGGCTCCTCAAACATAATGCCACGTTGTCGAGGCACGGCGTTCTATAGATGCAATCTGATTGGACATGTCCCCAAGTCGGCGACAAACTAATACTAGGTGACTGTCATGGTTAAAACAGAAGCGAGATTCATCTGAGAACATTTCGCTGTTCATGTGGCTCTATCCAAGCCAAATTACAAGCGGAGGTTGGTCTTTGTGGGGGCGTGGCAATATTTTTAACAGGCGCCATTAGTGTAATGCGTATAATGGTTCTGGTCAATATGCGATACTCAAGAGTGTCCTTCATATCCTGCAAAATGGAGACAGAAGTGGACAGTAGATCCACCAACGCCACCTGGCGGATGCGTCAGTCCAGGCGTTCTGACCTCACTCTGACTGCCCCCAGCACCCTTCAATCGTGCCTCATATCGTTGTTCAAACCATTTTCGACATAGGGTGCACTGTGGACGCGGTGTCGAGGTGTCTGTTATATGTCTATAGAGATTTGAGATTTGATATATGAACAAACCAGCAGTTCTAAGTCTAATCTCTATCCTTTCTTGAAATCGAATCTGCTGGAACTGCCTGGAATTCTCTGCTACTAAACGTTTTTTCTAAGTCAAAAAACAAAAAAATCAAATACTTTTCCCGTCAGACAGAGAGGTTGGAATATAGGAAAATTTTGCAAATATTCCTTCTCTTATATTTCAACAAACATGCGCGGTATATATAGCTCAGCGAGCTAACATTACCCTTAAATTTGCATATTTATCCTGCCCAGTATTTGGAAGTGGTATCCTTTCTTTTTAAGGATCAATATCCTCACAGAAAGATTTCCATTTATATTTGGCCAGAGATTTTGTCTAGCCACTTTATCAGCTTACTCATTGGCGTTTTTCCTTTGGCAAATCTTGAGGATTTCATGAAAGCCAGCGGATCCCCAAAAATCAATGCTTGCCCTGGAATGATGCTGGTCATCATCCAAAAACCATGGTGTCCAGGTGGGCGCTCTGAATTTTCCAATGCGGAGGTAGTGGCTTTGCCTCCGATCCCGCATCTGCTAGTTTGTGGATATGTTCAACAGTTGGTGATTATAAAACAACGCTTAAAGTTTCACCGCATAAGTTTCTTTTCTGTGAAAAATCAATATTTATTTCAAAGAGAAATATTTACTATTTCTAACTTTTTTGGATGAAGTATGAAAGGGTGAAAATATGAAGAGTAATGGCGAACGGAAAAATAAAAGTGACCAGGGGCGGGAATCGAACCCACAACGTTCCGCTTACCGGGCAGATGCCATGTCCACTAGGCTACCCTGGACGTATTTTTCCGTTCGTAAATAATACTTAAAGTAACTTATAATACATTATAAAGGACTGCGGCGTATGATTATAAAACAACACTTAAAGTTTCACCGCATTGATTTTCACAGAAAAGAAACTTATGCAGTGAAACTTTAAGTGTTGTTTTATAATCATAGGCCGCAGTCCTTTATAATGTATTATAAGTTGGTGATTAGTTTAAGCACTTATTTTGAAAGGAGGGGTATCTTTTATATTTATAAAAGATTTCATCCCCATTATATCACATGATTTAAACTTATTATATCTACTTATATATTTGCCTTATTCTGTCTGTTTGTCTGTATGTCTGAAGCTCACGGATAGAACGCGCGCCCATTGGCTGCCAGCAAACACGTGACCTCCCTGCCCGCCCCCCTCTAGACAACCCTGTTATCAGCTGTGTGATACATACACCTGTCTATAGCGGCCATTCTAGACAACCCTGTTATCAGCAGTGTGCTACATCCACCTGTCTATACAGACCACCCTGTCTATAGCGGTCACCTTAGACAACCCTGTTATCAGCTGTGTGATACATACACCTGTCTATACAGACCACCCTGTCCATAGCGACCACTCTAGACAACCCTGTTATCAGCTGTGTGATACATCCACCTGTCTATACAGACCGCCCTGTCTATAGCGACCACCCTAGACAACCCTGTTATCAGCTGTGTGATACATCCACCTGTCTATACAGACCACCCTGTATATTCTAGATAACCCTGTTATCAGCGTGATACATCCACCTGTCTATACAGACCACCCTGTATATAGCGGCCATTCTAGATAACCCTGTTATCAGCTGTGTGATACATACACCTGTCTATAGCGGCCACTCTAGACAACCCTGTTATCAGCTGTGTGATACATCCACCTGTCTATACAGACCATCCTGTCTATAGCGGTCACTTTAGGCAACCCTGTTATCAGCAGTGTGATACATACACCTGTCTATACAGACCACCCTGTCTATAGCGACCACTCTACAGCTGTGTGATACATCCACCTGTCTATACAGACCACCCTGTCTATAGCGGCTACTCTAGGCAACCCTATTATCAGCTGTGTGATACATCCACCTGTCTATACAGACCACCCTGTCTATAGCGGCCACTCTAGGCAACCCTAGGAAGCAAGATGTATACAAGGTGTAGACAAGATGAA
>CP092878.1:37554199-37592567 GCA_030710605.1 Cordylochernes scorpioides
GATCATAAAGAATAAGCCACTACACCAGTTTTGGCAAATTCAAATGAAAAGAGCCAATCTGTATAACATGGTTTCCGACTTTGGCCCTAATAGTACAGGGATGGCTTCGATTTTATAACATCCTACAAGAGTGGTTATGAAATCAGTCAAATTTACCAAACAGATGGTTAAGCAGGTTACATGGAAAGGGGCGATTTTCAGGGAAAATTCCAACATAAAATTATGGGAGGATGATAATCATTCACCAAAAGAGGCATCCTCTTCCTAGATATATAAAAATCAAGAATGGGGAAATTCAGAAAAATTCTATGTACATTTTTAGTCTTAAGGTTCATTTAAGAACATGCAAATACAATATAATGGTACTACAGTAAAATCTTTACAAGAAGACACCTCACTACAAAGTTGCTAAACCATTGGTTTTCGACTGCTACAAACATGGATCAAATCCCACATATTGGGCCTTTTTTTCTGATAAAAAAAATGCTCCAATGGACCCCAATTCTTGTAAAAGTCCAACCCCACCAGCGAGTGCAAGTAACTAAACAGGTCTCTGGCACACTTGTAAGTGCAAAGTCAAACTGCTTTTCACATGGGGGTAGACATGTAGTGCATTTATAGTAAAAGCAGTTGACAACTTCTACCCACCATGATTATCATGGCCTGTACCACGTGTACTAGGGATAAATAGAAAAAAAAAACCAAGAAGCTAGTCCTGAGACTTCCTACATTATCCATATCCAAAGAAATCATATTGCCACGTGGAAAATTAGGGAAGACAAATTTTGGGATGACACAACAATTTATTCAAGGCAAGTCCAAAACTATAAAGGATAAAACAAAAGATAAGGAATGAGGGAAGTTTATAGAGTAGTAAAATATAAACATAAAAAAATGATACTCTGTTAATACTAGTGTAAAATAATAAATGCTTGTGTAAAATAGTATTGTAAAAAGTCGGTGGATGAGAGGGTAACACGCTCGATTCCCGACAGTCATGAACCGGGATTGAATCCTGCGTTAAAATTTTGTTTAATATGTGAATAACCTTCACATATTATTCACTGTTTCAATTATCATGAACTAGGTTGCTCTTGCTGAGCGGTACCTATTAATGTGAATTTGAACCAGTGTAAAATAATAAATGCTTTGCTACAATATTATTATCATTCCAAATTCAATGTAAAGGTCTAACATCACCTTTGTACAATAGATATCAGCTTTAGACATGACTGTATATTATGATGGATTAGTGCGCCATCTGTTATGAAAATTTGAAACTATTATAGACGCATATGATTTTTTTTTATTAAACAATTCCTACTGCCCTTACTGCAATGGAAAAGGGTAGATTAAACTGGCAAAACCACTGGGAGGGTTCACCACTGATGAGTCAGGTCATCCCATTAATTTTTTCCATTGCAGTAAGGGCAGTAGAAATTGTTTAATTTTTAAAAAAGAATCATACAATAGTTTCAAATTTTCATGACTGTATATGTGATGGGAAGCTGGAGAGATTGAGGTTATAGAATACTTTTTAAAAAAATTTGGAAAACAAATTCTTATATGGCCAATGCAATACTGAAGGTTGTGTCCATTAAGGCCTTATTTTAAGAAAATTTTAGAATTACTTTTTATATTATGTAAATGATAAATTTTATTTAAACTAAAGATACAAATTTTTAAATGCACATCAAATTTGTTCATATTTATAATAGTTCTTAATGGCAATTTGGGCTTTATGCTTATTCTCAACAATAAATTTTGATAATCTTTGTATATTTTCTTTAATTGTGTGTAATGAAATAAAAAAAAAATACTGATAAAAAGTATGTTTCCTAGTTTTATGGAATATAGTTTGAAAGATTTTTGATTTTAAAAAATAGCACTCTACCCCATTTGGTGCACCAAATGTAATATTTGTAATTAAGAGCGGTAATAGTAGCAAATAACGAAATTGAAAATACATTTTATAGTTTATATTTATAATAAATTGTCAATTGTGATCACTTTGAAAAATAAATAGTAAAAAAGATTAAAGAGCAGAGCAAAACAGATGAAATGATGATGATTATTATTCAATGGCACAGATATAAAGTATTTACAAAAATGAAATTTGTTGAGAAACACCATATTTGATTAAAGTAAAAAAAAAACAGCAAATATATATATGCTGATATTCGAAATACTTCACGATAATTATGATAATCTTGGCTCAAAGCCCATTACCGACACACAAACATACTATTTAGGTTTTAAAAAATGTTTAATTTTGTGCAAATTAAGACAACATTTTACACTTTATATTAACTTTTTTTTTTTCTTTTTTTAAACGATATTTTCGATTTTATTTGAAACTAACAGTACTATGTTTTCTTTTCAAATTATTAATTGAAACACCTTTATTTTAAATTAAATTTGTTTATTTAAGTAGTTTTTGTTAAATCATTTGTGATTTTAAAAAATCACATTTTCGATTTTAAGAAACACATTAGTAAGTTTAATAAAGAGACATTTTATAGTTCACACACACAATAGCGAGTACTTTTAAGATTTTAAAATGAAATTTCGGAGTTTAGCAACAACATATTAAAGTATAGACACCTCGTGACCTCTGTACAATAGCATGCCACAATTCATCCGACCCTTTTCTAACGAAGTTAGAAAATGTTGCCGCACCTCTCTTCAAAGGGCTGCCAAATATTCACAAGAAGAAGTTCCTCTATGGTCCATTGTGTCAGGATTCAAGGCTCCCACCAGAGTTTTAGAATACTGGATTAAAAACCAAGTACCAAATACACAAGCAAAAGGGCTAGAGTTTAGAAATAGGAAAGAGATTTTAGATATCGCTAAAAATCTAGGGCTAAATGACCATGAAATAATGGTATCTTTTGATGTCAAATCGCTTTTCATCAATATTAATAGAACTCTAGCTTTGAAGAGCTAAAGGAATATTTCGAGATGAAAAGATAGGATTGCATAAACAAGGAATTAGAAATTAACGAAATTATAGAAGGTTTTATACTCTGTTAAGATAATATTTACACTAGATATGGAAATAAATTTTACAGGCAAAAAGGTGGCACTGCTGTGGGTTGCCCTATGTTAGGACACCTCGTGACCATAATATGCCAAAATCACCCAGAACCCCACCTAACCTAACCATATCCCACCTTTTTCCATCTAAGCTACAAACCTCTGGTGATTGCGAGGTGTCGAGATGGAGCCTGAAGCCGCCTGTGGAATAATGGATCTCCGGACGCCCCAGACAGCTCAAGTGTCGACTGTAAACACGGCGGCGTCTGCCTGCATCAAAGGAGCCGCCGACATAAACATCAGAACACGGCTTGGTCTGCTACCGGCCAGTCGCGTGTTTTCCTCTGTCCTCTTCAGATGTATTAAATAAAGTTATTTAGAAGGAGATTTTTACCCCCTCCTTTCTGCGATTCAGTGATCTTATTTAAATCCTTGCAACAGCCCACAAAGAATCATCACAGCGAATTCTTCTACCGAATCTCGCTTCAGTGTTTTGTGAACTATTACCCTACATTTCTTCACAAAAATGGCGTCCCCGGGTGGGATTCTGACAAGGCAAGATCAAGTGGATTAACGGCGGAGTACAAGTTCAAGACTTAAGATAAGTACCTTTTGTTTTACCCTCTGTTTATAGTGTTTTTTTGAAAAATGGAAATTTTAAAAAGACATAGAAATGTACTTAGAAAGCGACTAACTCGCTGCTTGAAGACGACAGAAGAGTTTCTGTCAGGTACTCCACCGATACTTGTAGAGGACATTGAATGTAATAGAGAGATAATTGAAGAAACTCACAGTGAGCTTCTTGTGATCCAAGGCAAGATAAGAGACTTCATGCTAACTTCAGACGTTAGCGAAGAGGAACTAGAGCAAGACGATGAGGAAGCCTTGCAATATACCCAGAGATATAAGAGGATATATAAAAAATGTCTCGCTCTTGTTGAACCCAGGATCACTGCATCCAGTCCCACGACCAGTGAAGTGAGCTTCGCTTCTAGCTCACACCATAGAACTGTAAAACTACCCAAGATAGAATTAAAGAAGTTTACAGGAGAAATAAAAGATTGGTTGGGATGGTGGGCACAGTTCAACAAGATACATGTCGATCCTACTTTAGAAGAAAGAGACAAGTTTCAATATCTTGTGCAATCTATGTCGCCGGGAACCAGAGCTAGTAAACTGGTTGATAGTTACCCCCTGACTGCCGAGAATTACCCCAAAGTTATAGAAACTTTGACAGAAAGATTTGGAAGGCCTGAACTGTTGCAACAAGTCTATGTCAGGGACCTTCTCCGCCTTATG
Organism: Cordylochernes scorpioides; assembly: GCA_030710605.1. NCBI lineage: Eukaryota > Metazoa > Arthropoda > Arachnida > Pseudoscorpiones > Chernetidae > Cordylochernes > Cordylochernes scorpioides. The sequence goes on from CP092878.1 coordinate 37,558,535, forward strand.
CTCGATTGCTCCTCCAAACAACAGTTGAAGGTGACTTCATTTTATGATGAGTTGGTGACTCATTTGAGAGCATTGGAATCCTTAAAGATTGAGGCCAGACAGATGTCTGTATTTATATTTCCAATGATTGAGGCATGTCTCTCAGAGGAACTCATGAAGGCTTGGCAAAGAAGCCCCCTCCATGATGTCAAGATTGATGCCAATGATTCAACTCAAACTAGAGTTGACCTAATTATGGAGTTTCTCCAAAAGGAAGCTGCAGCAGAACAAGACAGAGCCTTAGCTGGATCCAAGTTTGGACTTAGATCTCTGAATCAAGATAGAAACGTGGGCAGACAATCACATCCTGCTAAGATACCTACGGCCTCTGGACTCTTTGCTGGACGTGCCCAGAATTGCATCTTTTGTAATAAAGATCATAAAAACACAGTATGTCTTGCTGCGCGCAGAATGAGCATTAAAGAAAGAAGAGAGCGTATTAAAAACGCTAAATGTTGTTTCTCCTGCCTCCAACCAGGTCATATCTCTTCTAATTGTAGAAGGCGCATAACTGAATGTATTCGATGTAAGAAGAAGCACCTTGATATTTTATGCCCTCTTAATGCTCCTGGACGAGAGTCAGTGGATAAAGACAAGGAAAAGGTGGAAGACTGTGACGTTTCTTCTACAGTTGAAAACGGAGTTTCATTCTCCGGTCTTAGCGCTTCGTCTCTGATTTTGCTACAGACTCTGAAGATTAAGGTCGAAGGTGCGACTTCGGCGAAAGTAGTGCGTGCCCTCCTTGACACAGGTTCCCAACGATCCTATATTTTGTCTAAAACTGCCCAGGATCTCGGACTATCTCCCATTGGCCAGGAATCACTTAAACATGTGGTGTTTGGAGGTCATACTAGTGAAAGTGTCCACCAAGAATACAGAGTCAATTTGGGTCATGCATCGGGGAATTTTAAGATGGTTGCGAAGCTTCTTGACCAACAAAAAATCTGTGGTAACCTACCAAGATTGAGCCGCGGGCCATGGTTGAAAGAACTCAAAGCCCGCAGAATATGGGTTCCTGATATTGGAAAGGATGACATGGAAATTGAAATACTTCTAGGATGCGATGTATTGGGATCTATTTTCATGATGAAATCTTGTGTGTTGTCAAATGGCTTGACTGCGTCGCAGACGCGTTTCGGATGGACTTTAATGGGAGAATGTCAGCCAGGTAGTGACGTTTCACTCGCTCATCATGTTACAACGATGACAATTTCGGAGAGCAGTATAACAAATCTGTGGAATCTCGATGTTCTTGGCATTATGGATCCTATTGAGGTTAAAAAGAGAGATCAGAGAGACGCACTGGCGCGTCGACATTTTCTAAAAACAGTCCAACATTCTGTTTCAGGAAGATATGTTGTTTCCCTCCCGTGGACTGTAGAGAAAGCTAAAATCGCGGACAACAGGGAGGTTGCTATGAAGAGATTAGAACAGACGACTAAGAAATTAATCTCTTTGAATCTTTATGAGGACTATGATGATATTTTCCGAAGCTGGTTGGATGATGGGATAATTGAGAAAGTCCCAGCTGAACAACACGACGCTGAGGCCTTCTACCTGCCTCATCGTCCTGTGGTGAAACTCTCCAGTGGGACTACGCCTATCAGGCCTGTCTTTGATGCTTCTAGCAAGGTCTATAGATCCCCATCTTTAAATGACTGTCTTGAAAAGGGACCTAACCTCATAGAGATGATTCCCAACCTTATGCTAAGGTTTAGAAATGGCAAGTTTGGTGTCGTGGCAGACATTAAGAAAGCGTTTCTTCAGATTGAGGTGAATGAAAGGGACAGAGATTACCTGCGTTTTCTGTGGTATTCCCAAAATAGAGAAAAGACAGAAGTATTTAGACATAGACGTGTCGTTTTCGGCGTTAACTGTAGTCCTTTCATATTGGGGGCAGTAATAGAATACCACCTGTCTAATGTTCGACCTGAACATAAACCGTTAGCTCAGAGGTTGCAGAAATCCTTTTATGTGGACAATTTAGTCACAAGCGTGAACTCTTTTGAAGAGTTACAAGATCTCAAATTGACCGCAACGTCCATCATGGATAATGCTAGGTTGGAGCTAAGCCGTTGGGAGCATAGCCTGGACGTGGCCTCCGATACTTACCCCTTTGAAAGAGCAGAGATATCTAAAGTGCTTGGTATATGTTGGGATAAAAGGGAAGATTGTTTGTCATGTGAAATTCCCGTAGCCATACCCCCCAAGATAACCAAAAGGAGTATCTGTCCTGCTTAGCTCAGATATATGACCCTATTGGATTTCTGAGTCCAATATTAATAAAGCCTAAAATTCTATTGCAAAAAGCTTGGACTCTAAAGTTGGCATGGGACGATGAATTGGACCGTCACTACAAGGATGAACTAAGCCTATGGTTCGACGACCTTCAGCTGCACAAAGGCAGGGCAATTCCTAGGAATTTCAATCCATTGATGGTACCGCAGAAGGACTGGCAGATACACACGTTTGTTGATGCTAGTAGTGAAGCTTATGCTGCTGTGGTCTTCCTTCGGACTCGGGTTGGTGACAAAGTTGAAGTGCATATGATGGCGGCTAAGTCTCGAGTCGCTCCTCTCAAGAGACCTACGATACCAAGACTTGAACTTTTAGCCTGTGTTGTAGGAGCACGATTAAACAAGATGATCTTTGAAGCTCTAGAGTTAAAAGATATCAAAAATGTATTCTGGTCTGATGCCACAACAGCCCTCGCTTGGATAAAGCGCGATGATCAGTGGGGTACCTTTGTCGGGAATCGCGTGAAGGAGATATGCAGACTTAGTGATCCTGTAAATTGGAGATATGTTCCTAGCGAGTGCAATCCAGCTGATTTACCCTCCAGAGGATGCAGCCTCTCCCGACTGATACAGTCTACATGGTGGAAGGGCCCTTCCTGGTTAAAACTCTCCGAAGAATTTTGGCCTTCCAGGTATAAAGACCTGAATGAAGAAGAAATCTGTGCGGAAAGAAAGAAAATTGCTGTTGTGACAACAGTTAAGAGTACCGATCATTGGTACATGAAATATTTCTCCTCGTTCATAAAAAATGTGCGGATGATGGCGTGGATTAGAAGATTCATCAACAACCTCCGATCTTCAACGAAAGAAAAGGGCGAACTTTCTGTGAAGGAGATCGATAAAGCGGAGCTGGCGTTTTTGAAATTAGTTCAGGCCGAGTGTTTCCCTAGCCACTCTATACCTGGCCTGAATGTATGTGAAGTAGAAGGAATCCTGCGTGTGAAGACAAAATCATCAACAGCAGCTTCTTCGCGTTTGCTGAACGACAGAAAAGAGAAAACTGCAAAATTACAGACTAGATCGGGAAGAACCATTTGTATACCCAACCGATTGGACGATTATTATTGTTTTTCTGTGTGCCTAGAAAAACAGGTGGGAGTATGTGGAATAATGGATCTCCGGACGCCCCAGACAGCTCAAGTGTCGACTGTAAACACGGCGGCGTCTGCCTGCATCAAAGGAGCCGCCGACATAAACATCAGAACACGGCTTGGTCTGCTACCGGCCAGTCGCGTGTTTTCCTCTGTCCTCTTCAGATGTATTAAATAAAGTTAGTTAGAAGGAGATTTTTACCCCCTCCTTTCTGCTATTCAGTGATCTTATTTAAATCCTTGCAACAGCCCACAAAGAATCATCACAGCGAATTCTTCTACCGAATCTCGCTTCAGTGTTTTGTGAACTATTACCCTACATTTCTTCACACCGCCTTTAGCCTTGGCAGCACCGAGCCAGAGACTGAGATCCCCTTCCTGTGGTCAAGCCACCTGACCTCTGGTGGATGACCTGGCCCTACCAAGCTAGTCCAGGATAGACTTGGACACCCCTTCCTGGTGGTCGAGCCACATGTCCCATGGTGGCTGACTTGAACTCAAACCAGAGTCCAAGATGGACTCAGACGCCCCTTCCTTGTAGTCAAGTCACTCACCTATGGTGCTTGGCATGATTCCACCAGTACCAAGGCAGACTCCAGCATGCCTATGGGCAAGCCACAGGCTTCAGGTGAAGGTTCTTCAGACAGAACACCAGCTCCACCACGAGCCCTGAACCTTCCCCAAGCTGACCCCAAGATGTTCAGATCCAACAATATTAATTATATTTTAAAAATTATTTTTAATTCAATATTTTCTATTTTTTCTTGTGAATTTTGTTTAATAATTTTTATATTTAATTTAATTTATTATTTTTTAAATATACTTTTTTTCACAGAGAGAGAAGAGTGATGATAGCCTTGGGGGGTGACTCCAGCAACACTAGGGCAGGAAGCGGGATATTTACATTAAATAGTTTGTTAGAGAGTTTTTTTCTGGGGAAGCCGAGGATTGGGAGTTGCTGAGGGCTCAGGCCGCTGGCTGCTACCTTAGCCGCCCTTTTTCCAATCCTGGACTTGGATGGCTGGATGATGAGGTAGGTGGGGATAATCTGGGGATAATGGCTTAATAGGCCTTTTTTTTTGTGTGTTCATATTTATATGTATATTAAACTCCTCCCCGTTTTAACCTTATAAATAGTTTTTTTTAAATACGTTTTTAACATCTTATATATGTGCGTGATTCTGTTAAGTATCTTTCTTTGTGTTTGATAAATAACCCTGATGTACATTGGAAGATAGTTTTATTGGTCTAAAATTAAAATATGTTTAACCAGAAAGTATTGGTTAATTTCCCCTTTAACATCTATTGCTATCTGAACAGCTTTAGGTCTCTACATGTGCCATAGATGAATAAATTTGTGGTCTGCTTTTCTGCAGCCACTGGCGCCAGAATATTTGGACATGTAGAGATCTGGAAATAGTTATTTTAAAGACAACAACGACGTAAAAACTTTTAAAATCATCACGATTTTAACACCTACATAAATGGTCATTGCTGACATCGTAAGGGCATCAGTAGATAAAAAGGCAATATTGATTGAGGGAATAAAAGTCTAGGTCAATATATAGATGATATTTTCGCAGTGTGCTCCGCAGAGAAAATCTTAATGAAATTATGATCATGTTCAATAATTTAGAAAGAGGAATATAAATCACTGTTAAGATAAAAAGAGATGGATTTTTATAATCCTTGTGTGTTTTATCATTTGTTAGGACACCTCATGACCACAGTATGCCAGAACCCCCACCTAACCTAACCATGCCCCATCTTTGCCCATCTAAGATGCAAACCTCAGTGATTGTGAGGTGTAGAGATGTAGCCTGAGGCCACCTTCAGCCCTGACAACAACGAGCCAGAGTCCAAGATGGACTCAGACACCCTTTCCCTGTGGTAGAGCCACATGACTGTGGTGGATGACCTGACCCCACCAACACCAAGCTAGTCTGAGATGAACTCAGACATCGATTCCTGTGGTCAAGCCACCTTGGTGGATGACCTGACCCCACCACAACCAAGCCAGTCTCCAGCATGCCTATCACTATGGGAAAGCCACAGACTCATGGTGGCTGACATCACCATCTTAAGGCAGAACACCAGCTCCACCACGAGCTCCAAATCTTCCCCAAGCCAACTCCAAGTTCCCGCCATGTTCATTGTATTTTTTTATTTATTGTTTTTAATACTTTATAATTATTTTTTAGCAATTTTTTCTTTAATATTTTCAATTTCTATTTTATTATTTTTAAAGATATATATATATTTTTTTCACTGAGAGAGAAGGGTGATAATAGCCTTGGGGGGAGGGGGGTGATTCCAGCAACACTAGGGGCAAGGAAGCAGGATATTTACATCAGTTTGATTTTTTTTTTCCTGGGAAGCAGAGGACTGGGAGTTGCTGAAAGTTCAGGTCGCTGGCCTGGCTACCCCTTGGCCGTCGAATCATGGACTTGGGTTGCTGGATCCAGAGGTAGGTAGGGGTATACTGGTGAATTGGGCATGATAGGCCTTTTTAGTTTACATTTATATATATTTTAAATGTCGCCCATTATAACCTTTCATGTATATATATAATGTTTTAAATGTAAAGCTTTCCTTTTTAAAAAAAAATCCTATATGTCAATTTTAAAATTGTTGTGTATGTTGAAAATAGTTTTATTAGTCACTAAAAACAGAATGTTTAGTAGAAAGGAAGTATTTAATTCCTCCCCCCAACATTTATTGCTATCCAGTACAGCTTTAGGTCTCTACAAGTGCCAAAGATGAATAAATTTGTGGCCTGCTTTTCTGCAGCCACTGGCGCCCAAATATTTGGACATGTAGAGATCTGTAAATAGTTTTTTAAAGTTGACAGCTACGAAAAACGTATAAAATCACACCTATTTTAACACATTCATCACATTGTGTTTCAAGACTGAACAAAGGAAAATTTCCAAGATTAATAAATTAATGGAGAAGATAGAACTATCCAGTGCTGATTCAAAAGGATAAGAAATATTAAAAGGAACATTAAATAAAAAGAATTTCGACCCCCAAAGAAACCAATATCTCCTGGTTATTCCCAAGCACCTGCGTTTAGAACTACTAAAAAGTCTTCACAACGCTCCTATAGGAGATCCTCTAAGATTTTCGAAGACCTATGAGAGATTTAACAGCAAATATTACTGGCGGGGGGGGGGACTTCTCCGAGATATACAGAAGTATGTTCAAGTTGTAAAGAATTCTAAAGAAAGAAACAGACAGTATAAAAGCTCTCCAACTACTTGAACCCATTCCTTATGCAACTGTGTTGCATTCCCGTTTTTAGACAAATGGGAATGGAGCATGTAAGATGTGACTTAGTAAAATTTCCTTATTAAAATCTACAAGTGTAACATTTCGATAACAGTGTCGTTACCATTAAAGGCATAGCGTGTGATATAGAGGTAAACAATGTAGAGCTTGAGCATCTAAAATTATAATTGAGAAAATGAAATAACATATAGTATGGGGGATAGATGCATTCCTGAGATTACATAATGCCAGATCACACCAAGATTTGCTTCCAAGCTACCGTGGGAGAAGTCCGTGAGAGGTGCAGAAATGGGGGGAGCTGTTGACAGATCCCTTCCTGGAATGTATAGAGCGTCGGGCGTCCCGGCGCTAACAAGGCCTCTGGTATGTGAAATTCCAATGTCTCAGGGGTATCAGCTTCCCTTTTGAAGAAAAAGAGATAATGATGGGCCCCGGGGGGGGGGGGTGTCAACTATCTTTTAAGAGACTTCTGGAATAATGTCCTTTCTTGACTTTATTCGCGAAATCTAGTACGACTTATTCTTTTACTATTCTCCCTCAATACACTTGTCTGGCACCGATCTCTTCTAGAATTATCCATAGTCATTTTGTGGCATATACTGTGTAACACATCCATGAAATCATTATTAAATTAGATAATCTATAAAAGACACCTTCTGGAGATTTAGCAACCCATTGAAGACGCTAGGAACTATTTCAAAGAGGGGAATTATAGCAATAGATCTCTATATTTCTACAGATCAATTGTAAATAGATTCATACACAAAAGGTATAGTGAGGAAAGTTTAGGACAGATGTGTAAAGAGATTCCTCATTAAACTAGGGCTCACGTGTACTTGGGAAAATAGGAGGGAAATGTTGAACTATTTTTGTTCCTACAATAAATTAAATAATCTATATAATAGTGGTCGGCTCTCCCATCAAAATAGACGCTGGAATTGATCGCCGTCTGCTTGCCGTCTCTACAGACTGACGGACTCGGGTCAGTGACAAGCCGAGTATTTTTTTAAATTAAGAAACACCCATATAGTTTTAAATTCTCTGAGATCATCCAACAACAATAAGGGATCTCAGATAAAGAGGAGCATGTTATTATTAGAAACTATATACCTGAATATAAGACCAAATTAACATTTTTTATAGAAATATAATATGTTGAAAATATTATTTCAAAGTTAGATATCAGGGCGCACCAGGTTCAGATTTTATTAGTAATAATATGATTAAACATGCAGGTACACTTTTTAATCCCGATTTTTATAACAAAGATTCAACAAATGTGTTGAATTAGGTTACTATCTGTACGTATGGAAAAGACTCTATTTGTAAAGTTTATACCAAAATCTAACAAATAAGCTATAAACAAGCAAACTATAGACTTATACTATTGACATTAACATTTGTAATATATTTAAAACAAAGGGGTTTCAATAATATCATGAGGGAACAAAACCAATGAGTATAGGGCAACATGGGTCTTTACTAAAATTAAATCAACGAATAGCATAATGGTAAATATGATGGAAAACACACTGAAACACAGACAGAAGAACTGGCTATTTTGATCGCAGTGGGTATGACTGGCACTTTCGACAATGCATGTGTGTTGGTCAGGAATCATTAGAAGACTTGATTTTTAGTAATATTCCCTCCAAATAGGTAAGAATCATACAACATTTCATTTTAAATAGTGAAAGAAGGGCAAATCCCTCATATGGAAATATAAATATTACTAAAATCTGACAAAGAGATACCCTCAAGGTAGCCCTAATAAAGTCATATTTGCATCTATTGCTGCATTAAAATATCACAGCAAAGGTACAGTACACAACTCCATTCCATCAGAATCGGTAGTTCTATATTCCAATACAATCTGTAACAATATTAAGATGTGGGGGTAGTACCATAAAACAAAAGAATGAAATATGTATGAGGGGAAACAAAATTCTCCATATAAGTTATATACTAGATATTTATTCAAATTAGATAAAATTTGGGAACATTTCTATACTGGCGAGATATGCTATTTACATAATGATCTAGATAGAGGTGACTTGAAGTTACAAATTTGCCCTTATAAAGGGGAAAGCCTATATCTCCATCTATCCTGGCGGGACAAAATATAAGAACCCTATCATTCCCTTTAAGTTACTTAAAGCCCTTTAGGGCCCTTGCGAAATCTAAGTTAGTTTCTGCTCGAAAAGGGGGGTGCTAAGCCATAATGCCAAAAAAGGCTTACCTTCTCTCGAAAGCGCCGGCAAGGTCTGGTCTCCTCCTTTCTGCGTCTCGAGCCCGACTGTCGACTCTGGTTGAATCTCTCCCTTTTAGCAAAGAAAAGCCCTCTTTTATCCTTGCCTCTCTCCATTTTCATTCGTTGCTCGCGCCAAAGTTTCTATTGGTTGGCATTTTCATTCGTCGAAAGAAAATACGCACGTGATCATGACCACGCCTCCAATTTACCGTGTTGCCGCGAGAAAAAAAAAACATTGTATATTGAAAAACAAATTAATTCCTTTAGGAAATTAAATAATATATATATCCCGAGTATTAAAAAAAGATTATTGATTTAAATGTTTATATGACAAATTGTTTTCTTTTGGTCACCTCTATCTAAATCTTAAATGAGGGGCATATATGTACATATGGTACAGCAGCTTCCAGCACGGATGTCTCTGGATGTCACTGGTGTCTTCTTCTCCCCCAGGCATCAGCTTTCGGCATGGAAGTCTGGTGTCATCAAGTGTCTAGGTTTCTGGGCAAAAAGGTAGTCTATAAGTCTATATGGGAGGGAAGCCATGTATTCAGTTTAAGTTGGATATACATCGTCTGTTGGGGCATAAAAACGTACCCCAACAATTGCACTTTTCAAAGATTTGAAATGGCCCTCCTTTGAAGATTTCCTAAATCTGATAGGGTAAAAATTATATCATAGTCTGCACCAACAATTTAAGAAGTTCGTTACCCACTGGGGAGGCGAAGAAGTGGCCAACTTTTTTATGGAAGAGGTTGTCCTAGAACATGGAGCCCCAGAAAATTATCATAAACCAAGAACAGGTATTTTAATCAAAGTTGATATCTGAGATCGCGAATCAGTCCTCTTACAGATCAGATATTATCTTATCATCCCCAGAAGAATGGTCTAACAGAGAGACTGAACAAATCATTAACTACATGCTGGTAATGTGTGTGATAATCTTCTAACAAGACTGGTATGTTATCCTTCTTTATGTCATTTATTTTTACTAAACAGCCAAAAATGACACGACAGGCTTCCCCCCATTTAAACCAATATTAACAAAATCGGTGATCTTGTCTGGGTCTTCATTCCAGTATGAAAGGCGGGTCTTTCTGAAAAATTAATGAAAAGGTACTTTGGACTGTATAAGGTAATGCGGAATGTTACCTACAAAGTCAAACCTGTAGACACATCAGTGCGCAGGCACCAGAAAAGAAATCTTGTCCACGTGCTAAGGATGAAACCATACCACGACTCTTCTGATAAGGTGGACATGTTCAAATAACTTTCCAACAGCTAGACGCTGTTAAACTAGAAAGGGGGCAATGCCATAAAAAATAATTATAATAAAAACATATTCAAATATTTTTGAAAATAGAGCAATCCATATTTAATTCATTAGATAATAAAAGGCATATATTGTATTTTTAAAAATATTTATTTTGTCAATATTTCAGCTGGCTGAACGCCAACCTTTATCGAGGCATTACATTTTTGTATACACAAACTCAGCACGGCATAGTTTAATGAATTATTTTTTATTTTCCTATTACAAATATTTTAAAATATAAGATAGATCTCATTATTTTTCCTATAATATTTTAAGATATCTAGCATATTTGATTGTAATTTTTATGATAATTTTTTCATGCACAAATTTCCCCCACCTACTTTGTATTTTATGATTTCAACTGTGATATTATAACACTGTGCGGCGCTGAGTTTGTGTATACAAAAATGTAATGCCTCGATAAAGGTTGGCGTTCAGCCAGCCGAAATATTGGCAAAATATTTTTTTTTAAATCCAATATATGCCTTTTATTATCTAATATTCAAATATATATTCATGTTTTTTCATTTAATACAATGTGAATTACCCAGCTTGCTTAATAGCATTAATTATAATTAAATCTTAAACGGCTATTTAAACACTTTTATTTTATCAATAAGTTTCAAATCTTTATTTATTTTAATATGAACGCGACTCCTCGTCCTCACTACTGACACAATATAAATTGTTCGCACTAAACCTTTTATCTGTATCATTTTAAAATATTATTTAGTTGTGTATGCGTACCAACTTTTCTTTCTTATTTTCTTTTATTTTTATTTGGCCTAATTTCCACACCACCCAGGAGGTACGGCCGTTGGCGCGTTACCCTTTGTTTATAGTGGCGGGTTCCCCAGTAGGCCTATACCACTCTTCTAACAGAGCTCCAACATTGGGTCGCTCGAATCAGCCTCTACCTTTTTTAGGCATTACTCGACCGAGTCCAATTAAATCAGCCCTGCCAGGCTCCTAGACATCCTACCTAGAGTAAAAATATTATTTTATAAAGTGCCCATTGTTGGAGCGGTGTGACCCAGGAAACCAAATTTATATTAAATAACCATTATATAGAGGTTTTAAATTATTTTTCAAATATAATATTTGATAAATATATTTGTTCTCAAGAAATAAGCTTCAACTAATAATAGAAGATAGGAAATTTATATGAGTTGTCCTCTCAATTATTTGATGCCAAGTTTTGATAAATGTACGACCCATGAATTAAAAAGAATAAAGACTCTAGAACAGAGGTGGCGAACCTTTTTATATTAGAAGGCCAATTTTCATTTTACCATTTTTGAGAAGGCCGCATCCATATATATAAAAATATATGTATGATTTAATTAAAGGGATTTATATACAAAATGTAAAATTTAAATACTTACATTTACTATATTATAAATATTATATAATATATGACATTCTTATTTGATATTTTCAATAAAATAATGAAAGTAATTGAAAACTGAGAAACAAAAATTATAATTTTGAATTTATGAAAAGGCCACAACTTGGGCAAGAAAAGGCCACATGCGGCCTTAAGGCCGCACGTTCGCCACCCCTGCTCTAGAATATCAGTCACCCTCACATAGAAAATGGGAAATTTACCACTCATTACTTATTTTCATTAAAATAAAAGGATTTAAAAGCGCGAATTTTTCTTTTATACATAAAACGAACTACTACTGTCCTTACTGCGATGAAAAATATATTGGAAGGGCTTGGCTCATCAGTGGTGATCCCTCCCAGCGGTTTCGCCAATTTAATCCACCAGACCGCTTCTCAGAGCTCTAATACTGTATTGGATCATTCTGCTTTTATATGCTACACTGAAGGATGGAATCTTAGAAATGGTTTTCAAGTAAACTATGGACATAAGCTTATAGGACAGTAGAATTACATTCAACTATTTGCTTCGAGCAATGCTCTTCAGCAAACTATAAAGACAAGGCCAGTTAGGAATAAATTAACACAAAGCAATAACGCGCCATCTATACATATAAAATAAAAGGATTTAAAAGCGCGAATGTTTCTTTTATACATAAAACGAACTACTACTGTCCTTACTGCGATGAAAAAATATATTGGAAGGACTTGGCTCATCAGTGGTGAACCCTCCCAGCGGTTTCGCTAATTTAATCTACCAGACCGCTTCTCAGAGCTCTAATACTGTATTGGATCATTCTGCTTTTATATGCTACACTGAAGGATGGAATCTTTTTAACAGGCGCTATGAGTGTAATGCGTATAATGGTTCTGGTCAATATGCGATACTCAAGAGTTTCCTGCATATCCTGCAAAATGGAGACAGAAGTGGACAGTAGATCCGCCAACGTCACCTGGCAGATACGTTGGTCCAGGCGTTCTGACCTCACTCTGACTGCCCCAGCACCCTTCAATCGTGTCTGTGCCTCATATCGTTGTTCAAACCATTTTTGACAAAGGGTGCACTGTGGACGCGGTGTCGAGGTGTCTGTTATCTGTATATAGAGATTTGAGATTTGATATATGGATTAACCAGCTGTTCTGAGTCCAATCTCTATCCCTTCTTGAAATCGAATTTTCTGGAACTGCCTCGACCTGGAATTATCTGTTACTAAACGTTTTTTTTTCTAAGTAAAATAAAATCAAATACTTTTCCTGTTAGACAGAGAGGTTCGAATATAAGCAAATTTATTGCTTTGTGTTAATAAGCAAATTTTGCAATTTCCTTCTTTTATATTTCAAAAAGCATGCGCGGTATAGCTGCGTAATTAAAATAACTCGGCGATCTAACATTACCTTTAAATTAGCATATTTATCTTGCCCAGTATTTGGTAGTGGCATCCTTTCTTTTTAAAGATCAATATTCTCACTTAGAGATTTCCATTTGTATTTGGCTAGAGATTTTGCCTAGCCTTTTACCAGCTTACTCATTGATGTTTTCCCTTTGGCAAATCTTGAGAATTTCATGAATCCTGAGCGGATCCCCAAAAATCAATGCTTGCCCTGGAATGATGCTGGTCATCATCCAAAAACCATGGTGTCCAGGTGGGCGCTCTGAATTTTCCAATGCTGAGGTAGTGGCTTTGCCACCGATCCCGCATCTGCTAGTTTGTGGATATAGTCAACAGTTGGTGATTAGTTTAAGCATTTATTTTGAAAGGAGGGGTATCTTTTATATTTATAAATGATTTCATCCCTTTATATCACATGATTTAAACTTATTATATATTATATAAGTGTATTTATATGGTAGGCTATCATATTAACTCTAACTACCTATCAGGATTAAAATGGAATTCAATTTAAAAGTCAATATCAATTGTAAAAGGTAGTTATTGATGAGATATTGCTTAACATCCAAAAACCCACCCTTCAATTTAATAAGTTTGTCAAACAAAGAATATCTTAATATAGTTAACCTTACCATATTTTATGGATATATGTATTATACATAGAACGTTAAAAAAATCCAATTATTTAAAATATTTAATTCGCCTATGTTGGGGCACGTTTTTTGTAACCATACCCCAACAGAAGGCGTATGTATAATCAAATCAAATGGATACATGGCTTCCCTCCCACATAGACTTACAGACCATCTTTTTGCCCAGAAACCTAGACAATTGATGACACCAGACTTCCATGCCGAAAGCTGATGCCTGGTGAAGAAGACACCAGTGACATCCAGGGACATCCGCGCTGGAAGCTGTTGTTCCATATGTACATATATTCCCCTCACCAAAAATTTAGGTAAAGGTGACCAGAAAAAAAAAATGGAGAAGGAAGATCTCTAAAAGACTGAACCTTATAAAATATCCTTCCCGAGAAAGGAAGCATCACATTACAGTCCAGGTAAAAGGGGCCTGGGTCGATTTTTAGCCAAGACGGGGGGGGGGGGGCGATATATATACCGTCCCGAGAAAAAGGGAGGATAGTATTTCAATCCATGTGGAAGGGGGGGGCCTGGGGTCAGAAATTTTACACTATCGCCGTAGCTGTTTCTCTCTTTAGATTTTTTGTTTTGGTAATACTATATGTTCTATTTTGATGGGAGAGGCCTGGGGCGTCTGTGAAATTGTATACTGGAGCCGTTGGCCATTTTGATTGGTGTTTCTTTCGGCGAATGAAAACGGAGAGAGACATGAATAAAAGAGGGTTTTTTGCCAAAAGATTTTTTCAATCGGGGTCGCTCAGTGAGAGGACAGCTTTCAGACGGGAGACCAGACCTTTGCCGGCACTTTCGAGAAAAGGTAAGCCATTTGTCATTATGACTTAGCGCCCCCCCTTTTTTGTGTAGTAACCAACCTAAATTTCGCATGGGCCCTAAAGGGCTATAAAGTAACTTCAGGTCACCTCTATCTAAATTTTTACTATGTAAATAGCATATCTCGTCAGTATAGACATGTTCCCAAATTTTAATTTATTTAAATAAATATCTAGAGAAATTTTCTTGTTTCCTCTCATACATATTTCATTCCTTTTGCTTTATGGTACTACCCCCCCACACCTTAATCAGGTTTTAGTTATGTTTGTACTTTTATGTGTTTCAGTGCGTTATTCCATCATATTTACCATTATACCATATTTTCTGATTCCTCGGGCTATTATTACGCTGTTAGGAGGGTACGGCATGATGCAAACAGATTTGTATATGTATTTGTATATGCAGATTTGTAACCTCCAGAAGGAGTCTTTTATAGATTGCCCAATTTAATAACGATTTCATGGGTTGTCTGATGAAATTGTATACTAGTGTCGTGGTTGTTTCCATCTTTAGACCTTTGTCCTGACAATATTATATGCTCGATCCCTGCTTTAACTCAAACTCTTAATCAATTACAGAGTTTCCCCCGTCCTTTTTTTTTTTCTTTATTTATCCTGTTTGCACAAATTGCATTACATGTGATGATGTAAAGACATATGTCGATAGTGCATCATTGACAGCTGTGCTTCTATTATACAACATTAAGGTCTTGCTGCGGGTCATATACATGGGGTTGTTGGCCTAAATTGCTATATATATATATACTTAAGTAAGGAAACTTTAATAAGTCACATAGTGCATCCTCCCTTTTCATCTATCCAAACCGGGAACGCAACAATGTCGCCCGCCGCGGGGCTCGAATTTAGTATATGTTTCATCCCCTATACTTTAGAAATATATACCTAATGAAAAGCCATACTATTTTTAAGTATTGGTGAAGTAGTCCACGCATCCTGAGATTAACAGTCTATTATAAATCGTGAATTTTAATTTATGCTTTCCGTTTCACTGGCATTTTATCAGGCAATGAAAGTTATGTTGAGGCGGTGTATACCGCATCTCTCGCCGCTGTCTTTTACGATTCACATTGCTTGTGGCAAAACCTTAATATTATCATTGATTTCTGATATCAAAGTAAAACGTTTATGGGGATGAGTATCTTTTATTCTGGTCTTCTCGAGCTTTCGAGCTTGTCCGCCCTTCTACAGGAGAAACATATACAATATATCAAGAAAATATAACGTCGCCTGATGCTAAAACTATTATGATTCTATGTACTTATATATATATATATATACATTAGGAAGTTTTGCATATTATTTGTTTTCTTAAGACATTTTTTTTTTGGGGAATATATTGCCTTTTATTCTCTGTTTTGGTTAGTGGGTTTTATGATAGTAGGATTATTTTTAGATAGTGGACTTTTATGGTGGAGCCTATGTTAGGGGAATTACAGTAATATGTTTGGATGCCAGAGTTTCTTAAGTAGTTGGCTATTGTTATAGATGTTTGTGAGTATGGAATGTAACATATCGCCCTATAGAAATTTTGTGGAAATGTTGTAATATAAAGGTGGTTTGGTATCCTACTTGCTGGACATTATTTATAATGTTCTGTGTCTCAATCATTTTGAATTCTGTTGCGAGCACCATTGATTACAATTTCTTTATTTTACTTTCTCAAATTATTATATACAGTATGAGAAATGAGGTTGGATTTCCCATGGTTCAAATTTAGAACGGTGATCAGTGTTTTACAGTAATCTACTGAAATGACTTAGCATTTTTTTTCATCATAGCTCTGATATAATTTTCTCACAGCAGAGGTGAGTTCTGATAATTATTGCTGGATACAAATATCTTAACTTCATTTTTAATAGTGCTTTCTATCAAATCATACTAGCCTGTGCATCCAGATTAGGGCTAACATGCTGAATGATAGTTAATCGATTTTATTTTTAACGCATAGTGGATTGGGAGAGTGGCAGATATATGAGCCTTAAGGTGAAAATAGAATTGAAGATCCAGTTAGCGTACCCGTGAAGAGAGAAGTTTGATCACCATAAAAAGACGCGTCAGGCAACCGACTTTTTTTTTTTTTCATGATGCCTCCAACTGCATATGATCTTAAATATCCTGTATACACTCTGACAAGGGAAGGTTATCCTGAATTGACAAATGTATAATTTTTGTCTTTAGTAGAGATTTCCAAGATTCTATTTCTGAAACATTTTTTTTTTGGATGAAGACAAATAAAACCATCTTGATAGTATTGAATTTTACAGTAAATATTTGCCAGCAGAAGGCATGATGAGATTACATAAAATTTAAACCAGTTATATGCTTAGTATGTTTCTTCAGCTGTAATTTGACACAGTCATCAAATGAAGAAATGGGCAGTACGCCATATCTTGATGCTGGACACTTCTGTGTCAGGAAGGTGTAGTTAGTCTGTTTAATGAGAATTCAATAATTATCGAAATTTAGCAGATTATCATTGGGGATTTAAACAACTGTCTTGAAAATTTTTGAACAACCTGAGTAGATAAAGGAATCCTGGAGTTAGAGTGGAGAATTAGTAGTACAGACTGACCACTCGACGCAGATAACTCTAGGGAACAATTATTGTGTTAATCCGCCGTAGACAAGAAGAACATTGATTCTCAGGATATTCGATAGGCAGAATTTTGAGAATTGATAAGGTCATGGTTAAAGTTTACACAGGCATATGGGTGTAAAGACAGTGATTTAAACAAGATAAGAGGCAGCCTTGTGTCCTAAATACCTCCAGTGGAAGCAGATGCCACTGCAAATTCAGGTCTAATAATTTCCAAATTTGAAGTCATGCATGACGGGTTAGCACGGGATTGACGCCTGAACTGGCTTTCACTGGATTAATCGAGCTTGCGAAAGAACTAGAAGAAGTGTGACATGTCGCGCCACTGTACTAAATTAATAATTGAGAAGATTTATGTTGAGCCAACTGAAATTAGTAAAGAATTAAGAGATTAAGGTCTTATTCTTTGAGTTTTACACTAATTTCAATTACGCGATATGGACGGCGTTATAAGTTGGGTGGAAATGATTCGGCCGCAATGGGATGGTCTCCTGGAGGTGGTACGATCAAATACAACTTATTGAATGCCGGGCGGGATCGCATGAAGCATTAAATGACATCAAGAAATGCTTAAAGAAACACCCTAGAAGATTGGGGATCGACAAAATGACGACATGGAAAATGCTCAACATTGTACATTGGCAGCAGAATGATATCTTGCTATTGTATGGACGACCACTCCTTCCTGAAATGTGCAGCGGATGTTAGTCCCAGAATTAGGTCCTTTGAGGCGACACTTTCCTTTGCAGACGACATAAAGACGCATGACAAAACAGCACATGAGCATTTAAACTAACTTCAATTCCTGCCATTAATTAATTTAGTTGACCAATAGCTATAGAACCGCTGGAGACCTCCATACCCTGTGTGAATATTTTAGTGAGAAATGAGCGATTCAATTCTATGAGCCATGAGGTATCCTGTAAGATCAGAGCTGTACCCCATTCAATTTTTTTTTATAGTAGCCAGTGCGAGATATTTCCAGAATGTTTGTTTCTTTTTTTCTAACTGTCATATAATTCGGAAACTAGAAAACTACACTATTTTGATACAGTTTACATCTAGCATCCATGTGAACTCAATATGACTATTGAACGTAGATTGTAGATTAATGAGCGAGCCAACCTAAAGAGAACGAGTTTAATAGGCTTACAATCAGTAGTTGAAACAGACTATTCGCACAACTTTGTTATGTTCTCCCTCTAGCTGATCTATGACATTATAGATTTTTTTTTTTAACAAGGTGACTACCCCGTCGAGTGTATATGAAGGTATAAAGGTTTAAAGGTCATAGGCTGTTGGAATAATAATACACTAGTAATAATTATAGTTCATTCTGATGTACAGTAGAGGCAGTGAGAACAGCGCCTCTACCATCATGGCTAGTTAGTTTCAATACACCCAGAAAGAGCATTGATCTAAGATTACTATCCACCCACATGGATGAACATGTACCTCTCCCATTTCTTTTCCCTTTTGGGCCATGAACCCATCTTTCACCCCTCGGTTCCCTGCCCCCATTAATACATGAGATTCTCTATCAATTCTCTGTTGTGTCTAGAGACAACACTATCAATAGATTAGCTATCAGAACCACTGAACATTCTAGTACAGGATTTACGCCAGCGAAACTCGTCTTCGGACATGAGCTGAGGCTTCCGCAACCTTTTCAGGAAGCGGGACAAAGTCCTGTAAGCGAAGATTTGATTGCTCAAACGGCAGCCTTCTACGAGCGGGAACTAACAGAGGAGGTCGAGAAGATAAGAGAGGTGGTAAGGCAAACCTACTTGAATGAGCAGGAAGAAGCTAGGATTAAGTTCGAAAACAAAAGGCTGAGAACTTTCAATAACGGGGACTTAGTCCTAGTGGAGAGAATGCATGAGACGAAGGGGCGTCACAAATTTGAGCCAAGGTATGGGGGTCCATATGAGGTACTAAGAAGAGCTGGTGATACTGTATATCTCTTGAAGAATCTAGAAACTGGGAATTTGGATAAATACCATATAGATAGGTTAAAACAATACCATATACCAATTAGGATTTTCCCCACAGAGGAGGAGGAAACTAGTGATGGTAATTCAAGTCAAGGTTCCAGTGATGAAGATCATTGGATTCATCTTACAGGTCCAGCTTATCTCCCTAATAGGTCCGTTAATGTAGTGGTTCCACAAGGGGTGACAACCAGAGCGAACTCAGAAGTAATGAGACGAGGGGAAGTTGACAGAGTTAGTGTGAACAGTTTAACTTTACGCAGGTCTACAAGGGTGAAAAGGCCCACACAGTGTAAATTCTGCTTAGACTGTCGCCACTAACTAGGATTCTGGAGTGTGTACGGAGAATCAGCTCGATAGAATGAGAAGTTTAGAGATTTCAACCTTTTTTTTTTTTTTTCATTTAAAAACTTTTTTTTTTAAAAGTAGAACTTCATTAGGATTCCTTTTTTTTTCTATACAAACTATTTCTTGTTAAACCCCGAGTTTCAAAGACCAGTGAGAATAATGTATACCATTGTGAATTAACTATTTAGTGTAAATCTGAAATTTTAGTTATTATCAGGAGTAATAGGTGAAGGAAGGTGTAGGAAATCACAACTTAGAGGGGGGCTATGTCTAAAACAACAAACCTAATAGACATCCTATGGCTTGTGTTGGGTAATTCAGAAACCCTATAATCCCTGGCCTTCAGGTAGTAGCTTTGAAATAGGTTTCTAATGAGAACATGAAAGGTCAATCTCTCAGAGTGAAATTGTGAAGTATAGGGACCCTAAGCCAGGGGTAGAAGTTAAGTAGGCCCAGACTGTAGTCGATCCTTGGAAAGCACTTGAGAATGTTAGTGTTGGGTAGTGAATCGTAAACCTTATAAATCCATCTTTCAATAGAGTGCTGAGGTCGGACTACTGCAAAGGGGGCAGACGCACGAGGAAGTAAGAAGAAAGTGACTTCACCCACGGTGGCTAGGGGAGAGACTCAATCCGCTTTTATGAGGTGTCACGCTTAATGGTCCTTTATTCGCCATTATAATTTGTGTATGTCTTTATATAGAATTGTCGTGAAAAGTCGCTTGGTGTCAAGGCAAGGGCAGTTTTTGAAGTTACACTGATTTTTTTAGTAGGTTAGCTTCCAGATTATTTAGAATTGTTAACATTTGATTGTTAACAATCAATTTTGTTTATTTGTTTAAATATAAATAATGTTTATCCACGTATAGATAACTTTTATGTAGAGTTTGTATGAGGCATTTATTTAAGTCAATAGGGCTTTAGTCCCCACTTTGTTTTAATTAGATAACTTTATTTGATTTCTCATTGGTCCTGAAAGACTTTATTATTGTTAGGGTTTATTTGATAGATAATTGTAGTACTTTGGCATTTATAGCAATTTTTAACTATAGTATGAATGCAGTCTGCGAATGAAATATGTATGAATGGAATGACTAATGATTGTTGTCAAAGTTAAAAACTATTATACTGTTAGACCAAAATTACTTTAGCATAGGAATTAGGGAACTAATAGGTTCAATTTTAAATTTGATTTCTTTATTTGTTAGGAACGATAGCCTCACAGGACTGTAAAAACTCTATTTTTAGGAAAATATTCGCTCCACTTTGTTAGGTCTCCTTTTAGAGGAGTGCAAATATTGATTTCTTTTATTAGGGTAATCAGTTACTCTATTTCATTATATCAACTTGAATTTTAAGAGTCGTAGATAATGATCACATCTTGATTCTCAGACTGGAAGGTTGTGGGAGGTTATGATCAGACCAGGAAACCCACAAAACTTCTCCTCATTAGAGGAAACGAAGAGGTATAGATTGAATTTTATGCAGGATGGGGGATTTGTTTTAGCCATGCCGTATAGCCTGGGGTATAACGGCGCGACCTTGGGTAACCGATCTGACACCGTAGTTTCGACGTTTTTTAGCGTGGCTGGAGCAAGGGTGTTCCAGACGGGAGGTCCTGTAAGATTGGCAAGTAGGCAGAGATTGCCCAGTTATTCTAGACGAAGTGTTTCCGTCTATTGAATTTTTTTTGGTACCAGTTTGATCCCCCATAGCTAGCGGAAGTTTCTTCTAATAAAGGATTCGCCCTGCCATACGTTTTGTTGGAATGAATTCGAGCATAAGACCGATTCGAGAGGCAGAATAAGTAATTATTAGGACCTTCAACGAGTTTAGACTCGTTCCATGTTAGGATAAGATTTTAAAGTATTAGTTAACTATAATGACCGCGAACGAGACACCAGAACAAGCCAGTGAGTCAAAGTTTTAGAAGTGTTGTATTGAGGACAGTAGAATTAAGAGCAGTTATACAGGGAGTAGAATTCTGAAGGAATTTGTAAAAGGAACCAAAATTTAAGATTGATAAAATTCAAACTTATAAGATGTAGATTTATAGGATTCAGGTCAATGAATAGAGAGTATATTAGTAGATGAAAGTAATATGAATTTCTTGGAAGGGGGAGGTAGCTGAACTGTACACACCCCAGAGGCAAGGTAAACGGAGCCACAAACAAAATAGTAGAAATTGATTAGTCGCTCTGCCAAAACAGAAAATTTCTCTTCATACGGTTGTCACCCTAGATTTAAATGGACTGTGTAGTTTAATAGAGGTCTGGGCTATGTTCCATTTGACCAAGATTCTAAATGACGTACCTATCTGGGTTGAGAGAGTATTGTAATTTGAGGAATCTAACACATGAGAGAAAACACACCCTCCAGTAGGATCGGGATAGACGAATATTACCCAGTGACCAACTCGTGATTCCAGACTGAATAAGATTGAAAACTTAATTGAGATACTAAACCTTGATCCTTCAGCGCACAAATATATATAATGTGTTTTCATTTTCTTATTGAATATGTTATTATTTTATATCATATATATTATATTATAATCATATGCTATTCATTTCAACAATTTTATTTCCTTTGATATTCATGATATTAGTAATATTTACCTGCCATGTTGCGATTTTTTTAACATGTTGTCATGGCTTATTCTTCCCTCAAGGCATGATCTATTTTATCCTTATTGTCTTTTATCCGCCTTACTTGTATAAGTATATATATTTTGTCATCATATATAATTTTGTAGTAGTTTTCTTTATCATCTATCATGGGATGATTTTTATCATATTTAATCACTATCTGCATGATACGTGTTTTCTTCAATATATATATTATACCCATCATATAACATGGAAGGATTCATTTTATCATTACATATTTCGTGCCTTATTTAATAATTACTTTCACAATTTGTTTTCTGTAATCTTTTTTTTATTTAGCAAAAGTCATCATGTCATAGGCTAATCATTATATACCAAGATATTTCTTTCAGCTAACTATAATTATCCTTTCCTTTGATTGTATATGTATAACTATACCACACAAATGTCTTGATTGGTACTTAAATAAAGATGCTGGCATGTTTTAGGAGTTGGACTAGTCAGTTATTTCTAAACGACTTCTTGGCGCCCAAATTTTTTCTATATAATATGTAATAGGGAAATGTTCTAACTGTATTGTTAGCAGAAAGAAGGTAGCAATGAAACCAGCACACCAGAGGCAAGGATGGGGTTGAGAGGACCTACCACAAGGAAGGCCTACTCCTCAAGACCAAAGAAGAAAGTGGAAGGGTGGTATATATACCCATGAATGGTAAGACAGATGACCTTGCTTACTTCCATACATATGATATGACTGTCCCCCATAACCTATGTTGATAACAGTGTGCTGACAGAATAATAACACATAAAAAAAACCCTTTGCCAGGACGCACAATGCCCACTAATGTTCGGAATAATAAACATCTAGAATAGCATACCATCATTTTGATTAGCCTTATCTTCCCTATAGGTTTCGGTACACCTGGCTTCACCTAGTAATGGAAAATGCATTTTGCTAGAAATGGGCCTGCTTTCATAGTAACTGATGAAAGGCAGATGAATAATGAATAGCACAAACGCATTTGTCCATTACTTGGCAGGGGGAGGATTGTTGGGGCACGTTTTTTGTAACCATACCCCAACAGAAGGCGTATGTATAATCAAATCAAATGGATACATGGCTTCCCTCCCACATAGACTTACAGACCATCTTTTTGCCCAGAAACCTAGACAATTGATGACACCAGACTTCCATGCCGAAAGCTGATGCCTGGTGAAGAAGACACCAGTGACATCCAGGGACATCCGCGCTGGAAGCTGTTGTTCCATATGTACATATATTCCCCTCACCAAAAATTTAGGTAAAGGTGACCAGAAAAAAAAAATGGAGAAGGAAGATCTCTAAAAGACTGAACCTTATAAAATATCCTTCCCGAGAAAGGAAGCATCACATTACAGTCCAGGTAAAAGGGGCCTGTGTGAATATTTTAGTGAGAAATGAGCGATTCAATTCTATGAGCCATGAGGTATCCTGTAAGATCAGAGCTGTACCCCATTCAATTTTTTTTTTATAGTAGCCAGTGCGAGATATTTCCAGAATGTTTGTTTCTTTTTTTCTAACTGTCATATAATTCGGAAACTAGAAAACTACACTATTTTGATACAGTTTACATCTAGCATCCATGTGAACTCAATATGACTATTGAACGTAGATTGTAGATTAATGAGCGAGCCAACCTAAAGAGAACGAGTTTAATAGGCTTACAATCAGTAGTTGAAACAGACTATTCGCACAACTTTGTTATGTTCTCCCTCTAGCTGATCTATGACATTATAGATTTTTTTTTTAACAAGGTGACTACCCCGTCGAGTGTATATGAAGGTATAAAGGTTTAAAGGTCATAGGCTGTTGGAATAATAATACACTAGTAATAATTATAGTTCATTCTGATGTACAGTAGAGGCAGTGAGAACAGCGCCTCTACCATCATGGCTAGTTAGTTTCAATACACCCAGAAAGAGCATTGATCTAAGATTACTATCCACCCACATGGATGAACATGTACCTCTCCCATTTCTTTTCCCTTTTGGGCCATGAACCCATCTTTCACCCCTCGGTTCCCTGCCCCCATTAATACATGAGATTCTCTATCAATTCTCTGTTGTGTCTAGAGACAACACTATCAATAGATTAGCTATCAGAACCACTGAACATTCTAGTACAGGATTTACGCCAGCGAAACTCGTCTTCGGACATGAGCTGAGGCTTCCGCAACCTTTTCAGGAAGCGGGACAAAGTCCTGTAAGCGAAGATTTGATTGCTCAAACGGCAGCCTTCTACGAGCGGGAACTAACAGAGGAGGTCGAGAAGATAAGAGAGGTGGTAAGGCAAACCTACTTGAATGAGCAGGAAGAAGCTAGGATTAAGTTCGAAAACAAAAGGCTGAGAACTTTCAATAACGGGGACTTAGTCCTAGTGGAGAGAATGCATGAGACGAAGGGGCGTCACAAATTTGAGCCAAGGTATGGGGGTCCATATGAGGTACTAAGAAGAGCTGGTGATACTGTATATCTCTTGAAGAATCTAGAAACTGGGAATTTGGATAAATACCATATAGATAGGTTAAAACAATACCATATACCAATTAGGATTTTCCCCACAGAGGAGGAGGAAACTAGTGATGGTAATTCAAGTCAAGGTTCCAGTGATGAAGATCATTGGATTCATCTTACAGGTCCAGCTTATCTCCCTAATAGGTCCGTTAATGTAGTGGTTCCACAAGGGGTGACAACCAGAGCGAACTCAGAAGTAATGAGACGAGGGGAAGTTGACAGAGTTAGTGTGAACAGTTTAACTTTACGCAGGTCTACAAGGGTGAAAAGGCCCACACAGTGTAAATTCTGCTTAGACTGTCGCCACTAACTAGGATTCTGGAGTGTGTACGGAGAATCAGCTCGATAGAATGAGAAGTTTAGAGATTTCAACCTTTTTTTTTTTTTTTCATTTAAAAACTTTTTTTTTTAAAAGTAGAACTTCATTAGGATTCCTTTTTTTTTCTATACAAACTATTTCTTGTTAAACCCCGAGTTTCAAAGACCAGTGAGAATAATGTATACCATTGTGAATTAACTATTTAGTGTAAATCTGAAATTTTAGTTATTATCAGGAGTAATAGGTGAAGGAAGGTGTAGGAAATCACAACTTAGAGGGGGGCTATGTCTAAAACAACAAACCTAATAGACATCCTATGGCTTGTGTTGGGTAATTCAGAAACCCTATAATCCCTGGCCTTCAGGTAGTAGCTTTGAAATAGGTTTCTAATGAGAACATGAAAGGTCAATCTCTCAGAGTGAAATTGTGAAGTATAGGGACCCTAAGCCAGGGGTAGAAGTTAAGTAGGCCCAGACTGTAGTCGATCCTTGGAAAGCACTTGAGAATGTTAGTGTTGGGTAGTGAATCGTAAACCTTATAAATCCATCTTTCAATAGAGTGCTGAGGTCGGACTACTGCAAAGGGGGCAGACGCACGAGGAAGTAAGAAGAAAGTGACTTCACCCACGGTGGCTAGGGGAGAGACTCAATCCGCTTTTATGAGGTGTCACGCTTAATGGTCCTTTATTCGCCATTATAATTTGTGTATGTCTTTATATAGAATTGTCGTGAAAAGTCGCTTGGTGTCAAGGCAAGGGCAGTTTTTGAAGTTACACTGATTTTTTTAGTAGGTTAGCTTCCAGATTATTTAGAATTGTTAACATTTGATTGTTAACAATCAATTTTGTTTATTTGTTTAAATATAAATAATGTTTATCCACGTATAGATAACTTTTATGTAGAGTTTGTATGAGGCATTTATTTAAGTCAATAGGGCTTTAGTCCCCACTTTGTTTTAATTAGATAACTTTATTTGATTTCTCATTGGTCCTGAAAGACTTTATTATTGTTAGGGTTTATTTGATAGATAATTGTAGTACTTTGGCATTTATAGCAATTTTTAACTATAGTATGAATGCAGTCTGCGAATGAAATATGTATGAATGGAATGACTAATGATTGTTGTCAAAGTTAAAAACTATTATACTGTTAGACCAAAATTACTTTAGCATAGGAATTAGGGAACTAATAGGTTCAATTTTAAATTTGATTTCTTTATTTGTTAGGAACGATAGCCTCACAGGACTGTAAAAACTCTATTTTTAGGAAAATATTCGCTCCACTTTGTTAGGTCTCCTTTTAGAGGAGTGCAAATATTGATTTCTTTTATTAGGGTAATCAGTTACTCTATTTCATTATATCAACTTGAATTTTAAGAGTCGTAGATAATGATCACATCTTGATTCTCAGACTGGAAGGTTGTGGGAGGTTATGATCAGACCAGGAAACCCACAAAACTTCTCCTCATTAGAGGAAACGAAGAGGTATAGATTGAATTTTATGCAGGATGGGGGATTTGTTTTAGCCATGCCGTATAGCCTGGGGTATAACGGCGCGACCTTGGGTAACCGATCTGACACCGTAGTTTCGACGTTTTTTAGCGTGGCTGGAGCAAGGGTGTTCCAGACGGGAGGTCCTGTAAGATTGGCAAGTAGGCAGAGATTGCCCAGTTATTCTAGACGAAGTGTTTCCGTCTATTGAATTTTTTTTGGTACCAGTTTGATCCCCCATAGCTAGCGGAAGTTTCTTCTAATAAAGGATTCGCCCTGCCATACGTTTTGTTGGAATGAATTCGAGCATAAGACCGATTCGAGAGGCAGAATAAGTAATTATTAGGACCTTCAACGAGTTTAGACTCGTTCCATGTTAGGATAAGATTTTAAAGTATTAGTTAACTATAATGACCGCGAACGAGACACCAGAACAAGCCAGTGAGTCAAAGTTTTAGAAGTGTTGTATTGAGGACAGTAGAATTAAGAGCAGTTATACAGGGAGTAGAATTCTGAAGGAATTTGTAAAAGGAACCAAAATTTAAGATTGATAAAATTCAAACTTATAAGATGTAGATTTATAGGATTCAGGTCAATGAATAGAGAGTATATTAGTAGATGAAAGTAATATGAATTTCTTGGAAGGGGGAGGTAGCTGAACTGTACACACCCCAGAGGCAAGGTAAACGGAGCCACAAACAAAATAGTAGAAATTGATTAGTCGCTCTGCCAAAACAGAAAATTTCTCTTCATACGGTTGTCACCCTAGATTTAAATGGACTGTGTAGTTTAATAGAGGTCTGGGCTATGTTCCATTTGACCAAGATTCTAAATGACGTACCTATCTGGGTTGAGAGAGTATTGTAATTTGAGGAATCTAACACATGAGAGAAAACACACCCTCCAGTAGGATCGGGATAGA
This sequence comes from Cordylochernes scorpioides, assembly GCA_030710605.1. NCBI lineage: Eukaryota > Metazoa > Arthropoda > Arachnida > Pseudoscorpiones > Chernetidae > Cordylochernes > Cordylochernes scorpioides. The sequence goes on from CP092878.1 coordinate 37,585,914, forward strand.
CGAATATTACCCAGTGACCAACTCGTGATTCCAGACTGAATAAGATTGAAAACTTAATTGAGATACTAAACCTTGATCCTTCAGCGCACAAATATATATAATGTGTTTTCATTTTCTTATTGAATATGTTATTATTTTATATCATATATATTATATTATAATCATATGCTATTCATTTCAACAATTTTATTTCCTTTGATATTCATGATATTAGTAATATTTACCTGCCATGTTGCGATTTTTTTAACATGTTGTCATGGCTTATTCTTCCCTCAAGGCATGATCTATTTTATCCTTATTGTCTTTTATCCGCCTTACTTGTATAAGTATATATATTTTGTCATCATATATAATTTTGTAGTAGTTTTCTTTATCATCTATCATGGGATGATTTTTATCATATTTAATCACTATCTGCATGATACGTGTTTTCTTCAATATATATATTATACCCATCATATAACATGGAAGGATTCATTTTATCATTACATATTTCGTGCCTTATTTAATAATTACTTTCACAATTTGTTTTCTGTAATCTTTTTTTTATTTAGCAAAAGTCATCATGTCATAGGCTAATCATTATATACCAAGATATTTCTTTCAGCTAACTATAATTATCCTTTCCTTTGATTGTATATGTATAACTATACCACACAAATGTCTTGATTGGTACTTAAATAAAGATGCTGGCATGTTTTAGGAGTTGGACTAGTCAGTTATTTCTAAACGACTTCTTGGCGCCCAAATTTTTTCTATATAATATGTAATAGGGAAATGTTCTAACTGTATTGTTAGCAGAAAGAAGGTAGCAATGAAACCAGCACACCAGAGGCAAGGATGGGGTTGAGAGGACCTACCACAAGGAAGGCCTACTCCTCAAGACCAAAGAAGAAAGTGGAAGGGTGGTATATATACCCATGAATGGTAAGACAGATGACCTTGCTTACTTCCATACATATGATATGACTGTCCCCCATAACCTATGTTGATAACAGTGTGCTGACAGAATAATAACACATAAAAAAAACCCTTTGCCAGGACGCACAATGCCCACTAATGTTCGGAATAATAAACATCTAGAATAGCATACCATCATTTTGATTAGCCTTATCTTCCCTATAGGTTTCGGTACACCTGGCTTCACCTAGTAATGGAAAATGCATTTTGCTAGAAATGGGCCTGCTTTCATAGTAACTGATGAAAGGCAGATGAATAATGAATAGCACAAACGCATTTGTCCATTACTTGGCAGGGGGAGGATTGTTGGGGCACGTTTTTTGTAACCATACCCCAACAGAAGGCGTATGTATAATCAAATCAAATGGATACATGGCTTCCCTCCCACATAGACTTACAGACCATCTTTTTGCCCAGAAACCTAGACAATTGATGACACCAGACTTCCATGCCGAAAGCTGATGCCTGGTGAAGAAGACACCAGTGACATCCAGGGACATCCGCGCTGGAAGCTGTTGTTCCATATGTACATATATTCCCCTCACCAAAAATTTAGGTAAAGGTGACCAGAAAAAAAAATGGAGAAGGAAGATCTCTAAAAGACTGAACCTTATAAAATATCCTTCCCGAGAAAGGAAGCATCACATTACAGTCCAGGTAAAAGGGGCCTGGGTCGATTTTTAGCCAAGACGGGGGGGGGCGATATATATACCGTCCCGAGAAAAAGGGAGGATAGTATTTCAATCCATGTGGAAGGGGGGGCCTGGGGTCAGAAATTTTACACTATCGCCGTAGCTGTTTCTCTCTTTAGATTTTTTGTTTTGGTAATACTATATGTTCTATTTTGATGGGAGAGGCCTGGGGCGTCTGTGAAATTGTATACTGGAGCCGTTGGCCATTTTGATTGGTGTTTCTTTCGGCGAATGAAAACGGAGAGAGACATGAATAAAAGAGGGTTTTTTGCCAAAAGATTTTTTCAATCGGGGTCGCTCAGTGAGAGGACAGCTTTCAGACGGGAGACCAGACCTTTGCCGGCACTTTCGAGAAAAGGTAAGCCATTTGTCATTATGACTTAGCGCCCCCCCCTTTTTTGTGTAGTAACCAACCTAAATTTCGCATGGGCCCTAAAGGGCTATAAAGTAACTTCAGGTCACCTCTATCTAAATTTTTACTATGTAAATAGCATATCTCGTCAGTATAGACATGTTCCCAAATTTTAATTTATTTAAATAAATATCTAGAGAAATTTTCTTGTTTCCTCTCATACATATTTCATTCCTTTTGCTTTATGGTACTACCCCCCCACACCTTAATCAGGTTTTAGTTATGTTTGTACTTTTATGTGTTTCAGTGCGTTATTCCATCATATTTACCATTATACCATATTTTCTGATTCCTCGGGCTATTATTACGCTGTTAGGAGGGTACGGCATGATGCAAACAGATTTGTATATGTATTTGTATATGCAGATTTGTAACCTCCAGAAGGAGTCTTTTATAGATTGCCCAATTTAATAACGATTTCATGGGTTGTCTGATGAAATTGTGTACTAGTGTCGTGGTTGTTTCCATCTTTAGACCTTTGTCCTGACAATATTATATGCTCGATCCCTGCTTTAACTCAAACTCTTAATCAATTACAGAGTTTCCCCCGTCCTTTTTTTTTTCTTTATTTATCCTGTTTGCACAAATTGCATTACATGTGATGATGTAAAGACATATGTCGATAGTGCATCATTGACAGCTGTGCTTCTATTATACAACATTAAGGTCTTGCTGCGGGTCATATACATGGGGTTGTTGGCCTAAATTGCTATATATATATATACTTAAGTAAGGAAACTTTAATAAGTCACATAGTGCATCCTCCCTTTTCATCTATCCAAACCGGGAACGCAACACCTATAAATGTTATTTTGAAATCACAATAGATAAAATTAATATATATAGTCTAGACCATCTTTCCTCATCGGCCGCCTCTGTCACGAATGCGCGCGCACAGGGAGGTCACGTGCTCGCCGGCAGCCAACGGGCGCGCGCCGCCGGCAGGGGGGGGGCATTACGTCATAGATTATAAACACAAGGTAATAAGGCCAAATAAAAAAATAGTGTGTGATAAGGCACAATTTGGATTATTAATATATATAGTCACGACCGTCTTTCCTCATCGGCCGGCCGCCTCTGTCACGGATGCGCGCGCACAGGGAGGTCACGTGCTCGCCGGCAGCCAATACAAATTAAAAAAAAAACTCTCTCGAGCCGGATTTGAACTAGCGACCTAAGGATCACCGCTGTAACATCTACAGTCCTCCGCTCTGCCAACTGAGCTATCGAGGGATACAAACTGTATGAATAAGTTTACCTTATAAAGTCAACTAATCCTATTTCTACACAAAATGTATATATATATAGTCACGACCGTCTTTCCTCATCGGCCGGCCGCCTCTGTCACGGATGCGCGCGCACAGGGAGGTCACGTGCTCGCCGGATTAGAACCAGCGACCTAAGGATCACCGTTGTAACATCTACAGTCGGGTAAAACACGGTAATAAGACTTAATCCAAATAAATAAATAGTGTGTGATAAGGCACAATTTGGATTATATTTAATACAGTTATCAGCGTCATGCACAATTCTGTCAAGTCACGTGTACGGTAAGTAGAAATGAAATTTAAAATTAAAAAATAGATGCCCGGGATCAACCAGGGACCTTTAGATATTCAGTCTAACGCTCTCCTAACTGAGCTATTTCGGGTTATTTTATTTATTTCTATAGAAGCTTCTATCTTTATAATTATGTATATTTTCAAAAAGTCAATTCACACCCCTTCGCTGGAGACCATGGGAATACTGACTAATTCATTATCTACTTATATATTTGCCTTATTCTGTCTGTTTGTCTGTTTGAAGCTCACGGATGGGATTTTTCATAACCATCGGTGGTTCAGTGGTAGAATGCTCGCCTGCCACGCGGGCGGCCCGGGTTCGATTCCCGGCCGATGCATTTTTTTTTTTTTTTTTTACAATTTTTAAAACTCATTTATATATTATACAAGAATGACATCCACGGCGCCAATTTATAATTGTAACGAATAGTATTTGAATAAAAGCATTTATTCGGCTAAAACCCGGCCCGGGTTCGTATATAATAATTGTATAAACGAATGCAAGACAAAATCACCGCGAATGTTTCTTTTTTTAAGGCAATTTCTTTTTAAGGCAATTATCGTTATTTATCGTTAATTTTTGTTTCGAATTTATTTAAAAAAAAACGATATGGTGCCTTTAAAAAATGATCTTTATTACTATGCAGTTTTCTATTTAGTCAATATACCTAAGTTCATGTTGCAAATGTAATTATCTCTATCGATTTAGTAGGTGAAATGCAAAAAAAAAAAAAATCGACATGATGAAATCTTTATGAAAATTCACATTTTTATTTTTATATTTTCAAGACACACACAGTTTGGGGCGGGACGTTTCACAAGAGAGACATCCACGGCGCCAATTTATAATTGTAACGAATAGTATTTTAATTAAAACATTTAAAAAACACACAGTTTGGAACGGGACGTTTCACAAGAGTGACATCCATGGCGCCAATTTATAATTGTAACGAATAGTATTTGAATTAAAACGTTTTTAAAATATATACGCACTCGGGTGGTGGTAAAACCCGGCCCGGGCCGGGCCATTCGTCTAGTGCTAACATAATTATAAATACAAGTATCAGAGTCATCAACAATTCTGTCATCGTTTGCTTTTGTGAATGGAATAAATACCCAAATAGGGCCATTTCTTATAAGCATCGGTGGTTCAGTGGTAGAATGCTCGCCTGCCACGCGGGCGGCCTGGGTTCGATTGATGCATTTTTTTTTCTTTTTTACAATTTTTAAAACTCATTTATATTATTATCCCTATATATATAAAAGTCAGCGTATGTATGTATGTTTGTCAACTATACACGTCCACAATACGTAACTAATATGGCTGATATTTTAACAGTATATAAAGTAGAATCTGGAAAAACTCAGTGAAAATTTCAGGTCTCTATCCCGAATATCCGTCGTTGTTATTTGCAAATTTGCTCTTTCGCTCGCGCCTCTAGCGGTGAAAATGAGGGGTAATACCAGCTGAACTAATGTACATGTAAAGTTTGGAGCGGGACGTTTCACAAGAGTGACATCCACAGCTCAAATTTATAATTGTAACGAATAGTATTTGAATAAAACATTTAATTGGGTAAAAGCCGGGCGTTGCCCGGGTCATTCGGCTAGTAATATATATATATATAGCTTTAAAATACAATTTGAGAAACCACATTTGTAATCCTTAAATAGTAAATTAACCAGAGATCTTATAACAATTAATTTGAGACAGTGATTAGACAAATGTAATGCAAATAATTTTTAAATACCTCGTATTCAATTTTAATATTAATTGCAATTTTTAGTGCATTGAATAAATATTATTAACCGTTTTAAAACACGAAGAGCTAATAGGTATATATAGATTTATATTACATAAAATATAAAAGAGGAGCAATTAAAATATTTAGCTACTCTTTTTTATTTTCAAGACAATAAATATCTTTTTAAAAATCTAAACATTTACTTTCACGTTGTAGAAAAATAATTGTGTAGATTTATTATTTTAATTCAAATATATATTAATTAAATATCCCCTCTCTATTTATCCTTCTCTCTCTAAATAAATACCTATATATAAATATTAAATTTTATGCTAACTAAATACTAAAACCAAAAATGAATTTTACTTATCAAGAATCAATGCCTACTACAGAAGGACAAGTGTAAGCAATACATCTTATTAAAATATGTATATATACAATATATAGGTATATGTTAATTAAAATAACTACGATATTCCATTAAAATGAAATAATTTTGGTAGGGTTTAATTTTGAAATATAAGTAAAGCCAAACAGAGAAATGTTAAACCTAAGTTGTTAAAAATTCTTACCTATAGATATATTTATTGAAAATGTTGACATTTCTATTATCAATCAATCAATTATATTACACAAAATAAATTTGTTGACTTCATTTACTTATGAAGTAAATGAACATCTAACATATCTAAATATTCTTTTATCAAATACTGTATATAACCTGAGGAATACAGAAGATGCAACTCTATGAAATTGCTTTTATATTTTATTTATAATTTTAGTCAATGATATATAGTTTTATATACAATCAACTCCTGAAATTTTACAATACATTAGAAAACTATAAACCTGGGATGGTAAAAAATGAGTTTTACTGTTTTTAACTAGGTAGGTCAGTAAATAGGTCCTCACATTTCAGGTGGTAGTCAAGTGTTAACTTTACCTAGCCTAATCATGGTAGCTATTTGGAAAATTTGGTGTTTTTTTTTTACTGACATCCCAAGACTTCTCCATGATTGTCTATTACCTCATGCTAGGTATTTTTCTCTCTACCATACTCACTTCCTTAGACCTTGATTTCAACCTTTTCAAACGCACACAAAAAAGAAACAAACAAAAATACAGGAGCCAACATCCCATCATTGGTATCTGAACCAAAAGCCTGAAGCTATTATAGAATGTGAGATATCCTACAAGCAGCAACTTATATCTCCAGGCTCAAAACTGGCCATACAAGACTGCTCCTCTTCCAGGATGGTGTAAAGATCTTTCCACAATACACC
>CP092878.1:37592667-37604408 GCA_030710605.1 Cordylochernes scorpioides
GATCTAGATGAAGATTAAAACGTTTTTAAAATATATTCTCACTCGGGGCGTTGCCCGGGCCATTCGTCTAGTATTATATAAGTGTATTTATATGATAGGCTATCATACTAACTCTAACTACCTATCAGGATTAAAATGGAATTCAATTTAAAAGTCAATATCAATTGGAAAAGGTAGTTATTGATGAGATATTGCTTAACATCCAAAAACCCACCCTTCAATTTAATAAGTTTGTCAAACTAATAATATCTTAATATAGTTAACCTTACCATATTTTATGGATATATGTATTATACATAGAACGTTAAAAAAATCCAATTATTTAAAATATTTAATTCGCCTATAAATGTTATTTTGAAATCACAATAGATAAAATAATATATATAGCTTTAAAATACAATTTGAGAAACCACATTTGTAATCCGTAAATAGTAAATTAACCAGATATTTTATGACAATTAATTTGAGACAGTGATTAGAGACAAATGTTATGCAAATAATTTTTAAATATTTTGTATTCAATTTTAATATTAATTGCAATTTTAGTGCATTGAATAAATATTATTCAACGTTTTAAAACATGAAGAGTTCATAGGAATATATAGATTTATATTATTTAAAGTATAGAGAAAATATAAAAGAAGAGCAATTAAAATATTTATCTACTCTTTTTTTATTTTCAAGACAATAAATATCTTTTTAAAAATCTAAACATTTACTTTCACGTTGTAGAAAAATAAATGTGTAGATTTATTATTTTAATTCAAATATATATTAATTAAATATCCCCTCTCTATTTTTCTTTTTCTTTCTAAATAAATACATATATATCAATATTAAATTTTATGCTAACTAAATACTAAAACCAAAAATGAATTTTACTTATCAAGAATCAATGCCTACTACAGAAGGACAAGTGTAAGCAATATATCTTATTAAAATATGTATATATACAATATATATAGGTATATGTAAATTAAAATAACTACGATATTCCATTAAAATAAAATAATTTTGGAAGGGTTTAATTTTGAAATATAAGTAAAGCCAAACAGAGAAATGTTTAAACCTAAGTGTTAAATTCTTAGCCATAGGTATATTTATTTAAAATGTTGACATTTCTATTGTCACTCAATTATATTACACAAAATAATCTTGTTGACTTCATTTACTTATAAGTATCTAGCATATCTAAATATTCTTTATCAAAAACTACATAACCCGGACTCATGGGGCATACAGAAGATGCATACTCTATGAGTTTGCTTTTATCATAATTTTATCTAATGATATACAGTTAAAAGCCTGTCTATAGCGCCCCCTCTTGGGGCTCACCAAAATGGGTGCTATACACAGGTCACTTTTAATGCAAAATGTGTACATTTTAATGTTTAAAATCAGGCGCTTTAGAGAGGAAGGGGCTATTTAGAGGGGGCGCTATAGACAGGTTTAACTATATATAGTTTTACAATCACTCCTGGAATTTTATAATACATTAGATTAGAAAACTATAAACCTGGGATGGTAAAAAATAAGTTTAATGATTTTAACTAGGTAGGAACTCTGCCTTTTACGGTCCCAAGCTCGGATGAAAAAGGAGGAGGGGGAGCAGTAACAAGCTCACTAAAAAACCTGGGTTCAGCTGGCCTGGCTGATAGTACCCTGTAAGGGCTCCTAATCCAGGGATACATGTATTCCATGTTAGGAGCGGCTGCACATGGCGTCTGTTCCTCATGTCAGAGGCGGCCATTTCTTTTGGAGCTAAGTCGGCCTGCCACTGAGTAGTGCTCCCAGTCTTAATGACAAAGGCAGACTCATTCTACTTCACCCAGTCATGATGGTTGTCAAACACCATCAAGGGTCACAAATTGATACCCTAATGATTGAGTGGAGATAAGAAAGAAGAAGAAGAAGAAATAGGTAGGTCAGTAAATAGGCCCCACATTTCAGGTGGTAGTCAAGTTATGTGTTAACTTTACCCAGCCTAATCATGGTAGCTACTCTGGTCACCCCAAAATTTTAATATTAATTAATAATTAATTTTATAATAATTTGAAATATCTGACACCATTGCTTTCAAGGTATTAACATCGCGTGTATTCATAACGCACATGTGTTTACAATTACGCTAAATTGTTTTAAAAAAAATTCTAATTTAAAATAGAAGGCCATTTAGACAAAAAGTATATAGTGACAATTTAAATTAATCACAGGTATTTAAAATATTAAAAATTAAATCTTGTTTAAAAAAAAAACCAATGAACCAATCATAGCCTTTGTTTACATTGGGCGTCACCGTGACGTCACAACCAATGAGAGGCTTAGTCTCAGATTGGGCCAAATGTCGAGGGGTCACCCAATTTGGTGGTTTGTTTACTGGCATCCCAAGACTTTCCCATGATTGTTTGTTACCTCATGATAGCCATATTTCTCTCTACCATACTCGCTTCCTTAGACCTTGATTTTGACCTTTTCAAACACACAAAAACGAAACATCCAAGCAAAAATACAGGAGCCAACATCCCATCATTGGTATCTGAACCAAAAGCCTGAAGCTATCCTAGAATGTGAGATGAACCTACAGGCAGCAACCTGTATCTTCAGGCTCAAAACTGGCCATGCAAGACTGCTCCTCTTCCAGGATGGTGTAAAGACCTTCCCACTATGCACCATTTGCAGGACCAAAGAGACCTCACCAGACCACCTCTTGGAATGTATGGAAGCCTCAACACAGGACTTATATTCCAAGCCTACCAAGATTGTGAATTTGATCAATGAATTTAGTCTCCATGACCTTGTATAATTATACAATGGGATAATAATAAAGATTAAAAAATACTCACATCCATTTAAAATCACAAGATCTACAGTTTATGAATCAACATAGTAAAATTTGGAGATTATATATTGGAATAAAATCAAATTACTTTTCATTTGATATGTATTTTGATAATGCTTTGCCATCAACAACATTCAGTTTTATGGTCAAAAGTTGCTCTTTAATTATCTTTTCACTCACAGATTTTCTTCTTTTCTATTTTTGTTAACCATTTCTTAAGCACACACAAATATCTACAAGAAAAATAAGACCTAATCCAAATAATATTGTGACATTTCGGTAATAGTGTTGTTACCATCATCAGAACTGGGTCTAATGGTAACAACCCTATGGTATGGTAACATTGATGGTAACAATACTATTACTAGGGGGTCGATGGAAGGCTGGTTAAACCGTTTAGTTTTCGACCACTACGACCCGGGTTCGATTCCCGCATTGGACACTTTTTTCTGTTTAAAAAAAAAAAATGCTCCAATGGCACCCAATTCTTGCGAAAGTCCAACCCCACCAGCGAGTGCAAGTAACCAAACGGGGCTCTGGCACATTTGTAAGTGCAAAGTCGAACTGCTTTTCACATGTGTAGACATGTGGTGCGCTTACAGTAAAAGCAGTTGCTAACTACCCACCATGATTATCATGGCCTGTACCACGTGTACTAGGGATAAGCAAAAAAAAAATGCTATTACTTAAATGTTACACACTATTAATTGGTCTTATTACCTTGTAGCTATAATCCAAATTGTGCAATCATTCACAAATATGTAGAGGTCTGATGATACAGATCTATAAAGGGTCACCTTTCCAGTCAAATTAGACATTAAACCCATCTATTTACTGTTTCTGCAAATAAACAAACTCTTTGGTTGATTCTCATGAATCCTCCATGTGGATCTTTTGAAATGAAACCCCTCCCAGGACTGACAAAGGCCACTAGCGCGAAAACATGGTCCCTAAGTGAAGTTGCCCAAGCAGATGTTGTGGGTTTGTCCTTTACCCAAATCTGCTAGTTTGCAGAGACTGTCATTAGATAGTGCATAGCATCTATTTTGACAGGAGAGGTGACCTTTCTCTTTCTACACATTCATTTATACCTTTCTCTAAGCTCTATGTCTTTGGATTTACTGAATACCTCATCCAAGAATTCCTTTCCAGTATATAATAAGCAAAATAACCCAATACAATAGGATGCCAATCTCATTACGATACATACTGGTGGGATGGGAAGCTGGAGAATATGAAAAACGATCTCCACTATATTAGAAATTTGTATTATCAGCATGGAGAGGTCTATGAAAAGACCTATAAATCAATGAGAAATAAATATTTAAATAAAATTAAAAAGGCAAAAAGAGCGAGTTGGAGAAATTTTATAGAAGAAAGTCATTCAACTAACGCATTTGGTAATGCTTATAGGATTTACAAGTCAATGAGATCGAAAAATAGAAATTTAGGATTACCTCTAATAGATAATTTACCAGATCATTTAAAGATCGACAAAATAAAAAGTTTAATGAACGATCTATTTCAGGATGATATTGGGGGTTTAGATGAAGATGATCATATTTTAATTAGAAATTATACGCCTAAATATAAAAATAAAAGTAGTGTTTATATTGAATCTAAGGAAAAAGAGGAAACAATTTTAAAAACAAATATTAAAAAAAGCACCGGGCCCAGATTACATTAGTAACAATATGATCAGACAAGCAAAAATAAAAATAATCCCAATTCTACATCAATTATTCAATAAATGTATAGAAATGGGATACTATCCGGATGAATGGAAAAAAATCATTCTTAAAAATAATTCCAAAACCAGGCAAAACGAATTATTAAGTAAATAAAAGTTATAGACCTATATCATTGACATCTAATCTCTCTAAAACATTTGAGAATATAATAAAAAATAAATTAACTATTATTTAGAAAATAATCTAATCACGGCTTTATGAAATCTAGATCAACTATTACAGGAATGGAAAAAATTATAGAAACTACAGTAAAACCCCGCTATAACGAACCCTGGATATAACGAACCTTCCCTTATAACGAACCCATGCCGATTCCCAATTCCATTCCATTGAAAATACCATCGTTATAACGAACTTTGCGATTTTTAGAATAACAAACTACCCCTATAACGAACCTATTTCGGGTCCCAAAATGATAAAATCTATTAAAAATACTATGCTTATAACGAACTTAGAATTGTAATTTAAAAAAAAATTAAAAAACAAAATTTTGAGCATGTTTAAAGCTTGCGGATCGCGATTTCAAAACAATAAATTTAGCGGCATTGTTTGTTTGATTTTTGCACTTTATTTTTGCTGTATGTTGTATAAATTTTTACACATTATACTTTTTATTAATTAGAATATCTTTGCATCCATTAAATTTGAAATATAAAAAATGCAAATGGCTTCCAAAATGAAGAAAACAAAGGCATTTTAAAAACAAAACCATTATTTCTTTAAAAAAAAAAAAAAGGCCATTTTCAGAACTTTTCAAAGTGAAACAACATAGGCAAAATGTTAAGAACATATTAAAATAAGAGAATATAACTTTTCTATTATAAAAGATAAAATATAAAGTTATTAAAAATTGTTACAAAGAGGAATCAACTTCAACTTTTGCCGCGATCGCGATCGTACGTTTTAGGGGAATAAAAAAAAAAAAGTCCAAATAAACGGTCCCGTGATGAAACAAAAATTATTTTTATGCCATTAACTATGGTGATTTTAAAGTCAGCAATGTTTTGCATGGCAGGTAAAAAAAAAAAAACGAAATCTAGACCTAGAAGAATATGGGGAAACATTAAATGGAAGAAAAACACTAACTTTATTTGAATGGTGCAATGCTTGGAAGAATGCTTTGAAACAACAAGGTATTAGAGCCGTTTTTTTCAAGTAAAAATTGTATTATATAATGTGATAATGATGTTTTAAAATCATTTCATATCTTTGAATATATATTTAATAAAACTTTGCCTAGGATTTGTCTTGATTTTTAACTTAGACATAGAGGTACATGTATGTTAATCATAAGAAGAACCCATTATCTAATGATTTCTATTATTATTCAGTATTAATATAAGGAAATTAGTCAATTAAGGGAATTAAAATAAAGTGACCACTATTAAGAAGCAGCCTCTACTTGTGTGTATGGCTGTTTTTTAATTATACAGTCTAAAATTTTTGAAAAGTAAAAAAAAAATAGCCAAACCGTGGCTATAGTGAACCGTGGCTATAGTGAACCAAAAGCTCTGTCCCATTGGGGTTCACTATAGAGGGGTTTTACTGTATATTGAAACATAAACAAAAAGAATTGATTTCCTTGATAGCTATAGATATAGCTGGTGCATTCGACAATGCATGGTGGCCTGCGATTATAAAAAGAATGGATAATGATGATGTTCCCTCAGATTTAATCCGGATCATAAAATCTTATTTGAATAATTAAAGGGAGGTGAAATTTACATACAAATCAGAAACTTTTTATAAGAAACTAATTAAAGGATGTCCACAGGGTGGACCTTTATCACCACTTCTATGGAATATTTTGCTAAATGATTTGTTGATAAATTTTGAATCAATGAATGCAGATATTATATGTTATGCAGACGACGTTACAATAATTTGCTGGAATAAGACAATTTAAGGACTAAAAACCGCAAGTGAATACATCTTAAATTATGTGATCCAATGGTGTAATAGAAATAAATTAACGATCAGTACAGAGAAAACTAATTTGCTATACCTGCATAACAGACAAAAAATACCTATTAAGGTTAATAACAATATAATTATGCCGGTCAAGCAAGTAAAAATTCTGGGAATGAAATTTTCTAATCATAAATGGAAAAATAAAGTTAACTTTACTCCGCATGTAAATAATAATCTGTGTAAGGCAGGACGTATGAAAAATTTATTATGTTCACTAAGCGGCAATATGTGGGGTTTAGATACTCAAAAGAGGTTAACTTTATATAAAACAATAATAAGGCCTGTACTTACATACGGATCAGAAATTTGGTTTCAATATTTAAACAATCGTTCTAAACAAAAACTGAACTCCATGCAGTACCAGATCATTTTATGGGCAGTTAGAGCATATAAAACCACTTCATCAAACTGTGTGCATAGTTTGGCAAATATTCCACTCCTAACAGACTATATAGAATCTAGAATAATCAAATATGATCTAGCTCAACTGTCCACTGAAGATCTAATTACTTACGAACCCCATGCTCCAAGTATAGTCAAATCATTCTTACACGCAAAAATGAATGAAATTTTTGATAATACTAATGAAATTTTCAGAAGCTTTTTCGTATCTGGAATTCCAAGATTTTTCGTCCAAATTTTTATAATATCCAATTCATTACAGATCATGGTAATTTTGGGAAATTTTTGGCAACTATCAGCGCAGTGAAGGAACCAGGATGCTTCTGCGGAGGTGAAATTCAGGACTCGAAACATCTACTTCTGGAATGCCCAATTTTCCGGGTTTATAGGGAAAATAAATTTGGTCCTATTGGGCAGCTTGATAAATTTGTAGATGATAAAGAAAAGTATAAAAATTTTGATCAATTTTGCAAATTTATTTACAACTTTCTTTTAAATTGGAAAAGGGAGAGGGAGAGAAACTTAGAAGGAAAAGAATTGCGATGCTTGCTTTGTGTGTTTTGCTTTGTTGTTTGTTTTTCTCTTTGGACAATTTTCTTTGGTTAATTATGTAAAATAATGAATTGAACAGGATTGTATATAGCCGATTTGTTGTGATGTAGAGAGAGGTATCGACGCAAATATCCCTGAGTTTGGGATATCGCGTTTCATGATGTTAATAAAGGTTATAAAGATATGGTTGAATAAACTGTCGAAACTCCTGGGAGGGTTTATCAATGATGAGCCATGCCTTCCAGATATTTCTCCATTGCAGTCAGAGCAGTAGTAAAAAATGTTTTATTTTAAAGAGAAAGAAAAAAAAAAAGTGCTAAAAATAGTTTGTAGAACGAAGTTTGACAATTATACAGCAAATATTTCTTTTGAATGAAAAATCAAAATTTTTTTTAAAGGAGAAATAACGATTTTTTCAAACCTTAGGGATGAAGTATTTTGCCCAGTACTGCCCAGTTCCCATCCCTGGACACTTTTATTTTTCCGTTTATCATTACTCTTCACAATTCATCCTTTCATACTTTATCCCTAAGGTTAGAAATAATCGTTATTTCTACTTAAAATAAATTTCGATTTTATTTTTATTTCAACACACAAAACGTGATTTTCCGGCTAAGGATAATTGCGTTGATTTACATTTTTAAACAGAAACATTTATAAACATATTATACAAAAAAAAAAATAATTAAAAATAAAAAGAGAAACAATAATATATATTAGGAACCCGAACCTTTCAGGTTTGAAAGATAATCATAAATATATTTACAGAAATAGTTAAACCTATGATAATTCTCTCTGCTATTTACAAATTGATATAGATCTACAACATTATTTATTGTCTGTTGTCTAGCGATAAAAAAGAGTAGACATTCCAGCAGTAGGTGTCTCAAGTCCTGGATTTCCTTCCCACAATGACAGCTAGAGTCCTCAACCGTTTCAATTGTTGCTAAAAATCCCTTAAAATTTCCATGGTTCATTGTAAACTGGGTATTATAAACACTACGGTAATGAGACCAAATCCAAATAAATAAATAGTGTGTGACGTTTTGGTAACAGTGTTGTTTACACATTTGATAACATTTTTTAGATTCAGTACTTTTGTCTGAAGATGGTAACAATGCTGTTACCGAAACATCACACACTATTTATTTATTTGGATTTGGTCTTATTACCTTGGGTTTATAATCTATAATCCAAATTGTGCCTTATCATGGGTATTACAGTGGACCCTCGGTTTACGAGCACCTTGGAGTACGAGCTTTTCGCAGTACGAGCAAAATTTTTTGAAAAATTTTACCTCGGATTACGAGTGAAATTTCGCATTACGAGCAACTCGTGATGGTTGCCCGTAATCGTGATGGATGAAAATTCACTGGGATCCCTCCCTTCAGATCAGATTCGGGAAATATGTAAAATGTGGGAAACTGTGCAATTGTTCGTAGCAAGAAGAATTGCCCGAGTTTCAATTATTAAAAATAATAAATTAGTTTCGCACTACGAGCGTTTTGGAGTACAAGCATGGCTCTGGAACGGATTATGCTCGCAAACCGAGGGTCCACTGTATATGTGATACATAAATTTCGATTTTTCATTAAAAAGAAACATTTACGGTATAATTGTCAAACTTTGTTCTACAATGATAAGCCACAATATATTGTATTTTAAAATATAGTTTCTTTTCTTGAACCAACATGTTTAGAGAAACTGCGTGTGTGTGCAGCCTGTGTTGCCAATGTGGACGTCCCATCCCCCCCAATCCCAACACCATGTGCTTCCAGTGTCAACAGCAGGCCAATGACATCACTCGGGGGATTTCCCGCCAGTGCATCTTGCTACACTGCCGCGGATGTGACAGGTAAACTCTTTGCTACAGTACTACAACTCCCAAGTTGCAGTACAGCCATCATGGAACACTTCTAGCCACCATGATTATCATGGCCTGTACTACCACGTGTACTAGGGATAAAAAAAAAAAACATGTCCTGCAAACTTCCATTTCTTCTTAGTTACTTCCTTTAGAAGGCTCTAGTTGACACCACCAGCCTCTATTCTCTATTGAATCTCCAAACATCTTTGTTGTGACCTTTTCTCGACATTTGATTGTGAGAAATATTTTAGCATACCAGATATCAAGTTTCCACTCCAGTTCTTTGGTGTTGTGGGTCTGTGTTACAAAAAGAACAGCCAAATAAGTAATTTTATCTATATATATAAAAATGAATGTATGTGTGTGGTCTGTTTGTCCTTTATGCCTGACCAAACCACTCATTGGAACGTCATGAAAGTTTGGGAAGTTATTTAGTATAGTACTGGGAAGGTTTCTAGCAAATAAAATTTTTGAAATAACTTTTCGCTTTAAAATAATCAAGATAAATATTCTAATTTATCTGTTATAATTCAACAATCTGCTCTAAATATTATCATGATGATACGATGATTTTGTAATGTAGAAAATTAGGAAAGACAAAATTCAGGATGACACGGCAATTTATTTGAGACAAGAATAATGATACAATTCCAAGGCAAGATACTATTCCTTTAACTTCCAATTACCGAGGGAACCAATTAATATTGATTTTATTCAACTTATCGAGTATTTTTAAAGGGACCGGGAGAAAATGTTCACTTTATCGAGAGATTTGTTAGACAAACCTTTACTCGGGTAAAACCCGGGCGAAGCCGGGTACGTCCGCTAGTAAATATATAATTATTATTAGATATAAGGATACATATGTTGACAAAAGAATAACAACCGCACACAGCAGTAGAACAAAGGCAGTCTTTTGGTTATATACAAGGAAGAAGACTGACGGTTGAGGTGGGCCGTTCCCATTGGTCAGTTATCTTCATGCAGCGCCTCCAAGCGGCGCCCGTGTCCACGTTTCTCTCATCATTTGGTTATCGGCCCCTGCTTCACATCCATATAGGAAAACCTACTCTTTTTGTTTCTCAAAAAAAAAAAAAAATTTTCCATTTGCAAATTTGACCTTCCTATTTATTTATATATTCTATAGGTCCTCATCTATGTGTAGCTTGGCACCTGCAGCTCCAGAACACATTGTATTAGATGCACTAAACAGGACCTTTGGGAGAGGCCGCTGCTCATCATAAAACAGCTCGAGGAGCATGAACTCATGGAATTTGTGTAATCTTTACACAAGGGGATAAGAAACAACAACAACATAGGTCCTCCCTTAGAATATGTTTCCATGATGAGTTACTCCTCTAATTTTTCCATCCATTTTTCCATATTTATCTTGAATTCCTTAGGCTCTAAGAAAATAGTTGTGAGAAAAAGCACTCACTCTTTTAATGCTGTGTTTTCTCAACTTCTTGAATAAGAAGAGAGCTTCAGATCCTGAATTCTTTAAAATAGAATCTTCAAGTGATGACATCAACATTGATATTCATCATCATTGAATTATTGGTAAAAATAAATGATATTTTGATCCAATATATGCCTTTTTATTTAAATATTGACTATTGTTCTTCTTTCTTATCTCCACACTGGGTGAAGTAGAATGCGTCTGCCTTTGTCATTTTGACTATTGTTTAATTTTAGGAATATTGGCTTAAATTTTATTTATTTATTATTTAATATGTTGAGTTGTGTGCTGTCTGTACTTGAAGGTTACTGTGTTCAGATACCTGGACCCTCCAACTTATTGGGTCAACTGTGCTCTACAATCCCAGGACTTGCTGCGGATCTGCCTCAAACGTGTCCATGGCCTGGAGAAGGTAGGTACCTGCCTAGCTTGTAGAACCTCAGTATCTTTCACAGACGCCCAACTTCCCCACTCTAACCCACTAACATTTTTGTTTAATTTATTTGAAATTAAAAACTAAAATATCTGATAAGGCACAATTTGGATTATAGATTATAAACACAAGGTAATAAGACCAAATCCAAATAAATAAATAGTGTGTGACATTTCGGTAACAGCGTTGTTACCATCAATGAAAATTCAGTACTTTTGTCTGAAGATGGTAACAATGCTGTTACAGAAACGTTACACACTATTTATTTATTTGGATTTGGTCGTATTACCTTGTGACTAAAATATCTGTTTGCGCCGATTATGTAAATTTTGTTATTTTTTAGCTAAATATGCAAATTTTGATTATCTAAAGCTGCCAGCTGGCCAATAAAATCAGTCTGTTTGTAGTCAGTCTTCCAATTGGTCCAGTTCTTTGTGTCTGTACTCCAATTATTTAGCGTTTGGAGA
>CP092878.1:37604508-37625948 GCA_030710605.1 Cordylochernes scorpioides
ATCTGCAGGACCAAAGAAGCCTCACCAAACCACCTCTTGGAATGTATGGGAGCCTCAAGACAGGACCTGTATTCCAATCCTACCAAGATTGTGAATTTTATCTATGAATATAGTCTCCATGACCTTGTATAATTATACAATGGGATAATAATAAAGATTAAAAAATATTCACATCCATTTAAAATCACAAGATCTACAGTTTATGAATCAATAAAGTAAAATTTGGATTATATATTGGAATAAAATCAAATTACTTTTCGTTTGATATGTATTTTGATAATGCTTTGCGCTATCAACAACATTCAGTTTTATGGTCAAAAGTTGCTCTTTAATTATCTTTTCACTCACAGATTTTCTTATTTTATATTTTTGTTAACCATTTCTTAAGCACACACAAATATCTACAAGAAAAATAAGACCTAATCCAAATAATATTGTGACATTTCGGTAATAGTGTTGTTACCATCTTCAGAACTGGGCCTAATGATAACAACGCTATGGTAACATTGATGGTAACAATGCTATTACTAGGGGATCGATGGAAGGCTGGTTAAACCGTTTGGTTTTCGACCACTACGACCCGGGTTCGATTCCCGCATTGGACACTTTTTTCTGTTTAAAAAAAAAAAAAAAAATGCTCCAATGACACCCTATTTTTGCAAAAGTCCAACCCCACCAGCGAGTGCAAGTAACCAAACGGGGCTCTGGCACATTTGTAAGTGCAAAGTCGAACTGCTTTTCACATGTGTAGACATGTGGTGCGCTTACAGTAAAAGCAGTCACTAACTACCCACCATGATTGTCATGGCCTGTACCACGTGTACTAGGGATAAGCAAAAAAAAATGCTATTACTGAAATGTCACGCACTATTAATTGGTCTTATTACCTTGTAGCTATAATCCAAATTGTGCTATCATTCACAAATATGTAGAGGTCTGATGATACAGATCTATAAAGGGTCACCTTTCCAGTCAAATTAGACACTAAACCCATCTATTTACTGTTTCTGCAAATTAACAAACTATTTGGTTGATTCTCATGAATCCTCCATGTGGATCTTTTGAAATGAAACCCCTCCCAGGACTGACAAAGGCCACTAGCGCGAAAACATGGTCCCTAAGTGAAGTTGCCCAAGCAGATGTTGTGGGTTTGTCCTTTACCCAAATCTGCTAATTTGCAGAGACTGTCATTAGATGGCACATAGCATCTATTTTGACAGGAGAGTTGACCTTTCTCTTCCTACACATATATTTTTACTTCTCTCTAAGCTCTATGTCTTTGAATTTACTGAATACCTCATCAAAGAATTCCTTTCCAGCATATAATAAGCAAAATAACCCAATACAATAGGATGCCAATCTCATTACGATACATACTGGTGGGATGGGAAGCTGGAGAATATGAAAAACGATTTCCACTATATTAGAAATTTGTATTATCAGCATGGAGTGGTCTCTCTCTCTCTCTCTATGAAAAGACCTATAAATCAATGAGAAATAAATATTTAAATAAAATTAAAAAGGTAAAAAGAGCGAGTTGGAGAAATTTTATAGAAGAAAGTCATTCAACTAACTCATTTGGTAATGCTTATAGGATTTACAAGTCATTGAGATCGAAAAATAGGAATCTAGGATTACCTCTAATAGATAATTTACCAGATCATTTAAAGACCGACAAAATAAAAAGTTTAATGAACGATCTATTTCAGGATGATATTGGAGGTTTAGATGAAGATGATCATATTTTGATTAGAAATTATACGCCGAAATATAAAAATAAAAGTAGTGTTTATATTGAATCTAAGGAAATATATAGAGGAAACAATTTTAAAAACAAATATTAAAAAAAGCACCGGGCCCTGATTACATTAGTAACAATATGATCAGACAAGCCAAAATAAAAATAATATCAATTCTGCATCAATTATTCAATAAATGTATAGAAATGGGATACTATCCGGATGAATGGAAAAAATCATTCTTAAAAATAATTCCAAAACCAGGCAAAACGAATTATGAAGTAAATAAAAGTTATAGACCTATATCATTGACATTTAATCTCTCTAAAACATTTGAGAACATAATAAAAAATAAATTAAGTAACTATTATTTAGAGAATAATTTAATGAGCTCAAGGCAGCATGGTTTTATGAAATCTAGATCAACTATTACTGGAATGGAAAAATTATAGAAACTATATTGAAACATAAACAAAAAGAATTGACTTCCTTGATAGCTATAGATATTGTGGGTGCATTCGACAATGCATGGTGGCCTGCGATTATAAAAAGAATGGATAATGATAATGTTCCCTCAGATTTAATACGGATCATAAAATCTTATTTGAATAATGAAAGGGAGGTGAAATTTACATACGAATCAGAAACTTTTTATAAGAAACTAACTAAAGGATGTCCACAGGGTGGACCTTTATCACCACTTCTATGGAATATTTTGCTAAATGATTTGTTGATAAATTTTGAATCAATGAATGCAGATATTATATGTTATGCATTGCTGCATGTATTGCTGGAATAAGACAATTGAAGGACTAAAAACCGAAAGTGAATACACCTTAAATTATGTGATCCAATGGTGTAATAGAAATAAATTAACGATCAGTACCGAGAAAACTAATATGCTATACCTTCATAACAGACAAAAAATACCTATTAAGGTTATTAACAATATAATTAGGCCGGTCAAGCAAGTAAAAATTCTGGGAATGAAATTTTCTAATCATAAATGGAAAAATAAAGTTAACTTTACTCCACATGTAAATGATATTCTGTGTAAGGCAGGGCGTATGAAAAATTTATTATGTTCACTAAGCGGCAATTTGTGGGGTTTAGATACTCAAAAGAGGTTAACTTTATATAAAACAATAATAAGGCCTGTACTTACATACGGTTCAGAAATTTGGTTTAAATTTTTAAACAATCGTTCTAAACAAAAACAGAACTCCATGCAGTACCAGATCATTTTATGGGCAGTTAGAGCATATAAAACCACTTCATCAAACTGTGTGCATAGTTTGGCAAAAATTCCACTCCTAACAGACTATATAGAATCTAGAATAATCAAATATGATCTAGCTCAACTGTCCATTGAAAATCTAATTACTTACGAACCCCATGCTCCAAGTATAGTCAAATCATTCTTACACGCAAAAATGAAAGAAAATTTGATAATACTAATGAATTTTTCAGAAGCTTTTTTGTATCTGGAATTCCAAGATTTTTCCGTCCAAATTTTTATAATATCCAATTCATTACAGATCATGGTAATTTTGGGAAATTTTTGGCAACTATCGGCGCAGTGAAGGAACCAGGATGCTTCTGCGGAGGTGAACTTCAGGACTCGAAACATCTACTTCTGGAATGCCTAATTTTTTGGGTTTATAGGGAAAATAAATTTGGTCGTATTGGACAGCTTGATGAATTTGTAGACGATAAAGAAAAGTATAAAAATTTTGATCAATTTTGCAAATTTATTTACAACTTTCTTTTAAATTGGAAAAGGGAGAGGGAAACTTAGAAGGAAAAAAATTGCGATGCTTGCTTTGTGTGTTTTGCTTTGTTGTTTGTTTTTCTCTTTAGACAATTTTCTTTGGTTAATTATGTAAAATAATGAATTGAACAGGATTGTATATAGCCGATTTGTTGTGATGTAGAGAGAGGTATCGACGCAAATATCCCTGAGTTTGGGATATCGCGTTTCATGATGTTAATAAAGGTTATAAAGATATGGTTGAATAAACTGTCGAAACTCCTGGGAGGGTTTATCAATGATGAGCCATGCCTTCCAGATATTTCTCCATTGCAGTGAGAACAGTAGTAAAAAATGTTTTATTTTAAAGAGAAAGAAAAAAAAAATGTGCTAAAAATAGTTTGTAGAATGAAGTTTGACAATTATACAGCAAATATTTCTTTTGAACGAAAGATCGAAACTTATTTAAAGGAGAAATAACAACTATTTCTATCCTTAGGGATGAAGTATGATGTATTTTGCCCAGTACTGCCCAGTTACCATCCCTGGACACTTTTATTTTTCCGTTTATCATTACTCTTCACAATTAATCCTTTCATACTTTATCCCTAAGGTTAGAAATAATCGTTATTTCTACTTAAAATAAATTTCAATTTTTTTTTTATTTCAACACACAAAACGTGATTTTCCGGCTAAGGATAATTGCGTCGATTTACATTTTTAAACAGAAACAGCTATAAACATATTATTAGGAACCTGAACCTTTCAGGTTTGAAAGATAATCATAAATATATTTACAGAAATAGTTAAATCTATGATAATTCTCTCTGCTATTTACAAATTGATATACACAATTGACAATTAAAATAATTTTATTGACATCTTGTCAATACATGCAAAGTGCACAGTATACACTATTTAAAAAAAGATAATATGGATTATATACACTATGTACAATGGATATGGCGCCTCTGCCAGCGCTGCAGAGTTTGGTGGAGAATTGCCAGCGGGTCTCCAGCGACACCACACATTTCGCAATCTACAAAGAATGTGTAGATCGCGTACTTCGCTGCTGAGGAAATGGTGATTATTGTCTGTTGTCTAGCACTAAAGAAGAGTGGGCATTCCAGCAGTAGGTGTCTTGAGTCCTGAATTTCCTTGCCACAATGACAGCTAGAGCCCTCAACTGCTCCAATTGTTGCTAAAAATTCCTTAAAATTTCCATGGTTCATTGTAAACTGGGTATTATATGTGATACATAAATTAAGATTTTTTTGTTCAAAAGAATTATTTGCGGTATAATTGTCAAACTTGGTTCTACAATGATAAGCCGCATTATATTGTATTGTAAAAAATAGTTTATTTTCTCAAACCAACTGGAATAGAGAAACTGTGTGTGCAGCCTGTGTTGCCAATGTGGACGTCCCATCCCCCCCAATCCCAACACCATGTGCTTCCAGTGTCAACAGCAAGCCAATGACATCACCCGGGGGATTTCCCGCCAGTGCATCTTGCTACACTGCCGCGGATGTGACAGGTAAACTCTTTGCTACAGTACTACAACTCCCAAGTTGCAGTACAGCCATCATGGAACACTTCCAGCCACCATGATTATCATGGCCTGTACTACCACGTGTACTAGGGATAAAAAAAAAAAACATGTCCTGCAAACTTCCATTTCTTCTCAGTTACCTCCTTTAGAAGGCTCTAGCTCTAGTAGACACCACCACCAGCCTCTATTCTCTATTGAATCTCCAAACATCTTTGTTGTGACCTTTTCTCGACATTTGATTGTGAGAAATATTTTAGCATACCAGATATCAAGTTTCCACTCCAGTTCTTTGGTGTTGTGGATCTGTGTTACAAAAAGAACAGCCAAATAAGTGATTTTATAAATATATGATTATTATTAGATATAAGGATACATATGTTGACAAAAGAATAACAACCGCACACAGCAGTAGAACAAAGGCAGTCTTGAGGTATATACAAGGAAGAAGACTGACAGTTGAGGTGGGCCGTTCCCATTGGTCAGTTATCTTCATGCAGCGCCTCCAAGCGGCCACGCTTCTCTCATCATTTGGTTATCGGCCCCTGCTTCACATCCATATAGGAAAACCTACTCTTTTTGTTTCTCCAAAAAAAAATTTTTTTTTTTCCATTTGCAAATCTGACCTTCCTTTTTATTTATATATTCTATAGGTCCTCACCTATGTGTAGCTTGGCACCTGCAGCTCCAGAACACATTTTGGCTTGTATTAGATGCACTAAACAGAACCTTTGAGAGAGGCCACTGCTTATCATAAAACAGCTCAAGGAGCATGAACTCATGGAATTCGTGTAATCTTTACACAAGGGGATAAGAAACACAACCACATAGGTCCTCACTTAAAATGTGTTTCCAAGATGAGTTACTCATCTAATTTTTCTATCCTATCCATATTTATCTTGCATTCTTTAGGCTGTATTTAAGAAAATAGATATGAGAAAAAGAACTCACTCTTTTAATGCTGTGTTTTCTCAACTTCTTAAATTAGAGGAGAGCTTCAGATCCTGAATTCTTTAAAATAGAATCTTGAATTCCTGAATTCTTTAAAATGCCACGGATGCATTGCCAATACCATTTAGTATTAAAAAGAACCAGCAAATAATTCTCTAGCATATCAAATTTAATATAATATATGTTTTTTTATTCAGTTAGTTTGTATTTGCATATTGACTATTGTTTAATTTTAGGAATTATCATACAAGCTGAAATTTTTTTTTTTTTTTTAATATGTTGAGTTGTGTGCTGTCTGTACTTGAAGGTTACTGTGTTCAGATACCTGGACCCTCCAACTTATTGGGTCAACTGTGCTCTACAATCCCAGGACTTGCTACGGATCTGCCTCAAACGTGTCCATGGCCTGGAGAAGGTAGGTCTGAGGCCCAACTTCCCCATTCTAACCCAATAATAATTTTTGTTTAATTTATTTGAAATTAAAAACTAAAATATCTGATAAGGCACAATTTGGATTATAGATTATAAACACAAGGTAATAAGACCAAATCCAAATAAATAAATAGTGTGTGACATTTCGGTAACAGCGTTGTTACCATCAATGAAAATTCAGTACTTTTGTCTGAAGATGGTAACAATGCTGTTACCGAAACGTCACACACTATTTATTTATTTGGATTTGGTCGTATTACCTTGTGACTAAAATATCTGTTTGCGCTGATTATGTAAATTTTGTTATTTTAGCTAAATATGCAAATTTTGATTATCTAAAGCTGCCAGCTGGCCAATAAAATCTGTCTGTTTGTAGTAAGTCTTCGAATTGACCCAGTTCTTTGTGTCTGTGCTCCAATTATTTAGTGTTTGGAGATTCACCTAGTCGAAGAGGTTTGACGTTTATGTTGTCTTTCTTATCTCCACTCAATCATATCAGGGTATCAAGCTTGTAGAGACTTTTGATGGTGTCTGCTAGAGCAGAGCTCATCAATGGATAAGTCAATACATTCAATGATGTTGTTTATGTTGTTTCTTATCACCTTGTGTAAAGATTATATGAATTCCATGAGTTCATGTTCCAAAGGTCCTGTTTAGTGCATCTAATGCAAGCCAAAATATGTTCTGGAGCTGCAGGAGTCAATGATGTGGTTTGGGGTTGCAGGTTGAGTACATAGTGGGAAACAACCATTCTGTACCTTGTCTTGTTCCTGCGGGGATTTGTCCCGTAGGGTGAGGTTCCCAAACATGATGTAGGAGCTCTCCTCTATAGGGAGGAGCAGGAACCTGTAGTGCATAGTGGGAAAACCTTGCAACCATTCTGGAAAGTCATTGTCCGTAGATGACCAGACTTAAGTCTGGAAATCAAAAACTGTTGTTCTCTTGGGAGGGTATAATTGATACTTGTTCCTCCTGCTCTGTACCAGTCATGTGCAGCAGTAGATTTTATTTATTTCTAATTTTCAGCACTAGATGATACTAAGTTAATGATGGTATGTTGCCTAACAAATAAAGAACATAAACACAAGGTAATAAGACCAAATCCAAATTTAAAAAATAGCGTGTGACGTTTCGGTAACAGCGTTGTTAGCATCTTCAGACAAAAGTACTGAATTTGTTCATTCATTACTTTTGTCTGAAGATGGTAACAATGCTGTTACCTTAATGACACACACTATTTATTTATTTGGATTTGGTCTTATTACCATGTGTTTATAATCTATAATCCAGATTGTGTCTTATCAAATAAAGAACATGTTGTTCCAAGAGAGAATCCTACTCACTTTAAAATATAATACAAAATGTGTGTTCTAGGTGAAGGTGGTGGACGTGATGTTCCTGTTCACTGAGGAACACTCCATGAGGATCAAACTCCAGATCACAGTGGTGGACAAGGAACTCGAGGGACCCAACCAGCTTCAGCACCAGCTGGTGGTGGAGTTTGTGGTACAGAACCAGATCTGTACTGCCTGCCAGCGCCGAGAGGCCAAGAACTTCTGGAATTCCATGGTCCAGGTTCGCCAGAAGGTAATCCACAACTTTAGTCAAACTACAGGTTTCTGGAGATGAGGTTCTTTATCTTTATTCAATGTGATCTCGAGATTTCAGGCATCTCTGCCCATCTACAGGAGTACATGGAAACAGTTAAACCTGTCTATAGCGCCCCCTCTTGTGACTCACCAAAATAGGGTGCTATAGACAATTTGACAATTAAAATAATTTTATTGACATCTTGTCAATACATGCAAAGTGCACTATTAAAAAAAAAAGATAATATGGATTTCTATACTATGTACAATGAATATGGCTCCTCTGCCAGCGCTGCAGAGTTTGGTGGAGAATCGCCAGTGGGTCTCCAGCGACACCACGTATTTCGCGATCTACGAAGAATACGTAGATTGCGTACTTCATCACTGAGGAGATGGTGATGGCGTGGTCCTCGAGACCAACTGGAAAGAATAGGGTGCTATAGACAGGTCACTTTTAATGTAAATCGCATCGTACTACGTATTTAAAATCGGGCGCTATAGACAGGTTTAACTGTATAAACACCGTTAAGATGCTGATTTATTTATACTCTCCACTTTAGTCCAACTCTACAAAAAATGAAAGATTTGGGTTCATGATGTAAAGGTTAGCATTGAACACCTTGCTGTAGTTTCATTCAATCATAGAATATAAAATACAATTTCTTGCACTATGTTTCTTTATTTTGCAACATTACAGAGTAGCTTATGTTTATCCACCAGGCCTAGACACCAGGGGTTTAAGCCTCATAAAAGAGCACAAGTTCGTACCCTAGTTTATGCATTTACATGGTATTAATGTCCATCAAGTCAAATTTGACTTTTGATAACTATATAGACAAATATTTTCAAATTTGATCTGTTAGTGACCATCACTCGCAGCTTATATAAAAACCTTCTGGTAGTTTTCTTGACCCCTTTTAGCCAGGTCTTCCCGACATCAACGTATTTTCTAAACCATTTGTTCTTATTATGTGTCTGAAGTAGGTTAGTCTTTGTTTACATATTTGAATTCTAGGAATCCATCAGGATAAATTTCATTTTAAGATTAAAATATTTGTTCTTTTTATCTGTCCATGGCATCCTGAGTAGCTTTCTCCATATCCACATTTCCAAGGCTTTCTTCTTTTCTGAGAGTCCAGCTCTCACATCCATAAGTGACCAAAGGGAATCCATGGCATCCATGGAAAAACATGTCAACATTTTAAAAGCTTCAATTTTTTTTTCTTTCTTCTTTTCTGAGAGTCCATCACTCACATCCATAATTGACTTCAGGAAATATCAATGCCTCTACAATTCACTTCTTGTGAATGATATACCTTTATCTTTCATAATCTTGTCATCTTTGCATCCCTTCCCTAGTGCTATTCTTCTTATTACTTCCTCTAAGCAACCTCACAAATACAGTACAACCTCCCTGTAAAGGACAACACCTAATTGCAGAGCCAACATGTCCTTTAGGGAGAGGGGTTCCTCTTACCTGAGAGTTGCTAAATAGTAAAAATGGTAATTTTTAGCTATGAAAACTGTCCTTTACAGAGAGATGACCTCTAGCGCAAGTGTCCTCTCATGGAGGTTCTACTGTAATAAAACAAAATGTCCTTGTTCCAACCTGGCTGTGTAACGCTGGGGAATGTTACAGGTCAGCCACAAGAAAACCTTCCTCTACCTCGAGCAACTGATCCTCAAACACAAGATCACCTGTACAGGGATGAAACAGGCTGCAAGTAAGTAGTGGTTGACTCCTCACTCACTCTGAGTTGTATAGAGTCTTGTAATTCATCAATACCTTGTAATGTCAGCAGTTTAGATACTTCTGAAGTTCTGAGACTATTCAATGTATAACTAGTTTTCACATAGATATTCTTTCCTTTTCTTCTTTTTCTCTTTTCTGAGCGAGGATTCAATTTCTTCCCCTGCTTCTCATTTCTTTTTAGATTCATTTCTAACAGGAGAATTATCTGTATAAGACAGAATGTCTTAATAAAGGCTTGTGTGTGTGTGTGTAAGACTAGTTTTCATGGCTAGAAATCAATAGAGATGCTAAGGCACAATTTGGATTATAGATTATAAACACAAGGTAATAAGACCAAATCAAAATAGTGTGTAACGTTTCAGTAACAGCCTTATTTAAGCACTTTTGCCTGAAGATGATATCAATGCTGTTACTGAAACGTCACACACTATTTATTTATTTGGATTTGGTCTTATTACTTTGTAGAAATAATGAGTGGTTGTTATTTATCCCAAGTACATATGTTACAGGAGTAGTATAAGTCATTGTGCTGAAAATCCTCTGCAATACATTTAAATTATTAATTGGCTTCTGAGGATGGGTTTCTTGGTGTATTGTATGTTCTTCTTGAGCTTTCAGGGGGAGGGGATTACAAACCTTTCTACAGCAGTATTTGATTTATACAGTTAAACCTGTCTATAGCACCCCCTTGGGACTCACCAAAATAGGGTGCTATAGAGAGGGGGTGTTATAGACAGGTCACTTTTAATGTAAATCGCATCGTACTACGTATTTAAAATCGGGCGCTATAGAGAGGGAGGCGCTATTTAGAGGGGGCGCTATAGACACGTTTAACTATATATATTATTTTAATGGATAACTCCACCTTTGCCAGTCCCAAGCCCGGATGAAAAAGGAGGAGGGGAGCAGTAACAAGCTCGCTAAAAAACCTGGGCTCAGCTGGCCCGGCTGATAGTACCCTGTAAGGCCTTCTAATCCAGGGATACAAGATTAGTTTGTACTCCATGTTAGGAGCGGCTGCACATGGGGTCTGTTCCTCATGTCAGAGGCGGCCATTTTCTTTTGGAGCTAAATCGGCCTGCCACTGAGTAGTGCTCCCAGTCTTAATGACAAAGGCATTCTACTTCACCCAGTGTGGAGATAAGAAAGAAGAAGAAGATTTTATTAGATAATAAAAAGGCATGTATTGGATTGAATAAAAGATTTATTTGCCAATATTTATGTTGGCTGAATGCCAACCTTTATCAAGGCATTACATTTTTGTATAAACAAATTTAGCGCCGCATAGTGTTATAATATCACAGTTGTGATTTGTGATGCAACTGTGATATTATAACACTGTGCGGCGCTGAGTTTGTGTATACAAAAATGTAATGCCTTGATAAAGGTTGGTGTTCAGCCAAACGAAATATTGGCAATTAAATATTTTATTAAATCCAATACATGCCTTTTTATTATCTAATGATTTAAATATGGATTTCTCTATTTTCAAAACGATATTATTTTATATAAACCATTGCTTTTCGACAACCATAACCTGGGATCAAATCCCACCTTGGGTACTTTTTTTTTTCGAAAGAAAAAAAAAATGCTTCAATGGCCCCCAATTTTAGTAAAAGTTCAACCCACTAGTGAGTGTAAGTAACCAAATGGATGAAGCACATGTAATTGTAAAAGTCAACAGTTTTCTACATGTGTTGTTGACATGTGGCACTCTTACAGTAAAAGGCAGCTGTTAGCTACCCACCATGTGGCCAGCTGAGCCCAGGTTTTTAGTGAGCTTGTTACTGCTCCCCCTCCTCCTTTTTCATCCGGGCTTGGGACCGGCAAAGGCGGAGTTGATATGTTGTTGTTGTTTCTTATCTCCTTGTGTAAAGATTACACCAATTCCATGAGTTCATGCTCCTCGAGCTGTTTTATGATAAGCAGCGGCCTCTCCCAAACATTATCATGACCTGTACCACATGTACTTGGGACAAATAACAATCATGTTGCAGGCCAATGATAATCATGATGGGTAGAAGGTTTGTGGCTGCTCGTACTGTAAGTCTTAACACCCCATGTCTACCCATATAGAAACAGCTTTGACTTCTGCATTTATAAGGTGTCATAGTCTTATTTGGGTTACTTTCATTCACTGGTAGGGTTAGACTTGTGTTGTACAGGAAATTACA
Source organism: Cordylochernes scorpioides (assembly GCA_030710605.1). Classification (NCBI taxonomy): domain Eukaryota; kingdom Metazoa; phylum Arthropoda; class Arachnida; order Pseudoscorpiones; family Chernetidae; genus Cordylochernes; species Cordylochernes scorpioides. The sequence continues at coordinate 37,616,446 of CP092878.1, forward strand.
CCCTTGGACAAAACTTAAGGAAGTGGAAAGTCTTTGATGTCACCAATTGTCTATTTTTTTCTAAGGAGACAATAAAAATTTGTTCACACTTAGTTATCTCGTGTGTCTTCAAAAAAGGTCACTGTAATATCTTTCTGAGGTATTGTCTCTATCCTGATATACATACTCTTCTTTCTTATCTCCACTCAATCATATTAGGGTATCAAGTTGTGACCCTTGATGGTGTCTGTTTGACAACCATCATGACTGGGTGAAGTAGAATGCGTCTGCCTTTGTCATTAAGACTGGGAGCACTACTCAATGGCAGGCCGACTTAGCTCCAAAAGAAATGGCCGCCTCTGACATGAGGAACAGATGCCATGTGCAGCTGCTCCTAACATGGAGTACAAACGCTGCTCATCCTGTATTCTTGGATCAGGAGCCCTTACAGGGTACTATCAGCCAGGCCAGCTGAGCCCAGGTTTTTTAGTGAGCTTGTTACTGCTCCCTCTCCTTCTTTTTCATCCGGGCTTGGGACCGACAAAGGCGGAGTTGATATGTTGTTGTTGTTTCTTATCTCCTTGTGTAAAGATTACACAAATTCCAAGAATTCATGCTCCTCGAGCTGTTTTATGATAAGCAGCGGCCTCTCCCAAAGGTCCTGTTTAGTTCTGTAGGAGTTGATATACATACTAAAAGGTACCACTTCCCTAAGTTTTGTCCATGAGTGTATATATATGTGGTGATTTGTGAAGCAGTCATGGTAGTTTTTTGATGAGTGGTAAGTACACACAGGAGAAAGGATCCAGAGGCAAAAACCGTGAGGAGTAGATCAAGAGGGAAGAGCAAAGGTCTGAGGATCACTCAGGGAAGAACTGGTGTTGAGACCACCTCGGGGCAAACAGTCCTGATCATCACATTCAGCTGCTTTTTGGGGTGTCAGTGGAAGAATGGTGTAAACCATTGGTTTTCGACTGCTACGACCCAGGTTCGATTCCCGCATTGGGCACTTTTTTCTGTTTAAAAAATAATACCTCAATGGCCTCCAATGCAAAAGTCTAACCCCACCAGTGAGTGCAAGTAACCAAACAGGGCTCCGACACACTTGTAATGCAAAGTCGAACTGCTTTTCACATGTATAAACATGTGGTGCACTTACAGTAAAAGCAGTCGCCTTCTTCTACCCACCATGATTATCATGGCCTGTACCATGTGTACTAGGGATAAACAAAAAAAAGAGCTGCTTTTCAAACCACTTTGAGTAAGATAAATTATCCCCAGGGAGTGAAGGCTGGACATCTGGTAACCAAGGGGTTTGTTTTGATCCCGCTATTTTATATTATCTTCCCTTTCTTTATACTCCCACACAAGCCATTTTATTTATATACAGTAGAACTACCTCCCTGTAAAGGACAACACCTAATTGCAGAGCCAAAACTGTCCTTTAGGGAGAACTGTCCTCTTACTGGAGAGTTTCTAAATACAGTAATCCCTCGTTATCACGAACTCGGATTATACGAACTCTCGGTTTGCGCGAACCGTTTCTTTCCCCCCATTAAATTTCAATGCTTTCCAAAGAGATTTTGCCGGTTAAGACGAAATATTCGGTTATGACGAAATACGAATTAAATTTACCCCCCAGCAGAACTAATCAATCGGTTAAAACGAATTCTAATATGTTTTTAAAGGCGAGTTATAAGTAAAACAATAAACTATTAAAACAACAAAAACGCCGTTGATATCAAGTATTGGCTCTCTTTGTCTTTTGTGTAAACATTCGTCCTTTGTTTGTTATGATGAATCATTTTCTATGAAACCATCCCCTTGGGGTCGTTCCATGTACTCAATCAGTGGAAAATTTCGACTCTATTGTGCCAGTATTGCTGTTTTTCTCGACTGATAAATGTAGGGGCCATGGTGACCCCTGCCAGCCAGCAGCCAAGGAGCGCACGCTTTCACGGAATTTCACAGAATATTATATTATTCTTATTTTTATACAAAACATATATTTAAAAATATTAAATATAATATAAATAATAAAAATATATTCTGTGAATAATAATCTGTTTAAATCGAGCTCTCAGAAGATAATGCGCTTGAAATAAAAATTATTAAATTCTAAATAATCGAAGTGTGAATTGTTTGAGCTTCCCTGAAAAAAACCTACATAAACATGTCATCTAAACCGCGAAAAAAAAGCGCCATTGATCTTGCCTTAAAAAGGAAAATTTTGGACGAAGTTGCACGTGGAGTGTTATCTAAGTCGCAAATTGCCGAAATTTTTCAAATTGCGAAATCCACATTATCAACCATTCTAAAAAACAAAGAAAAAATAGATGCGGCTGTTGCCTCAGGGTCTTCGAGCTCTTCAAAACGACTTCGAAAAGCATCCCATCAAGACGTGGAAGATGAGCTTTTAAAATGGTTTAAAAAAAGTAGACAAAATAATATTCCTGTATCCGGCGCACTTGTCAAAGAAAAGGCTAAAGAAATAAGTGTCTCATTGGGTGTGGAAAAAACAGCTTCGTTTTCACTTCCAGAAACAATGCTTGATGAGCCTGAAGAATGGACCAAACTCCTTTCAGCTACAAACCCAGCTGAGGCTTTGACTTTCCTGGAGTATGTTGCCCTGGATGAAGGATTGGAAATTTGCGGTTCACCCGAATTAGAAGAAAAGAAGAAGAAACAGAAGACGATGAGGTGAAAGAAGAGATAATGATGCCTACTAGAGGGGAAGTAATCGCGGCCCTCAAAACCCTTCAGAAGCTGTCCAAAACCTCTGCGGATATTGATGTTCATTTTGAAGATGACCTGGATAAAATAAGAAGGGAGTGTCTGAAACAGTGCCCAATCAAATACCACCAAAAACTATAACAGACTCTCTGAAGCCTGCAGAGAAAACCCAGATATAGGATACTCTATGCATACTGCATATGCTGCATACACATAAACATTGTATGTACCAAGTATATTATGTAAGTTGTTTCTTTTGTTGTTCTTTTTTATTTGTGTTTTAAAATAAACTTATATTCTCATGTTATTGCCTTACATTGTGATTATATTATCCATATTGTCTTTTAAAATAAAATACTTTATGTACATACATATACATAATTGTTGTTCCTTAAAATTATGAAATATTTTCATTAATATTGTTTTCAAATAAATTTATTCGTTATTCTTCAGAAATGTAGTTTTCTTACTCATCAGTAGTACATAAGTACAACCCCCGGATACCACGAATTCAATTCGTCTAATACGAATTCGGTTTATACGAATTCTGTATATATTCTTTATATTCGGTATATATTCTTAAGACGAAAAGGGTATTTCGTTCTCCCGTTGAGTTCGTCTTAACGAGGGATTACTGTAGTAAAAATGGTAATTTTGACAATGAAAACTGTCCTTTGTAGAGAGGTGTCTGCTGAAGGGAGGTTCTACTGTATTTCTAAATATTATGACATATATAAAGGAAAGTAGAGAGTAGTGTTACCCCCAGTCAGATGGGGAGTTATAATAGAAACAGATTATATGAAGGCAACAGATAAGATTGTGATAGCCAGAAATTAAGTCCATATAGGCCTTTTAACTAAGGCTCAAAGTTGACATCCTATTTCTGGTGAATGTCACCTACCATGACAGAATAAGTTGAATTATCCCTACTGCAAAAACCTTGGACCTACACAGAGATCAAATACAATTTCACGCCATCACATTTATATATGTTTATATATTTCACATTAAAAAAAAAAAGTTTTTTTTTAAATGCTCCAATGGCTCCCGATTCTTGCAAAAGTCTAACCCCCACCAGCGAGTGCAAGTAACCAAATAGGGCTCTGGCATATTTTATAAGTGTAAAGTTGAACTGCTTTTCACATGTGGTAGACATGTGCTGTACTTACAGTAAAAGCAGTCACCTACTTCACGCATACTTGGGATATATTGGGATAAATAAAAAAAAAATGATCACACATATTTATGGAAAAAAAATGGATTTTTTTTTAAAGAATCAAATAGCATAAAAGTGAAACTGTACTGGGATCAGGTTGATTTTAAGAGAAAGGTATTTTCTGATTGTGAAATTGAAATTTTCTGATGGCTTAGGTCGTCTGTCGGAATAAATTTGGTCAATATTGTGGATATAATTTTTAAAAAATCAATGATTAGGGGATATTTTATTCCAACAGATGGCGCAAGTCAAAGCAAATATGAGTTGTGCAATGATGAGATGTTTTTTTTTTTTTAATTTACTTAAAATAATGAGTCTTTAAAGAATTTTGAAATTTTTTTTCACCAGTATTTTTTCAATTGTGCTAAGATGATAAGGCATAATTTGGATTATAGATTGTAAACACAGGGTAATAAGACCAAATCCAAATAAATAAATGGTGTGTGATGTTTCAGTAACAGCGTTGTTACCATCTTCAGACAAAAGTACCGAGTGCTGTGGTATAATTTCTCATTCAATACTTTTGTCTGAAGATGGTAACAATGCTGTTGCGCCAAAACATCACAAATCTATTTATTTATTTGGTCTTATTACTTTGAATTGTGCTAAAAAATCAACAAATCTTCTTTCTTATCTCCACACTGGGTGAAGTAGAATGGGTCTGCCTTTGTCATCAAGACTTGGAGCACTACTCAGTGACAGGCCAACTTAGCTCCAAAAGAAATGGCCGCCTCTGACATGAGGAACAGACGCTATGTGCAGCCGCTCCTAACATGGAGTACAGACTCATCCTGTATCCCTGGATCAGGAGCCTTTACAGGGTACTATCAGCCGGGCCAGCTGAACCCAGGTTTTTTAGTGAGCTTGTTACTGCTCCCCCTCCTCCTTTTTCATCCGGGCTTGGGACCGGCAAAGGCGGAGTTAATCAACAAATGTCTCATTGAAGCTGTGTGTGACCAGATGGAATGGACTTTCTATTTGACCGAAGAGACAACGCCATGAAGTTCTCCCAGTTCATCCTCAATGTGGTGCCCAGCAGGTAACTCTGTTGTTTTCACTCATTTACTGACTTAGGCGAAACAATAAATTAGTCCCAATTATCTGGAATCTCGTGTCCCAATTTAAAAAAAATACACTGGAACCTCCCTGTACACTTAAATTCAGAGTCAAAGTGTCCTTTAGGGAGAGGTGTCCTCTTACCAGAGAGTTGTTAAATAGTAAAAATGTTAATTTTGCTAATGGAAACTGTACTTTGTAGAGAGGTGTCCTATAGCAGCAGTGTCCTCTCATGGAGGTTCTACTATATATGTTTTAAATTTTAATAATTTTCAAATTTGCATAGGTGCATTAATATTGGTTCTAATTTTTTACTCTCTCTCTAGGGGGTCAATGGAAGGATGGTCTAAAACGTTGGTTTTTGACTGCTACAACCCAGGTTCAATTCCCTCATTGGGAAATTTTTCTGATTTAAAAAAAAAAAAATGCTCCAAAATGGCCCCTGATTCTTGCAAAAGGCCAACCCCACCAGCGAGTGCAAGTAACCAAACGGGGCACATTTGTAAGTGTAAAAGTCTAACTGCTTTTTAAATGTGTAAACATGTGGTGCACTTACAGTAAAAACAGTCGCCAACTTCTACCCACCATGATTATCATGACTTGTACCACATGTACTAGGGATAATAAGAATAAAAAAATGTTTTTCTTTGTCTTAGGCTTTTATACTGTTCCTTCAACTATGAATAATATTCCTTCCATATTCTCTATGGAGCCAGTTGTCCCACCCAAGCAAATGCTGACAAAGGTTGTGTTGTTTGCTACAGGAGGGTGTTCTCTAAGAAGCTCATCTCCCAAGACATCAGGAACAACACCAAGGACTACAAGACCACCTTCAGTGTGGAGATTGCCCCCATCTGTAAGGTCAGTCCTCAAACTGTACCACACCTCCGCTACATTTGAACATAACAACCCCTTCTTGAAAATAAAGATACTTCGGCCAGTAAATCTTTTTATTACCTCGACGTTTTGACAAAAATCTTTTGTCCTCGTCAGGAGCAAACAAAAGATTTTTGTCGAAACTTTGAGATAATAAAAAGATTTACTGACTGAAGTATCTTTAATTTTTGAAAAACTATGAATGCCGGCCAGGCAGCCTCTATCTTTATGATAATAACCCCTAATATCATCTGGGAACATCTTAGTGTTTTTACCTTTAAAGAAATATTTAATTTTATTATTATTATGTAGTTAAACCTGTCTATAGCGCCCCCTCTAAATAGCGCCTTCCTCTCTATAGCGCCTGATTTTAAACATTAAAATGTAAACATTTTACATTAAAAGTGACCTGTCTATAGCACCTCCTCTCTATAGCACCCTATTTTGTTGAGTCCCAAGAGGGGGCGCTATAGACAGGTTTAACTGTATTATATTAATTATCTATTATAGTTATAAAGAAAACATTCCCAATTTTAACACAAAGCTGGCAGAACTTTCTGGTCTTATTTGGTCTGATCCATTTTTCCTATTTCCACAATTACTTATCATAATAGAATTAAGATAAAAGTATGATAAAGTACAATTTGGATTATAGATTTTAGACACAAGAAAATAAGATCTAATCCAAATAATTTAATAATGTGTGATGTTTCGATGACATGGTAACAATGCTGTTTCCGAAATGTCACACACTATTAAAACATTTGGATTAGGTCTTATTTTCTTGTGTCTAAAATAAGAGAAAAAGATTAAAAATATAACCCTCAACTATGTCATTGGTTAAAGAAATTTTGGCATTTCCCAATGAGTACAACCCAAATATATTTCATGGACTGAACAGGTACAAGTTATCTCAGATGTTTGAAACAAAGGTTTGAGGATCCCTGGACCATCACAGACATCGTCCTTTAAACAAAGTGAAAAGGACAAAATTAGAAATATCTTGTTTTAAATCAAGAAGCATCTTGAAATTTGTATTTTTACTTTTATTATATATTTGCAAGTATGATAATGTACAATATTTGGATTATAGATTTAGAAACAAAAGTTAATGAAATGTTTGTGAATCAGAAACAGCATTTTGTTGGAATCATCAGACAAAAAGTACTGAATGTATTTATTTTTGTATTTATTATATATATCATTCAATATATTTTTGATGATGGCAACAATGCTGTTATCGAAATGTCATGAACATTTCAATAATTTGGATTTGGTCTTTTTACTTTTTATTATGTACACTCATGTACAAAGTTTTAAAGAAATGGAAAGTCTTTCAAGTCGCCCGTCGTCTGATTTTTGAAGGAGACAGAGGCAATTTTGTTCACACTTGGTTATCTCGTGTCACTGGTCAGAAAGGTCACTGTAATATCTTTCAGAGTTATTGTCCGAATCCCAATATACATGCTAAAAGGTACTACTTCCTTAAGTTTTATTACAATTTTGTTCACACTTGGTTATCTCACGTGTCTTCAATAAAGGTCACTGTAATATCTTTCAGAGTTATTGTCCGAATCCCAATATACATGCTAAAAGGTACAACTTCCTTAAGTTTTATTACAATTTTGTTCACACTTGGTTATCTCACGTGTCTTCAATAAAGGTCACTGTAATATCTTTCAGAGTTATTGTCTGAATCCCAATATACATGCTAAAAGTTACAACTTCCTTAAGTTTTGTCCATGAGTGTATCTTTCAGAGTTATTGTCTTAATCCCGATATACATGCTAAAAGGTACAACTTCCTTAAGTTTTGTCCATGAGTGTATCTTTCAGAGTTATTGTCTGAATCCCAATATACATGCTAAAAGGTACAACTTCCTTAAGTTTTATTACAATTTTGTTCACACTTGGTTATCTTGTGTCACTGGTCAGAAAGGTCACTGTAATATCTTTCAGAGTTATTGTCTGAATCCCAAAATACATGCTAAAAGGTACAACTTCCTTTAGTTTTGTCCATGAGTGTATTTGCAAGTAGCTTTAGAGATTAAGAATACTAAAATAGAGTATATTATCAGTACTGGACATTAACTTCAATCAGAAAGAAACAAAGATACTAGATTATGAGAAAAAATACTTTAAGAGACAATTTAAAGAAGCCTTTTACATCCAAAAGAAATGTGCTACAATTAACAGAATGGAAGAAAGAGGAAATATCAATGATATTTACAGATATGATTTAATGATAAGGCACAATTTGGATTATAGATTATAAACACAAGGTAATAAGACCAAATCCAAATAAATAGTGTGTGACGTTTCGGTAAGAGCGTTTGTTACCATCTTCAGACAAAATAATTGTTTTTTATCAGGTTGTCCCAAAAGTTTGTAAACATATTATAATTTATATTTTGAAAGTATTTACAAACTTTTGGGACAACCTTGTAATTCTGAAACTTGGCCCATCTGCTGATTGGCCACCCTTGATATAGAACATCAGAGATTAACTCATTCTTCTATAAGAATTCTGTTCAGTTCAGATGGTAACAACGCTGTTACCGAAACATCACACGCTATTTATAGTCGAACCTCTTTAATTCAACACCCCAAGGGATCAAAGCTTTCGGTTGAATTAAAGGAAGTGTTGAATTAAAGTTATTCAGATGATTAGCTACTCATCTAGCTCACTAATGTCTTCTTTTTAGATTAATTATATAGCATTTTAAGAGTGAATTAGTCACTCATAAAAATAAATTCGTCACTTTTTATGAGTTTCTCGCCTTTAACAATAAGATTGTTTGTGTAAAAATCAAAAGACAATATCATAAAGATTAATTAAATACATTTGAGATTAAGTCCAAAACACTAATATAGAGGCAAATAACCACAAAATAAATTAGAAACAGATTTTTTGGATAAATTGGTGTTCTTGTGGGGCCAGGAAGCAATTTTTGCGAATACAAGTAAACCATCCTTCCCTTTCTCCTGATGTAATTCTACTGATTGCATCAGTGTTAACCTAACGTGATGTCGAGGAAGCAGCAAACTTACCAATGTTTTAATTTTGCTAAATGATAATTCAATTGGATTCAGCATATATGAATATGGTGACAAAAACTTCACACTGCTTCTTAGCAGACTAACAGATGTTTCTGCGGATGTGTGCGCTCTTGCATTATCCATATAGAAATATTAAATCCATATCGCAGGGCTACAATTTCATCAAGCTCATGTAAAAATTCAACAAAAAGAGTGGCCGAGGTAGCACTCTTTTAACGGCAACAAACTCATTAATGACGAATTTATTTTAAAAAGTGATTGATTCACTCTTAAAATGCTTAAATATTAATTGAAACCATTGTACTTTTTATTTTTTGATTAACTTTCAGTGTCAAGGACAAAATGAACAAAAACAAAAGTCGGTGGACTTGAGGGTAACACCCTCGATTCCTGACAGACATGAACCCGGGATTGAATCCCACGTTAAAATTTGTTTAATATGTGAATAACCTTCACATATTATTCACTGTTTCAATTATCATAAACTAGGTTGTTCTTGTTGAGCAGTACCTAATAAAGTGATTTTGAACAACAAAGGACAAAATGGCATTAATACATATTTTTGAAACATGATTATACTGTAC
>CP092878.1:37626048-37649733 GCA_030710605.1 Cordylochernes scorpioides
TTTATAATTTATTAGGTGGTTATTTGCTCCTATATTAGTGTTTTGTACTTAATGTCAAATGTATTTAATTAATCTTTATGATATTTGTCTTTTGATTTTTACACACAACAATCTTATTTTTAAAGGCGACAAACTCATTTTAAAAAGGTGACGATTTTTTTTTATGAGTAACGAATTCACTCTTAAAATGCTATATAATTAATCTAAAAAGAAGACATTAGTCTTCTTCTTCTTCTTTCTTATCTCAAAGCCATGATAATCATGGTGGGTAGTTAGCGACTGCTTTTACTGTAAGCGCACCCCATGTCTACAGTAAAAGCAGTCACTAACTACCCACCATGATTATCATGGCTTTGAGATAAGAAAGAAGAAGAAGACTAATGTCTTCTTTTTAGATTAATTATATAGCATTTTAAGAGTGAATTCGTTACTCATAAAAAAAAAAGAAGACATTAGTGAGTTAGATGAGTAGCTAATCATCTGACTAACTTTAATTCAACACTTCCTTTAATTCAACAGAAAGCTTTGATCCCTTGGGGTGTTGAATTGAAGAGATTCGACTGTGCGTTTGTGTAAATAGTTTGTGATGTTTCAGTAACAGCGTTGTTACCATCTGAACTGAACAGAATTCTTATAGAAGAATAATTTAATCTCTGATGTTCTATATCAAGGGTGGCCAATGAGCAGATGGGCCAAGTTTCAGAATAACAAGGATGCCCCAAAATTTGTAAATACTTGCAAAATATAAATAATAATAATGTTTACAACCTTTTGGGACAACCTGATAAAAAAAATTATTTTGTCTGAAGATGGTAACAACGCTGTTACTGAAACGTCACACACTATTTATTTATTTGGATTTGGTCAACAACAAAAAGCCTTTATTTAGGGTCACTGACCCTATACAGGATTCACCAGAGGTATGCATAAGAACAAAGCAGTGAGACAAAGGAAACAACGATATAGACAGAAGAAAAAGAAAAAAAAAACAAGAAAGAGAAAGAGGGAAGCAAGAAAAACAACACAAAAAGAGTAGCAGTAAGAAAGTGAGGAGTGAGTGTCACTTGGCCTTCTTCTGAGATATGGACTTGTGGAAACCATAAAACGCCATAGCAATATACTTATTCTGGGTCATATTGTCAATTATTGATGGAAGTGAAGCACAGAGTTGCCCAGTTTTGAGCATAAGGGTTCTTCTTTCTTCTTTCAGAGCAGAGCAATCAAAAATATAGTGAGTGATTTCATTTTTTAGTTTTGAATTACCGAAGGTACAAATCGGGTCCTCACCACAGAGCATCTTGGTGTGGTTTTCTCTAAAAAAACTTGAAAGTATTCTAACTTGTGTGAGTAGTCTTACAACCGGGAAAGGAAAATCCCCTAAAAGGTATCCCTTCGTCATGAAAGATATGTGAATGTCTTTGTAGTGAGAGTATAGCTTAGATTTATCCATTCTTGTAAGGTCGTTTTGTATAGATTGGTCTGCCGCTGTTTTTAAGAGCCCTGTAATCGTGCTCCTCAGCGTTTCAGGATCATCACAGGAAACAAGTGCAGGGGATCCATTATTGTTAAGCAGATTGGTGAGCTTTTTAATGAAACCGATGGGTGTGCCCGAAGCATTAGACAGTCCCCGTGTTCTATTAAAACATATACGTGGCAATCTGTCACTGCTCATATTCAACACCCCCAGCCAATACTTCTGGGTTAATTTTAAAGCTGTTACACTCAATGAGATACGACCGGTTTCTAATCTGATTATGTAGCCTGGAGTGTATCTGGGCAGATTCAGGAACCTACGGATAAATATGTCTTGTATACTGTCCAGTAAGTCTTTATGCTCTGTTGCCCACAATGGAGCGGCATACATCAGGACAGCTCTCACTATTGTATCAAAGAGTTTGATTGATAAATTTATTGACTTTGTTTTTGATTTTATTAATATTGTGTGTGTGGCGTTAATTGCTGTAAGTGCTTTTCCTTTACAGTAATTTGCCGGGTGAGTAGTTGTTATTGTTGGTGTCAGAGGTAATCCCAAGTATGTATATCTTGAAGTTATTGTTATGGGTTTATCATTCCAGAACCATCTATCCTTATTTGAGGGTTTACCTCCATTACGGAACAAAATAATCTTTAACTTGGACTTATTTAGTGTCATTAAGTTCTCATCGAGATATTCTTTCAGTATTTTGATCTTCTTTTGGAGGTTCATCCTGGACTCACCTATAATTGCTATGTCGTCGGCGTACAGCAATAAATGGATATCTCCAAATTCTGGCAAATTTACACTCGTCAGGTCTGAATTATTATAAATTTCGATTAAGTCCGTGATAAATAATTATTTGGATTTGGTCTTATTACCTTGTGTTTATAATCTATAATCCAAATTGTACCTTATCATTAAAAGCATATCTGTAAATATCATTGATATTTCCTCTTTCTTCCATTCTGTTAATTGTAGCACATTTCTTTTGGATGTAAAAAGGCTTCTTTAAATTGTCTCTTAAAGTAATTTTTCTCCTAATCTAGTATCTTTGTTTCTTTCAGATTGAAGTTAATGTCCAGTACTGTTAATATACTCTATTTTAGTATTCTTAATCTCTAAAGCTACTTGCAAATACACTCATGGACAAAACTTAAGGAAGTTGTACCTTTTAGCATGTATATTGGGATTCAGACAATAACTCTGAAAGATACACTCATGGACAAAACTTAAGGAAGTTGTACCTTTTAGCATGTATATTGGGATTCAGACAATAACTCTGAAAGATATTACAGCGACCTTTATTGAAGACGCGCGAGATAACCAAGTGTAAACAAAATTGGAATAAAACTTAAGGAAGTTGTACCTTTTAGCATGTATATTGGGATTCAGACAATAACTCTGAAAGATATTACAGTGACCTTTATTGAAGACACGCGAGATAACCAAGTGTAAACGAATACAATAAAGCATCAAGGGCTGCGTGTCTTTATTAAAACGAAAATTTACGAGCTTTCGAGCACATACGCCCTTCTACAGGAATTAATAACACACTAATAATAAACCAACCTAGTTTGAAATATAATTTATATACATATAGCTATTATTTTGCATATCTGCTTAACTAGAATAATATTAAAATGATTGAATTTACATGTAGGTATAATAATTTGGAAAACTAATTCTAAAATATATGAGGTAATATGATACATTAAAGTAAACTTATTTTGTATTTTACAAATTTTGCAACTTACAAGGAATCCCATTAGACATGTGATATCATATGCTATGAATGAATTTGTATTATCTTATTGTATTTAAGTCTATTGTATTATATGCTTCTGGTAAATCTATTTTGCGATTTATACTATTGTATTGCTTGGACACTATTGCTTCAATTATTAATCTTTGATATTTGTTACTTATATTGTTGTAATGTGCTTTAGGTTCATTTAAGTTGAATGTATGTCCTGTTGAATTAGAGTGTTGTACTATTAAAGATAAAGGGTCATTTCTGTTTATATTTCTTCTGTGCTCAATGATTCTATTATATAATTTTCTTCCTGTCTCCCCCACATATCTGGCATTACAGTTATTGCATTGTATGGAATAAATTACTTCTTTTCTGTGTGATATGTGTTCGGTTTGTCTGTTTTTTGTTATCGGGTTTCTTAAGATATCTGATAGGCTGGGTGAGTTACTATAAAAGGTTTTTATTCCAAATTTATCTAATGTTCTGGAAATATGGATAGATTTCGGGGAATATGGAATGTAACAATTTTGCCTGTATATTTTAGTTTTTTGTGCTATCATGTTAGATGTGACCTGTTCCTGATAGAAATGTTTTAATATAAATGTTTTAGGGTAACCGGCTGAAGATAAATTCTGGATAACTGTCTGTGTTTCATGATTTTTGTATAGATTTAGTGAACAATGAGTATAAATTCTTTTAGTCAACGTTTTCACTGTGTTAATTTTATGACTGATGGGGCAAAATGAAGAAAACCCTATATAATTAGGGGTGAAAGTAGGTTTGTAGTAAACTGTAGTTTGTAATCTATTATCTATTTTCATTATATTAATATCTAAAAATGGCAATGTGCAATTATTTTCTTTTTCTATTGTAAAGTGTAAGCTATTGTTGTAATTGTTGAGAGAGGCTAAGATGTTGGGAATCTGTTTTTCGGTACAAATGCAAAATATGTCATCTATATATCGTCTGTATAATATGATATCTGCCGGGTATAATGAAGTGATCCATAAATCTAATTCTCTCATTACTATTTCGGCTAATGGAGTTGACAATGGGCTTCCCATAGGAGAACCCTTAATTTGTTTATACTGTTTCTGGTCAAATGTGAAAATGTTAACTCTAAGACATAATGTGATTAAACCTATTATTTTATCTATTGTATTAGGGTCTATCTTATTGTTATCCAAAAAGGTTTTAGTAGTTTTAAGTATTAAGCTGTGGGGGAGACTGGGGTATAAGGCCTCTACATCGAATGATACCAAACTATGTTCTCTTTGATAATTGTAATTGGTTATTTCTGTGATGAATGTTGGAATATTGGCTATTGACATTGGAAATACGCTATTCTTAATTAATGACTGTAAAAATATTGTAACATACCTGGCTATTGGTGCTAGTGGTGAGCTGTGATAGGCTACTATTGGTCTTAATGGGATCCCTTGCTTGTGAACCTTGGGTTTTCCATATATGTAACTCTCAGAGTCTAAATTAGACATGAATAATTTAAATTCATCGTTGGATATCATATTGCTTTTGGCCATTCTGTTTATTTCTTTTTTGAAGTATGAGTATTCTCGTTTCTTGTTAATTTCATCAACTATTGTAAATATGGTTCTGTCCTCTAATATGTTGTTCATTTTGTTTATATAATCAGATTTGTCCATCACAACAGTCATCCCTCCTTTGTCTGCACTCGTGATGATTATATCTTGTCTATTTTTGAGATCATTTAAGGCTGCTTTATCTCTGTGGTTATTCGGCGGCATTTTGTTTGGTTCTTTTAAAATGTTTATTACAGTATTTCTAATGGTATTCTTATCGTAGTTATTGAGCTTACCGATGGCTGCTTCTATTCCACTAATTATTTTGACGGTCTGTGGTTTGCCTATTGGTCTATGTTTTAATCCTTTAGATAATATGTTGACTTCATCTTTGCTTAACACTGTCTTGGAGAGGTTGATCACATTAACTGCATCATCTTTTCTACTTATAGCTGGGAAATCATATTTTGCCATTTTTAGATATTAATATAATGAAAATAGATAGTAGATTACAAACTACAGTTTACTACAAACCTACTTTCACCCCTAATTATATAGGGTTTTCTTCATTTTGCCCCATCAGTCATAAAATTAACACAGTGAAAACGTTGACTAAAAGAATTTATACTCATTGTTCACTAAATCTATACAAAAATCATGAAACACAGACAGTTATCCAGAATTTATCTTCAGCCGGTTACCCTAAAACATTTATATTAAAACATTTCTATCAGGAACAGGTCACATCTAACATGATAGCACAAAAAACTAAAATATACAGGCAAAATTGTTACATTCCATATTCCCCGAAATCTATCCATATTTCCAGAACATTAGATAAATTTGGAATAAAAACCTTTTATAGTAACTCACCCAGCCTATCAGATATCTTAAGAAACCCGATAACAAAAAACAGACAAACCGAACACATATCACACAGAAAAGAAGTAATTTATTCCATACAATGCAATAACTGTAATGCCAGATATGTGGGGGAGACAGGAAGAAAATTATATAATAGAATCATTGAGCACAGAAGAAATATAAACAGAAATGACCCTTTATCTTTAATAGTACAACACTCTAATTCAACAGGACATACATTCAACTTAAATGAACCTAAAGCACATTACAACAATATAAGTAACAAATATCAAAGATTAATAATTGAAGCAATAGTGTCCAAGCAATACAATAGTATAAATCGCAAAATAGATTTACCAGAAGCATATAATACAATAGACTTAAATACAATAAGATAATACAAATTCATTCATAGCATATGATATCACATGTCTAATGGGATTCCTTGTAAGTTGCAAAATTTGTAAAATACAAAATAAGTTTACTTTAATGTATCATATTACCTCATATATTTTAGAATTAGTTTTCCAAATTATTATACCTACATGTAAATTCAATCATTTTAATATTATTCTAGTTAAGCAGATATGCAAAATAATAGCTATATGTATATAAATTATATTTCAAACTAGGTTGGTTTATTATTAGTGTGTTATTAATTCCTGTAGAAGGGCGTATGTGCTCGAAAGCTCGTAAATTTTCGTTTTAATAAAGACACGCAGCCCTTGATGCTTTATTGTATTCGTTTATAAATTGTACAGGGTTTTTCATTCTATAACCAAGTGTGAACAAAATTGTAATAAAACTTAAGGAAGTTGTACCTTTTAGCATGTATTTCGGGATTCAGACAATAACTCTGAAAGATATTACAGTGACCTTTATTGAAGACACAAGATAACCAAGTGTGAACAAAATTGGAATAAAACTTAAACAAGTTGTACCTTTTAGCATGTATATTGGGATCCAGACAATAACTCTGAAAGATACACTCATGGACAAAACTTAAGGAAATTGTACCTTTTAGCATGTATATTGGGATACAGATAATAACTCTGAAAGATATTACAGTGACCTTTATTGAAGACACGCGAGATAACCAAGTGTGAACAAAATTGTAATAAAACTTAAACAAGTTGTACCTTTTAGCATGTATATTGGGATCCAGACAATAACTGAAAGATATTACAGTGACCTTTCTGACCAGTGACACGAGATAACCAAGTGCGAACATAATTGCCTCTGTCTCTTTCAAAAATCAGACGACTGGCGGCATCAAAATACTTTCCACTTCTTTAAACTTTGTACATGAGTGTACATAATAAAAGGTAACAAGATCAAGTCCAAATTATTGAAATGTCCATGACATGTCGATAACAGCATTGTTGCCATCATCGAAAAATATTGAATGATATATATATATATATATAGATGGAAAATTTGCCGGGAGGAAATTAATCCATGGAAGCAATGGTCGCCTCTCCCGTCAAAATAAACGTCAGAAACTGACGCCATCTATTGACCGTCGCCGCAACTAGTCCGCCCTAGACTGACGAGGGCCATTAGCCCGAAACCATGGTCTCTAGGTGGACGCTTATCAGTTTGCCAAAGTTGGTGTTGTGGCTTTGTCACCGACCCGATGCCGCTAGTTGCGGCGACGGTCAATAGATGGCGTCAGTTTCTGACGTTTATTTTGACGGGAGAGGCGACCATTGCTTCCATATATATATATTAGATAATAAAAAGGCATATATTGGATTTAATAAAATATTTATTTTGCCAATATTTCGGCTGGCTGAACGCCAACCTTTATCGAGGCATTACATTTTTTTGTATACACAAACTCAGCGCCGCATAGTGTATAATATCACAGTTGAAATCAATTAAAATACAGAGTAGGTGGGAAAAATTTGTGAATGAAAAAATTATTACAAAAATTGCAATCAAATATGTAAAATATATAAAAATATTAAAGGAAAAAAATGAGTTCTATCTTTATATTTTAAAAAATTTGTAATAAGTACATAAAAATAATTCAATAATAATTCAATAAGAGATAAATGTAAAAATATATGTATCTATTAAAACATTTGAAATTAAATATAAAATGATTTAAACAATAAACTGTATGAACTTTTTTAAAACGTTTAACAAAAAAATGTGGGTATTTAAAAAATTCATTTCAAAATTTAAGGAGATCGATTTATATGTAAGTAAAAAAGAAATTTCTTTTTTACTTACATATAAATCGATCTCCTTAAATTTTGAAATGAATTTTTTAAATACCCACATTTTTTTGTTAAACGTTTTAAAAAAGTTCATACAGTTTATTGTTTAAATCATTTTATATTTAATTTCAAATGTTTTAATAGATACATATATTTTTACATTTATCTCTTATTGAATTATTATTGAATTATTTTTATGTACTTATTACAAATTTTTTAAAATATAAAGATAGAACTCATTTTTTTCCTTTAATATTTTTATATATTTTACATATTTGATTGCAATTTTTGTAATAATTTTTTCATTCACAAATTTTTCCCACCTACTCTGTATTTTAATTGATTTCAACTGTGATATTATACACTATGCGGCGCTGAGTTTGTGTATACAAAAAAATGTAATGCCTCGATAAAGGTTGGCGTTCAGCCAGCCGAAATATTGGCAAAATAAATATTTTATTAAATCCAATATATGCCTTTTTATTATCTAATGAATTAAATATGGATTGCTCTATTTTCAAAAAAAATATATATATATATATAATATAATAAATACAAAAAAAAGTACATTCAGTACTTTTTGTCTGATGATGGCAACAATGCTGTTATCGAAATGTCATGAACATTTCAATAATTTGGACTTGATCTTGTTACCTTTTATTATGTACACTCATGTACATAGTTTAAAGAAGTGGAAAGTCTTTTGATGTCAAAATAAGACCTAATCCAAATGTTTTAATAGTGTGTGACATTTCGGAAACAGCATTGTTACCATGTCATCGAAACATCACACATTATTAAATTATTTGGATTAGATCTTATTTTCTTGTGTCTAAAATCTATAATCCAAATTGTACTTTATCATACTTTTATCTTAATTCTATTATAATAAGTAATTGTGCAAATAGGAAAAATGGATCAGACCAAATAAGACCAGAAAGTTCTGCCGGCTTTGTGTTAAAATTGGGAATGTTTTCTTTAAAATATAATAGCTATTAATATAATACAGTTAAACCTGTCTATAGCGCCCCCTCTTGGGACTAACCAAAATAGGGTGCTATAGAGAGGAGGTGCTATAGACAGGTCACTTTTAATGTAAAATTTTTACATTTTAATGTTTAAAATCAGGCGCTATAGAGAGGAAGGCGTTATTTAGAGGGGGCGCTATAGACAAGTTTAACTGCATAATAATAATAAAATTAAATATTTCTTTAAAAGTAAAAACACTAAGATGTTCCCAGATGATATTAGGGTTATTATCATAAAGATAGAGGCTGCCTGGCCGGCATTCATAGTTCTTGAAAATAAAGATACTTCGGCCAGTAAATATTTTTATTACCTCGAAGTTTCGACAAAAATATTTTGTTTGCTCCTGACGAGGACAAAAGATTTTTGTCAAAACGTCGAGGTAATAAAAAGATTTACTGGCCGAAGTATCTTTATTTTCAAGAAGGGGTTGTTATGTTCAAATGTAGCGGAGGTGTGCTACAGTTTGAGGACTGACCTTACAGATGGGGGCAATCTCCACACTGAAGGTGGTCTTGTAGTCCTTGGTGTTGTTCCTGATGTCTTGGGAGATGAGCTTCTTGGAGAACACCCTCCTGTAGCAAACAACACAACCTTTGTCAGCACTGAGAACAACACTTGCTTGGGTGGGACAACTGGCTCCATAGAGAATATGGAAGGAATATTATTCATAGTTAAAGAAATGGTATAAAGATAAAGGTCTGAGAAAAAGAAAAACTTTTTTTTTATTATTATCCCTAGTACACGTGGTACAGGCCATGATAATCATGGTGGGTAGGAAATAGGCGACTGCTTTTACTGTAAGTGCACTACATGTTTACACATGTGAAAAGCAGTTAGACTTTTACACTTACAAATGTGCCCCCTTTGGTTACTTGCACTCGCTGGTGGGGTTAGACTTTTGCAAGAATCGGGGGTCATTTTGGAGCATTTTTTTTTAAATCAGAAAAAAAGTGCCCAATGCGGGAATCGAACCCGGGTCGTAGCAATTGAAAAACAACTGTTTAGACCTTCCTTCCACCAACCCCCTAGAGAGAGAGAGAGTAAAAAATTAGAACCAATTTAAATGCACTTATGCAAATTTGAAAATTATCAAAATTTAAAACATATACAGTAGAACCTCCATGAGAGGACACTGCCGCTATAGGACACCTTTCCACAAAGGACAGTTTCCATTTGCAATATTATCATTTTTACTATTTAGAAACTCTCCGGTAAAAGGACATCTCTCCCTAAAGGACACTGGCTCTGCAATTAAGTGTACTTTACAGGGAGGTTCCAGTGTATTTTTTTTAATTGGGACACAAGATCCCAAATAATTGGGACTAATTTATTGTTTTCTGTGGGTCAGTAAATGAGTAAAAACAACAGAGTTACCTGCTGGGCACCACATTGAGGATGAACTGGGAGAACTTCATGGCGTTGTCTCTTCTGTCAAATAGAAAGTCCATTCCATCTGGTCACACATACAGCTTCAATGAGACATTGGTTGATTTCTTAGAACAATTCAAAGTATTAAGACACCAAATCCAAATAAATAGTGTGTGATGTTTTGGTAACAGCATTGTTACCATCTTCAGACAAAAGTACTGAATGAGAAATTATACCAGAGCACTCTGTACTTGTCTGAAGATGGTAACAACGCTATTGCCGAAATGTCACACACTATTTATTTGGATTTGGTCTCTTATTACCTTGAGTTTATAATCTATAATCCAAATTGTGCTTTATCATCTTAGCACAATTGAAAAAAAACTGGTGAAAAAAATTTCTAAATTCTTTAAACACTCATTATTTTTAGAAAA
This sequence comes from Cordylochernes scorpioides, assembly GCA_030710605.1. Classification (NCBI taxonomy): domain Eukaryota; kingdom Metazoa; phylum Arthropoda; class Arachnida; order Pseudoscorpiones; family Chernetidae; genus Cordylochernes; species Cordylochernes scorpioides. The sequence continues at coordinate 37,636,740 of CP092878.1, forward strand.
TTAAAAAAAAAATCTCATTATTGTACAACTCATATTTTACTTTGACTTGCACCATCTATTATAATAAATATCCATATAATATGAATATCCACTAATCGTTGATTTTTTAAAAATTATATCTACAATATTGACCAAATTTATTCTGACAGATGGCGTAAGCCATCAGAAAATTTCAGTTACACAATCAGAAAATACCTTTCTCTTAAAATCAACCTGATCCCAGTACAGTTTCACTTTATGCTTTTAATAAAATTCCATTTTTTTCATAACTATATGTGATAAATGTAAAATATATAAATCTGATAAAGTTGTATTTGATCTCTGCATAGGTTTTACAGTAGGAATAATTGAACTTATTCTGTCATGGTAGGCGACATTCACCAGAAATAGGATGTCAACTTGGAGCCTTAGTTACATGGCCTATGGACCTTCTATTTCTGGCTATCAGCATGCTTTGTCACATCCAGCCTTGGCCCAACAGTCCTGCGTCACCTGTGGGTCCAGCGACCTGACGTTAGCCCACCGGTACTGGTCCTGTCGCTGTCCTCTCATCTGGGAGACATTTACCATCTTTTCCCCCTGACCTGCAGGGCTACTGGGTCTTTGGGCAAGGCCTGGATGACAACGCCCTGGCCATCCTGACATCTACCAAGACATGTCTCTATAAGTATCATCTCAACATTGAACTGAGAGATCCTGTCCTTGTCTGGAGGAGAACACTCTCAAGATGGAGGATCCTCCCTTCCTGAGAACAGTTTTTTTTTTAATATATATTTATCACCAAATTGTAAATAATTACATTTATCTTTGTTTAATTTATCTTTGATTCTTGTAACAATTGGCTAAGAGTGTCAATAAAATATACAGTAAAACCCCTCTATAGTGAACCCCATTGGGACGGGACTTTTGGTTCACTATAGCCATGGTTCACTATAGCCACGGTTTGGGTATTTAATTTTTTTTTTGAGGATATAATTAAAGGGCATGCGCAAAAAAAAAAAAAGGCTACCTCTTAATATTGGCTGCTTTTTTCCCCCTAAAAATTAACCTATTTCTATATATTAAAGCTGTATATTAAAATAAAAACAAAATCATGTGAAAATATTGCCTTTTTGATCAGTTCCTCTGATAATTTAATTAGTATAAATGCAACCTGCCCCCCATATGTCAAAAAAATCCAAGAAAAGTATACCTTATATATAAAAATTAAATAAAAACTTTATTAATAATATTTTAAAAGGTATAAAAATATATTTTATATAAATAAATATTATATTACAATATAGGATACAAAGGCTTACTTGAAGAAGTCTGTTATTTTTTTCTGCTTTAACATATTCCTCAAAAATTTGGTTTCATATCTAGCAAAGAAATCTTCTTTTTTTTTTTTTAAATGAAGCTTAGCTTGTACTAACCACGTAAACAAGGCTTCTAAAAGTGGATAATGACACTGACGATAGCGGCAATAGTTGGGATTGATTCCTCTTTGTAGCATTTTTTTTTTTATAGCCTTCTTTTTTGCCCCATATCGTAGAAATGCTACTTTTGCTCATTTTCATTTTCTTCCGAAGTTCCGCTTGCGATGTACCACTCTCAATAGCTTTTATAATGGTTAATTTCTTTTCAAGTTATATCTTGGTACGAGCGACTTTTTCTTTGGCACTTCCATTATCTTTTAAAACTGGTTTTAATAATTTAATCATGTTTTAAGGAATTTTCCTAATGTAGAGTTAAGAAATTTAGTTTTCAATAAGGCATGAAAAATTTATAAAAGTGCGCAGTATAAAAATAGAACGTGAATAAAAACACCCAATGTCGCTAAATTCTTTGTTTTGAATTGCGATCTGTGAGCTAGAGCTCACACAAAATTTTAATTAGTTTCGAAAATTATAATTTTGGAATTTTAGAATTAAAATTAAAAGTTTGTTATAAGCATGGTATTTTTGATAGAATTTAATATTTTGGGACCAAAATTGGGTTCGTTATAGCGATAGTTCGCTAGTTTGAAAAGTGAAAAGTTCGTTATAACGATGGTAATTTTAATGGAATGGAATTGGGATTTTCGATGGGTTTGTTATATCCATGGTTCGTCTTAGCGGGGTTTTACTGTATATTGAATTGTCAATGGTTGAGTTCACATAATCTGTTTCTATTATAACTCCCCCATCTGACTGTGGGTAACTACTCTCTCTACTTTCCTATATATATATGTCATAATATTTAGAAATACAGTAGAACCTCCCTTCAGAGGACACTTCTCCAAGTAAAAGTACCCAAGTACCCAATGTGGGATTTGATCCCAGGTTGTGACTGTCGAAAAGCAATGGTTTATATAAAACTAGACGTATGACCCGGCTTCGCCCGAGAATTCCCCCGATTGCAATTTCCTTCATACTGAAAGTACATCAATAATAAATATTAGAAGTGGCAAAGAATAGCAATACATAAGTAACACATAAACAACAGGAAAAAAGTGTGTGTGATGGCAAAAATTGTATTATATTAGTGTTTAGGTATTTGATTTAATTAATATAGTTGATATAATAATATATATTTATATTATATATAATATAAATGAGTTTTAAAAATTGTAAAAAAAAAGATGCATCGGCCGGGAATCGAACCCGGGGCCACCCGCGTGGCAGGCGAGCATTCGACCACTGATCCACCGATGCTTATAAAAAATGGCCATATTTGGGTATTCATTCCATTCCGGATTACTCCGCGTAAAAAAAAAAAAGTTCTTCAAATGAAAAAAAGAAATAGCCAAAAATACTAATCAAAATGTAGCCGAAAATTTTCCTCAGGTTTATAAAAAGCGACATGCAAAATTTGGTACCAATTGGTTCAGTAGTTTTTGAGTTTATCGCGAAACAGACACACATGTGACATATATATAAACCATATACTCCTGTAGAAGGGTTTGTAACCCCCTCCCTGAAAGTTTGAGAAAAATTTACAATAAAGCAAGAAACTCATCTTTGGAAACCCGTGTTTTATATATTATTTTATATCTATATATAGCAGAGGAATTTACTTTTCAGCACAATGGTTTATATTACTTCTTCCCCAACACCTGTAACATGTGTACTTGGGATAAATAACAACCACTCATTATTTCTTTTTGATTTTCCATAAAAATTGGCACTCTATTAGATTGTTTCAAGCAAACAAAGACTAGTTACATTGAATGGTTTCAGAACTTCAGAAGTATCTAAACTGCTGACCTTACAAAGCTGAGGAAATTGATGAATAACAAGACTATAAAAACAAGGTAATAAGACCAAATCCAAATAAATAAATAGTGTGTGACATTTTGGTAACAGCTTTGTTATGACACAAGGTAATAAGACCAAATATAAATAAATAAATAGTGTGTGACATTTCGGTAACAGCATCCAACGCTGTTACTGAAACATCACACACTATTTATTTATTTGTATTTGGTCTTATTACCTTGTGTTTATAATCTATGATCCAAATTGTGACTTATCGAATTACAAGACTCTATACAACTCAGAGGGAGTGAGGAGTCAACCATTACTTACTTGCGGCCTGTTTCATCCCTGTACAGGTGATCTTGTGTTTGAGGATCAGTTGCTCAAGGTAGAGGAAGGTCTTCTTGTGGCTGACCTGTGACATTCCCCAGCGTTACACAGCCAGGTTGGAACAAGGCCATTTTTGTTCTATTATTTGGGAGGTTGCTTAGAGGAAGTAAAAAGAATAATAGAACTAAGGAAGGGATGCATTGATGAAATTGGACAAGATTACAAAAGATAGTGTTGTTGTTTCTTATCCTCTTGTGTAAATATTATACAAATTACATGAGTTCATGTTCCTCAGGCTAAAGATACAGTAGAATCTCCATGAGAGGAAACTCGCGCTAAAGGACACCTCTCTATAAAGGACAGTTTTCATTGACAAATTTACAATTTTTACCTTTTTGCAACTCTCTGGTAAGAGGACACCTCTCTCTAAAGGACAGTTTTCATTTGCAAAATTACTATTTTTACCTTTTTGCAACTTTCTGGTAAGAGGACACCTCTCTCTAAAGGACAGTTTGGCTCTGCAATAAGGTGTCCTTTACAGGGAGGTTGTTAGAACTCATGGCATATTGTATGCATATATGTAAATATTACAACTATTTTCATTTTTTTTTTTTTTTTTGTGTGTGACCCCTCAGCGAAGGGGAATCTATTTTTTTGCTGTTTCTTCTCCTCTTTTCACACACCGGCCCCCACCCCCTGTCGAGAGAATGTAATCGTCTGCCGGCCGGATGGACAGTCCAAGTACCTACCGACCAATCGGAGGGGCAGAGGGGTCAAGAGGTCCTGGCGCTGGGCCAGAGTTGGTGACACAGCTGTGCCAAGTAGACAAGAAACAATGGTTGCCTGTAAAGTCGGTTTTACGTGACAACGGTAGAATATTTATTGATATGAATATAATGAAATTGCACAATAGGAACAAGGAATTGAATGAAGATAAGAATTGCACAAATTTTAACTATAGAAATATATTTTGTTTACTAAAACATTGTACATGTAAACTTAAACTTAACTAATTCCTATTTGAGTGATTTTGTTGAGGATAGGACGATGATAGGAGAAATATGAAATGAAAGGAAGTGTTTCTGCTGTAATGTGTCTTGCGAAAGTCAAGTCGATAGTTGTTCCTTTTAACGTAGTTGACCTAGAAACGTTTGATACGCAATCAAGATTATACGTATTTTTCATGAATTTAAGAAACGAGTTGTCAGGCTTTACGTTTTTGTTAAAATCACCACACAGAAGAATCGGTATACTAGAATCAACTTGCACGAACGGTGGCACGTACTGGCTGTTGTGAATGTACGGACCGAGTCCTTGCCATAGTAACATTCCAATATCCTGCATACAAGCTCCTGGATGAATATATACAGCACCGAGTATAAACTTGAAGCTAGTATTAGCGGCGAAGCAAGTAACTTCAGTCATGCACATGTCACCCTTGGTTTTAATGACACGAGTTACGTCTGTAATCGCAACTTGGAACACCTCCGCCGTAGATGTCGATGAAAATTTACGATAGATCGCCACTCCACCAGCCGCGTTGGTATTTGAAAATCAAAACACTTATTCAGATCGAAGGTTCAAATTTTTGCTAAATAAATTTGAAATTAAATAAAATTTGTAATTGTAAATGATGAAGTTGAAAATTAAAACATTTACTTAAATTGGATGTTAAAATTCTTGCTCAACACAGTTTAAATAAAGTTTTCTTATATCTGCCACTTTTTCTTAATATTTGTAATTTTAAAGAATCAATTCGAAAATCAAAACATTTATTCAGATCGAAGGTTCAAATTTTTGCTAAATAAATTTGAAACTATTTAAAATTTGTAAAATAATAATTAATTAATTAATTAATTTTAAACTAATATAATTTACTTAACACTATCAACATTTATCAATAGTATGACATAACCTATAAACTCAGTTTCTCAACTTTTGTGTCAATCTAACAATTAATCAATCAATCATAGTTTACGATAATGAAATATCAGTGTACAATTATTTACCTTTATTGTTGTAGTTGTTGTAAATGACGAATCTAAGCACTCCACATTTTCACTACAGACACAGCTGACGATACTTTAACCACACGTGTGAACTTGTATTATGACGCTTTCTTGTTTTTCCAACGCCAAGAACGTTCGAGAAAGACAAAGACAGAGACAAGCATGCGCCGATTCAATGCGCCTAATTCTCTAGCGCTGCGCGCGCAGCACTCTCGTTCTATGACTCATCGTAACGTTACCGGGCGTTACACTTTTTCATAAGTGACTCCCAGCCGCAACCTAATTTAAGACGTTGTCACGTCAAAAAGCCTCGCGGGGGCTTGCCCAAGATGACCTCCGGGAACTTCGTCCATCTTCCATAAACGACCATACAAGCGGTCTGAGAAGGGACTGGGTGGCTGACATCTCAAAGAAAGGTGAAGCCGAGACGAATCTTTGAGAGATTCGCATAGTGGTTGGAGTACGTCGAGGGCGACGAATTGTGCTTCATCTGAAGATACCAGGAAGTTCGTCGAGGACGACGAATTGTGCTTCCAAGGCTGGGGGGCTCGGGCAGGCCGACCTAACAACTGAGAGGAACTGTTTTTTTTTGGTGAGCACTCTCTCACACGCTTTCCTTTTATTTCCTAAATTGATATATTTTTTATGTTAATCTAGCATATTTTTTTGTATTTTTTCTTTCTTATTTTTACTAAGTTTTCCATTTCGTCAATATCATCATTTTTTATATTTTCTTTGTTAAAAAACATTAAGTTGCATGCAAATTTTAGAATACACAAGAAAAATAAGTTTTTCATATATTTTTTATCCATTATTTTATAGCTATCAAAAAATTAAACAAAAGCTTTATATGTGTAGCCTTTTGTTGTCTTCCTTTTTTCTTGTTTGAACACCCAAGGCAGCTAAAGGGCAGCTAAAGCTAAGAAAACTAACTTACGACCATTTTTTGGTCACATACCTGAGGGGGGGCGTCACCACCTGGCGCTTATCTTTTGTTAGCCCCGCTTGTGTACACAGGGAAAAACAGTCGTTCAGTAGATAACGTCTGACTCGCCACCTCTTTCTCTCTCGGCTGGCTGCCTGGATTTTTTTTGCTCTAACAACTCGTCGTGTGATTATTTCTCACCTCACCACATCATTTACCACTATATTGTCACATTGAAAGTCGACAGGATAAGATCTGACCGGGAAGCAAATCCCTCATATACCAGAGCATGAAGAAACAAGAAGCCAAGCCACGATGATCGAACAAACCCACAACCAAGTTCCACAAGAACCAACGACCGACGCTACTGTAGCCGCTTTCCTTCGAACTCTCACCCTCTGTCTCGACCAACTTTTAAACCGTGAGTCTGAAGAAGCAATCACCTACGACGGAGATGAACCTGCCGCACACTTCTTCTCACAACTTGAGTCTCAGCCGAACTTCCACAACTTAGAGCCAGCATGCCAAGCTCGAAAGGCTCTATCATCACTCAGAGGCGAACCTCGCAAAATTGCACAAGACTTAGCTCTACTCAATAAGACTTATGAAGAGGTCAAGGAGTCACTCTGCGCCGTCTATCCCCGACGCCCTAGCTTCACTCTTCAAGAGTTCTATGAACTTAAATGCACATCGATGGCCGAGATCGAGACCTACTACAAGAACAAGGTCCGAATAGGATTGGCGATCAACCTCCCTAAGAGTGCCATCGTGCAAGCACTATCCAACGGTGTGCCACGTAACTATGGCAACCTTTTAAAGATGGCACAACCCTCGGGACCAGAAGAATGGTTATGCTTAGCCCAACAGCTGACCTACGAAGGGGATAACACCAGCACTAAAGCTGCCCAACAACGATCACCGCGCCAGAGCAGAGCACCTTCCACCACCGTGGACAAGACCCCACCATATCCTTGCCGTTACTGTGGCCAGAATCATTGCAACAAACAATGTCGTAAACAACCATTCGCCGCCGACAATACTCTCCTTCACCAGGTACAGACTCCTGAACAGAGGTCTTCTCTCCGGGATGCGCAAATCCATCCCATCAAGCAAGCTATCACAAAACCAATAGCCACGTCCCAAATTTATCACGTCGCACCTTCCCAAGTCCCAATTGAACAGACTTCCCAAGTACAAATTGCACAGACTTCCCAAGTCCCAATTGAACAGACTTCCCAAGTACAAATTGCACAGACTTCCCAAGTCCCAATTGAACAGACTTCCCAAGTACAAATTGCACAGACTTCCCAAGTTCGAATTGAACAGACTTCCCAAGTCTCAATTGCACATACTCCCCAAGATCCCACTACCCCTGATCCACATGAGCTGTTTGTGGAAGATGAGATGTCCAAGAACCCTCAACATGACAACCGCCAACTGTTAGAGGACACAGCCCTTAGTGACTCTAGCACGCCGGACAAGCGAGACAGCCCCAGTCTCAGTGAGGAGAAGTGCTACGAGAGCTTTGGCGACTGCGAGCATTCCGACTGTAGTAGAGTAATGGAAAACCCCACTGGAATAATTTCTTCCAACAACGCCGTCCCCTGCCAGTCTACGCCACCACGAGCGGATCAAGCCGCCTACGTCCCGCGGACTCGTCTACACGCCATGTACGGCAACCACATTCCCCATCGGGACTTTCCAACATGAACCAAGTCTTCAACACAACCCAGCTTCGAAGTCCAACAGAAGCCCATCAACAGTGAGTGTTTAACTTTATTGTGATTTCATCCGTTTACATTTTTGCTTGTTATATATATCACATCCATGTTAGCCCACTTTTAGCACAGTTCATGCTCTAAATAACTTATCTCATATCAATTTTAAAACCATAATATGCTACAAGCTTCAAGCTTACAATGCCTTATTTTATTCTCAATAACATGTTCTCTCGAAAATTTTTCTTATCTTACACCATCGCTCTTGAAAAAAAAAAAAATTCTTTTTCTTTAATTTTTCGTACATCAACTTATGTTTTTATGAACCAATGACCAAATTTTCGCTGAACCTCTCAGTCTTTCTGCAGTGAATCTATTCCTACATTGAAACTTAGGTTCTGAAAGTCAAGGCTTTTTTTTTCAACCATTCGACCTCAGAGGTCTTATTTTTGTCAATTGACCGCAAAGGTCCACTTTTTTTTCACTCGACCCCGAAGGTCTTTTCTTTTTCACGTACGCGCATGTCCATTATTTGTTAAATTTATTAATTTTAGTGTCATCAAGAGAACCGCACATAAGTTGTCTGCCTAATCAATCTTCTTCATTCTAAAGTATCTCTGTAAAATGTCTCAATACGTTTTGTTGACGAATGCTGCAGAGATGACTATTTGCTCCAGCCTCTTTCTAATGGCTTCCTTTGTTCATTTTAGAATGTTGAACCACTTACTTTAGAGCTCTCTTACTTTCCACCGTTTCTTTCTCTTCACCTCCTCATTCACGTATCCATATTGTACATAGCTATGATTGTCCATACCTACACTCTGTACCATATTAACCTACACATAAAATTAATTTGTATATAGCCTTTTATAACCTTGATATTTTCAAAATCTCCCATAAATGTCAAACTCCCCGGTGTTGTAAAACTGATTGTAAATAGTATTTACTTGTGTACTATACAATATTTTATTTACATAAAACTATGTCACCATTACCTTAACTAATTTTAATTGTAAAATTATTTTCTCTATTCCTGGCTTCTCCAGCTTTAAATATACTTAAACCATGTTCAGCCTTCTTCAACGGGGGCCATATGTCATAATATATGCTCTTCCAGGATTAATAAAACAATCCAACAGCCGACGAGAGAGAGATGGGCAGCTAAAGCTAAGAAAACTAACTTACGACCATTTTTTGGTCACATTCCTGAGGGGGGCGTCACCACCTGGCGCTTATCTTTTGTTTGCCCCGCTTGTGTACACAGGGAAAAACAGTCGTTCAGTAGATAACGGCTCACGCGCCAGTTTTTTCTCTCTCGGCTGGCTGCCTGGATGATTGCTCTAACAGCTCGTCGTGTGATTATTTCTCACCTCACCACATCATTTACCACTATATTGTCACATGTAGCCTTTTGTTGTCTTCCTTTTTTCTTGTTTGAACACCCAAGGCAGCCCAAAACAATATCAAAACTTTAGGTTAAAGTTTTTATTTTGTTAAAAAGGGGGTTTGTGGAGCGTTTCGAATTTTTCTTTTCCTCCACGAGCTTTTTTAATTACCCCTTTCTTAACAGAGGTTCTAATGTATATCATTCACTAGAAGAGAATTGTAGATACATTGGTATTCCCTGTGGTCACTTATGGATGTGAGAGCTGGACTCTCAGAAAAGAAGAAATAAAATAAAAAAGAATTGAAGCTTTTAAAATGTGGACATGGAAAAAGCTATTCAGGATGCTATGAACAGATAAAAAAGAAATATATATTTTAATCTTAAAATGAAATTTATCCTGATGAATTCCTAGAATTTCAAACATAGACTGACCTACTTCAGATACATAATAAGAGCAAATGGTCTAGAAGTTGATGTTGGCAAAAATTGAAGGAAATGAGGAAGACCCGGATAAAAGGGGTCAAGAAAACTACCAGAAGTTTATTATATAAGCTGTGGGTCTTCTTCTTCTTTCTTATCTCCACTCAATCACACTAAGGTATCAAGCTTGTAAAGCTTGTTGATGGTGTCTGCCGGGGAAGAGTAGAGCTCATCAATGGATGAGTCAATGTGGGTGATGTTCACCAACAGATCAAATTGAGAATATTTGTCCATATAGTTACCAAAAGTCGACTTGATGGACATTAAAACCATGTAAAAGCATAAACTAGAATCTGTACTTGTGGTCTTTTATGAGGCTTAAACCCCTGGTTGTGGATAAACATAAGCTACTCTGTATTTTTTATAGCAATATTGTGTTGTTGTTGTTGTTTCTTATCCCCTTGTGTAAAGATTACACAAATTCCATGAGTTCATGATCTCATGGAATGGGGTATAGGGGTGCAGCTTTCGTTGAACATAGCACCATGATCCAGGCACACTTTGGTGAAAGTCTGACTTTGCCTGTAGTTTGAGGTCGTTTCTAACATGGAAGCCTTTGCTGCCGACTCTAATATGAGTACAGACACAGCTCCTCCGTATTCCTGGAGTACCGGGTCAGTTGAACTCTGGGATTTTTAGAGAGGGATTTTTAGAGATTTTTATAGCAATATTGTATTTGTGTGTTAATTAAACAAGTCAATAAGTCTCCGGAGATAATTTTATTTTTTACATTTTATTGCCAACTCTAGCTTCCGTAGCCCCTCTACAGGAGTACAAAATTTATATCACACCATTTATGCCATTGATCTACTAAGAGGTTCCCTTACTTCAAGGTTCCTCTATATTAGAATCAGCCACCACGTGGAGCCGGACATTATATGAAGCAACTCCACTACTTTAGGAGCATATCACCGAATATCTTTAAGGTTTGTAACTCAGCACACACACATATATAACTTTACACTCTGTATTGTTGCAAAATAAAGAAACATAGTGCAAGAGAAATCATATTTTATATCCTATCTATGATTGAATGAAACTACATCAAGGTATTCAATGCTAACCTTTACATTCCAGACCCAAATCTTTCATATTTTGTTCAGTTGGACTAAAGTTGTGAGTATAAATAAATCAGTTAGCATCTTAACAGTGTTTATAAAGTTAAACCTGTCTATAGCGCCTCCCTCTCTATAGTGCCCGATTTTAAATACGTAGTACGATGCGATTTACATTAAAAGTGACCAGTCTATAGCATCCTATTCTTTCCAGTTGGTCTCGAGGACCACGCCATCACCATCTCCTCAGTGGCGAAGTACACGATCTACGTATTCTTCGTAGATCGCGAAATGCGTGGTGTTGCTGGAGACCCACTGGCGATTCTCCACCAAACTCTGCAACGCTGGCAGAGGCGCCATATTCATTGTACATAGTATAGAAATCCATATTATCTTTTTTTTTAAGTAGTGCAAATTGTGCACTTTGTATGTATTGACAAGATGTCAATAAAATTATTTTAATTGTCAAATTGTCTAAAGCACCCTATTTTGGTGAATCACAAGAGGGGGGCGCTATAGATAGGTTTAACTGTTTCCATGTACTCCTGTAGATGGGCAGAGATGTCTGAAATCTCGAGATTACATTGAATAAAGATAAAGTAACTCATCTCCAGAAACCTTTAGTTTGACTAAAGTTATGGATTAGTTGGCATTACCTTCTGGCGAACCTGGACCATGGAATTCCAGAAGTTCTTGGCCTCTCGGCGCTGGCAGGCGGTACAGATCTGGTTCTGTACCACAAACTCCACCACCAGCTGGTGCTGAAGCTGGTTGGGTCCCTCGAGTTCCTTGTCCACCACTGTGATCTGGAGCTTGATCCTCATGGAGTGTTCCTCCGTGAACAGGAACATCACATCCACTACCTTCACCTGGAACAACCACACACACATCATTCGTATTATATTTAAAGTGAGTAGGATTCTCTCTTGGAACATGTTCTTTATTTGATAAGGCACAATTTGGATTATAGATTATAAACACAAGGTAATAAGACCAAATCCAATGATAAGGCACAACTTGGATTATAGATTATAAACACAAGGCAATAAGACCAAATAAAAAAATAGTGTGTGACATTAAGGTAACAGCATTGTTACCATCTTCAGACAAAAGTACTGAATTTGTTCATTCATTACTTTGTCTGAAGATGTTAACAATGCTGTTACTGAAACGTCACATACTATTTATTTATTTGGTCTTATTACCTTGTGTTTATGTTCTTTATTTGTTAGGTAACATACCATCATTAACTTAGTATAATCTATTGCTGAAAATTAGAAATAAATAAAATCTACTGCTGCACATGACTGGTACAGAGCAGGAGGAACAAGTATCAATTATACCCTCCCAAGAGAACAACAGTCTTTGATTTCAAGACTTAAGTCTGGTCCATCTACGGACAATGACTTTCCAGAATGATTGCAAGGTTTTCCGAATATGTACTACAGGTTCCTGCTCCTCCCCATAAAGGAGAGCTCCTACATCATGTTTGGGAACCTCATCCTACGGGACAAGTCCCTGTAGGAACAAGACAAGGTACAGAATGGTTGTTTCCCACTATGTACTCAACTTTATATACTCAACTTGCAACCCCAAACCACATCATTGACTCCTGCAGCTCCAGAACATATTTTGGCTTGCATTAGATACACTAAACAGGACCTTTGGACCATGAATTCATGGAATTCGTATAATCTTTACACAAGGGGATAAGAAACAACATAAACAACATCATTAAATGTATTGACCCATCCATTGATGACCTCTACTCTAGCAGACACCATCAAAAGTCTCTACAAGCTTGATACCCTGATATGATTGAGTGGAGATAAGAAAGACTACATAAACGTCAAACCTCTTCGACTAGGTGAA
>CP092878.1:37662888-37690584 GCA_030710605.1 Cordylochernes scorpioides
ATAACATATAAATACAATTTTAATCTAATTGAATAGTAGCAGGTAAAAAGTAAATAAATATGGGGAAAATAAAAACAAAATTATTTCAAATATTATTTAAAATATAATCCTGAAGATATTTTAAAAAGAAGTCCTTTATGGATGTCTCTCTGTTTTTTCCCCACTGAAATCCTATTTAGGGTGCCACATTCCAGCTGATCTATTTTCAAAAGACTTCCCTCCTCTGTAATGTCTCTTAAATAACAAAGAGTTTTGAGTAAGTCTATTTCTTCTATATATTTTGTTTTTCCACATGAAATAATTTAACTCTAAAATTATTTAGATAAAAAAAAGTAAAGAAATGGTATCCAAGGATTGTTCCATTGTTGTAGTTGAGATTTGACTGGTGTCAGAGATGGATGTCCTTAGGCGTGTTTTTCCTAGGCTGTGCCTAGCTTGTTTCACTGTTGTAGTTCTGTTAGGCTGCTTTTTGGTGGTGTACCCACTGTTATGTTTACCTGTAGCAATAGTTAACGCTGTTGTGTCCGTTGTGTCTTTGGTTTGGCCTTGTGCCATTTTTTATTTCAGATACTCGGATTATATTGGGTATCCACGTTTTATTTACAAGATTGTTTTATTTTGCTTTGTCAGGCTAAGGGACCTTTAAGGGCTTAAAGCTATAGGGAAGCATTGTCATTTTTTAAATCAAAATTCTTTTTCCATTGGCATTTTCATTTCAAAATTTTTTTATCAGGTCCCTAAGCCCGGCAATACAGAACGAGACAATCGTGTAATATAAAACGTGGCATATTCCAATATAATTCAGATTGCTGGAATAGAGAGTGGTACAGGATCTGACCCTAGGCACTACTAATACAGCAGAGTTAACTAATGTTGCAGTGAGCATAATTGTTGGATACACTACCATTAAGTAACTTGGCAGAACTACAGCCTTGAAATGAGTTAGACATGGTCTAGAAAAACCGTTTTTGGGCATTCCATCTCTTTCACTGGTCCGTCTCAACACAGTTCGGATGGTCCCCTCCCTGATGCCAGGCTCTCATCCTTGGGTCCCTTGAAGTCCTCTGATCAACTGAAGTCCTGTCTGCTGGAAACCAACCATCAAATCTCCTGCAGAGAATCCCAAGAAGAAATTGTTCTAATGATGGAGAATATCAATTTGCTCATTATCATTTGCTTGGATCAATAAGCCTCTTGGAATAAAAGTTCATCCCTTGATATCGGTGAACCTCCAGCTGAAGACTTCTTACATCCAGTCTGTTGATGTCCACAAGATACCTCTTGGATTTAAAATGGAATTTCTTGAACCAACACTCAACCATCTGAGCCCCAACTTATCTTTCTATTGTCATAAGACCCCTGCTCCTCTCTCTTATCCTGGCATCCCAAGAAGTGATTCAATGGGACCAATACTCTCCCTTCATCCTCTTCAATATCTTCCCAATATACCTGGCATCCTACAAGCTGGCTACAAAGGGACCAAGATACTGGAAATAGCTGATTCTCCCATCATGCTCTTCAATACCATTCCACTCTACCTGGAATCTTTCTCTTACAAAGTGCTCCAAAGGGACCAACAACCTGAGACCATCCTCTTCAATACCATCTCTAATAATGTACCTGGCCTCCTACAAGCCAACAACCACTGGAAATCTTCTCTACCTTCCCTCTCTTGACTGACCATATGTATGACAGAGGAAGAATAAAATCAATTATTGTAATACCCAAGTTTTCTATAAAATTCCAGTAGAAGTTCTATAGTCACCTAGAGTAGGTTGAATGGCAACAAGTGGTGATATAACTGGACACAGTGAAAGAAGGGAGAGTTTAATGGCCACCCCCAGGACTTGTGGACTTATCTGAGGTAGAGGCTCCAACAATGCCATATATTATTATTTGATAAGGCACAATTTGGATTATAGATTATAAACACAATATAAATAGACCATATCCAAATAAGTAGTATGTGATGATTTGGTAACAGTATTGTTACCATCATCAGTCAAAAGAACTGAATGAGAAATATATCACAGCATGTAGTTAACTGTTATCAAGAATAATAAAAGAAAATAAGACCTAATCCAAATAATTTATTAGTGTGTGACGTTTCGGCAACAACATTGTCACCATCATCAGACAAAAGAATAATAATAAAAAAAAAACATTTTTTTTTTTTTTAATTCTTTTGTCTGATGATGGTGACAATGTTGTTGCCGAAACGTCACACACTAATAAATTATTTGGATTAGGTCTTATTTTCTTTTATTATAATCTATTATCCAAATTGTGCTTTATCATGTTATCAAGAATGTAAGATGGCAGATAAGAAGATAGTTTTCTAAGAGAACCTTAAAAGATTGTTCTCTCAGAATTAGAAGTGGAGAAAAATCTTCTTTTAAAATATAATTAAAATATCATTGATTTTTCCCTTTTCTTCTATCCAGTTAATTGTAGCACATTTCTTTTGAATGAAAAAGGCTTCTTTATAAAATTGTCTCAAAGTAATTTTCATCATAATCTAGTATCTTTGCTTCTTTTAGATTGAAATTTTATTATGTCCTGTGATTTTTAAATGTTCTATAAGTGCAGAATTCTCAATTTTATCCCATTTTAGAGCATATTCATGGTTTTTCATTCTTTATTTTAAAAGTTCTGGATGTTTGCCCTACATAGCATTGGTCACACTTTTCACATTTTACTACAAAATAAAACTACTCTTTTTGTTAATTGGGTCTTCTTATGGTTGTTGATATATTGAGAAATAGGGTTACATGGTTTCTATGCAATTTATTTCAAACTTTCTGAATATATTAGCGAAATCTCTTGAAAACCTTTGGTTTATAAATGGTAATGTGATGGGTTTGGCTTCTTGGTGAATGATAAACCATGAATATGCTCTAAAATGGGATGATATTGAGTATTCTGCACTTGTAGAACATAGAAAAATTACAGGACATAATAATTTCAATCTAAAAGAGACAAAAATAATAGAATATCAGGAAAATTATTTTAAGAGACAATTTAAAGAAGCCTTTTTCATAAAAAAAAAAAACAGTAAAACCCCGCTAAGACGAACCATGGATATAACGAACCTTCCCTTATAACGAACCCATCGAAAATCCCAATTCCATTCCATTAAAATTACCATCGTTATAACGAACTTTTCACTTTTCAAACTAGCGAACTCGCTATAACGAACCCAATTTTGGTCCCAAAATATTAAATTCTATCAAAAATACCATGCTTATAACAAACTTTTAATTTTAATTCTAAAATTCCAAAATTATAATTTTCAAAACTAATTAAAATTTTGTGTGAGCTCTAGCTCACAGATCGCAATTCAAAACAAAGAATTTAGCGACATTGGGTGTTTTTATTTACGTTCTATTTTTATACTGCGCTCTTTTATAAATTTTTCATGCCTTATTGAAAACTAAATTTCTTAACTCTACATTAGGAAAATTCCTTAAAACATGATTTAAATTATTAAAACCAGTTTTAAAAGATAATGGAAGTGCCAAAGAAAAAGTCGCTTGTACCAAGATATCACTTGAAAAGAAATTAACCATCATAAAAGCTATTGAGAGTGGTACATCGCAAGCGGAACTTCGGAAGAAAATGAAAATGAGCAAAAGTAGCATTTCTACGATATGGGGCAAAAAAGAAGACTATATAAAAAAAAAAATGCTACAAAGAGGAATCAATCCCAACTATTGCCGCTATCGTCAGTGTCATTATCCACTTTTAGAAGCCTTGTATACGTAGTTAGTACAAGCTAGGCCTCATTTTAAAAAATGAAGATTTCTTTGCTAGATATGAAACCGAATTTTTGAGGAATATGTTAAAGCAGAAAAAATAATAGACCTTTTCAAGTAAGCCTTTGTATCCTATATTGTAATATAATATTTATTTATATAAAATATATTTTATACCTTTTAAAATATTATTAATAAAGGTTTTATTTAATTTTTATATATAAGGTATACTTTTCTTGGATTTTTTTGACATATGGGGGGCAGGTTGCATTTATACTAATTAAATTATCAGAGGAACTGATCAAAAGGCAATATTTTCACATGATTTTGTTTTTATTTTAATATACAGCTTTAATATATAGAAATAGGTTAATTTTTAGGGGGAAAAAAGCAGCCAATATTAAGAGGTAGCCTTTTTTTTTTTTTTTTGCGCATGCCCTTTTTTTATATCCTCAAAAAAAATTTAAATACCCAAACCGTGGCTATAGTGAACCGTGGCTATAGTGAACCAAAAGTCCCGTCCCAATGGGGTTCACTATAGAGGGGTTTTACTGTATATATATATATGCTACAATTAACTGAATGGAAGAAAGAGGAAATATCAATAATATATAAAGATATGCTTGTATATCTAAAAAAAAAAAAAAAAAAAAAGTTTTTTTTTTTTTTTCACTTCTAATTCTAAGAATAATATTTTAAGGTTTTTAGAAAAGCATCTTTTTCTTAACTGCTATCTTGTTTAAACACTTTATAAACAGCAGTCGAACTTCTTTAATTCAACACCCCAAGGGATCAGAGCTTTTGATTGAATTAAAGGAAGTGTTGAATTAGCTATACTCATCTAACTCTCTAAATAATATTACAGTAAAACCCCACTAATACGAACCCTGGATATAGCGAACCTTCTCTTATAACGAACCCACGGCGATTCCCAATTCCATTCCATTAAAAATACCATCGTTATAACTAACTTTGCGATTTTTAATATAACGAACTACCCCTATAACGAAACGCGCGCGCTAAAAATGTAACGTACTTGCGCGCGCTGGGTGAAATATACCCGATATTATAATTATGTAATTTGAACATAAATATTATCTGAGGAAAAACAAAACCTTTTCTATTTCAAAGTAACAACATTTTAATTTTCAAAAAATGTAATTCCTTTTAAAATATTTTTATTTTTTACACAGATTAAACATTTTAAAAACTATTCTTGAATAATGCTCAAAATTGACAGTGGTATATAAAATAAGAATCTATCGCTCCTTTCCAATATTAAAAATATAAAATTCCACGAGGACAATTAAAACAAACTATATAGAATCATTGCAAATCGCAATTGTATGTCCTTCACAAATTGGCTTTGTACATTGATGGCACAAAGTCGGGGTCTTCCAGTCCCTACTGGAGGGATACTCTACATCTGGTAGGAAGCTTTATCTTGCGGTTCCTGACCTTCTTGATGGCTTGTAGTGACTTCTAAAAATAAATTGAAATAAATATTTAGAGCATACATTTATGATTTCAATTAACTTATCTATAAAAAAAGGGTTTTTTCTACTTAGTCCTCTAGGCAGTGAAGAAATGTTTTTTCTTTGATTTAGTTACTCTTTGATGAGTTCAAGGGCCAAGCATTTCAAGAATTTTCTTCTAAAGAGCTTCTAAAGGTGTATTTTAATTTTTTTGCTTCTTCACCTTTCAAGCCTAGTAAATGTGTAATGACATATGCGCTCTTGTCTTTACTGTTTGTGAAGGACAAATTTTGGACCATTTGGTTTTCGAAGCTCTCCCTATATAAAAATGTGTTTTTGGGGTAATTCCTTTATCCCACAAAATTTCAATATCTGAATATATTCCAGTGTCACTTCTATAAAAATGATCACTTAGATCTTCTTCAATATCACTTTCTACAATAATCTATTTTTGATCTACTAAATATGACCTTCTTCCTTCCATTTTAGATAGAATTATAGGCTGATAAATATATCAACCTATTATAGTTATTTTTCAAATTATTAATTCAAATTATTTCTCTCTCTAAAAATAATTTATCAAATAAGAATGCGACAAAAAAACTTACGTGAGTGCGCGCACCGGGTGATTTTTACCCGACAGTGCCAATATATGGAATTTCAGTGGCAGCTTTCAAAATGTGAAACCAAAACTTTAGACTAGATGATGAGTCGGGAAGCTAAACGAAACCACATCTCCGCCAGCCAATTTTTCATTGGTTAATTTTCCACTCGAATGTTGCCATGGGTAATTTTCACCCGGCGCGCGCAATGCCGGGTTAAAAATACTATGCTTATAACAAACTTTAAAAATTGAAACAACAAAATTTTGTGCATTTTTCAGCTCGTGGATCGCGATTTCAAAACAATAAATTTAGCGGCATTGTTTGTTTTCATTTATATTCTATTTTTGCTGTATGTTGTATAAATTTTTATACTTTATACTATTTATTAAATAGAATATCTTTGCAACCATCAAATTTGAAATATAAAAAATGCAAATGGCTTCCAAATTGAAGAAAACAAAGGCATTCTAAAAACAAAAACGTTATTACTTAAAAAAAAAAAAAACGGGCCATTTTTAAAACTTTCAAAGTGAAATAACACAGGCAAAATTTCAGAACATGTTAAAATAAGAAAATACACCTTTCCCCCGATTTACACGGTACTTGTTTTACATGGTTTTCCAAATAAGTTTTTTTTTTTTGTTTTTATCGCACTATACTAAATGCTACTGTGATTGAACCATGCGCTGTGTACACATCTCACGAGGAATCCCGAGCTTATGTGCTGACTAAATATTTTAACCTGTCAATGCATTTTATCTTTATTTCTGTGTACACCTATCCCCCGATTTACACGTTTTTCTCAGGAACGTATCTACCGTGTAAATCGGGGGATAGGTGTATAACTTTTTTTATAATAATAGATAAAATATAAGGCTATTAAAATTGTTTACAAAGAGGAAATCTCAACTTTTGCCACGATCGTACATGTTAGGGCTAAAAAAAAGTCCAAATAAACGGGCCTGTGATGCAACAAAATTTATTTTTTATGCCATTAATTATGGCAATTTTAAAGCCAGCAATGATTTGCATGACAGGTTCAAAACAAATGGAATTCTAGACTTAAGAAGAATATGTGGAAACATGAAATGGAAGAAAAACACATAGTGTTCTTGAAAACCATTTCTGAGATTCCACCCTTTAGTGCTGCATATATAAGCAGAATCATCCAGCTCTGAGAAGCAGTCTGGTGGATTAAATTGGCGAAACCGCTGGGAGGGTTCACCACTGATGAGCCAAGCCCTCCTAATATATTTTTTCATCGCAGTAAGGACAGTAGAAGTTTGTATTGTGTATAAAAGAAACATTCATGCTTTTAAATCCTTTCATTTTATAATAATAATAATACACCTATCCCCCGATTTACACGGTACTTGTTTTACACATTTTCGCTTTTACACGGTTTCCCAAATAATTTGTTTTTGTTTTTATCGCACTATACTAAATGCTACTGTGATTGAACACATGCGCTGTATACACATCTCACGAGGAATCCCGAGCTTATGTGCTGACTACATATTTGAACCTGTCAATGCATTTTATTTCTGTGTACACCTATCCCCCGATTTACACGTTTTTCTCAGGAACGTATCTACCGTGTAAATCGGGGGATAGGTGTAATTTTAAAAAATCTTGAGGCGAGGTAGGTGTTTAAGAATGGAGTGTTGTGTCAGGATGACATCATCTGCCTGCCACTCTCTATGGCGAGGTCCCTGGGCCAGATTGGACAGCTGTGTATCTGTCTCTCCCTGACCAACCACATCAAGCTCATTGATCCCCAGACTGCCCAAGGTAACAACCATTACAGGATCTTGTTGACCCCTTTTTGACATGTTTCTTATCAACCTCCTCTGTACCATCAAAACCCAATGCCTACAGGAATGGAAAGCTAATGCTGCACATGACTGGTACAGAGCAGGAGGGACAAGTTCTGTCCTCCCAAGAGAACAACAGTCTTTGATTTCCAGACTTAAGTCTGGTCATCTATGGACAATGACTTTCCAGAATGGTTGCAGGGTTTTCCCACTATGTACTAAGTGTAATTATCAGCCTGCAACCCCAAGACATATTATTGACTGTATTGACTCATCCATTGATGAGCTCTACTCTTCCCCGGCAGACACCATCAAAAGTCTCAAGCTTTACAAGCTTGATACCTTAGTGTGATTGAGTGGAGATAAGAAAGAAGAATAAGATGTTTCTTATCCCCTTGTGTAAAGATCACACGAATTCCATGAGTCCATGCTCCTTGAGCTGTTTTATGATAAGCAGCGGCCTCTCCCAAAGGTCCTGTTTAGTGCATCTAATACAAGCCAAAATGTGTTCTGGAATTGCAGGTGCCAAGCTACATTTTGGGCAAGATTGCCTTCTATACTTATAATAACATATAAAAAATGCTTCAATGGCCTCCGATTCTTGCAAAAGTCCAACCCACCAACAAATGCAAGTAACCAAATGGGGCTCTGGAATGTTTGTAAGTGCAAAGTTGAAATGCTTTTCACATGTGTAGACATGTGGTACACTTACAGTAAAAGCAGTTGCCAACTTCTACCCACCATGATTATCATGGCCTGTACAATGTGTACTAGGGATAAGTAAAAAACAATAACCTCTTCAACTGTTGCCATTGTGTTGGGCCGCAGTGTTTTGTCCACCAGATATTTGGATGCCTCTGATTAATTCATTTCCTTCTATGCCGACCATAGCTTTATTCAACAACAACAACAAAGCCTTTATTTAAGGCCTCTCGCCCTATACAGGATTCGCCAGTTCACAAGGGATGGGGAGAACACTGTGTGGCCTTTTTCCGGGATATAATCCTGTGGAATCCAAATATCGCCACCGCTATATACCTATTCTTTGATATTTCATCAATTAGTGCCGGAAATGAAGGACAAAGTTGCCCCGTTTTATCATTTAGTTTTCGTCTTTCCTCAGACAGAGCAGCACAGTCAAATAAGTAGTGCAACATCTCCGTTGTTATTCCTGATCCACAGAAAGTGCCATAGCTTTATTCATATTCTTTAGTTTTTTTTTCTTTTATTATTTACTACAAGTACATCTGTGCAAGAATCAGAAGGCCCTTGAAGAAAAAAAATAAAATATGAAAAGTGCTCAATGCAGGATTCAATCCCAGGTTGTGCTTGTTAAAAATCAACAGCGTATTGATATCCTTTTGGTTTTTCAACTACCAGGACCTCTGGATTTAAATCCTGTTTTGAACATGTTTGATTTATATTTGCCGGTCCCAAGCCCGGGATGAAAAAGAAGGAGGGGAAGCAGTAACAAGCTCGCTAAAAAACCTGGGTTCAGCTGGCCCGGCTGATAGTACCCTGTAAGGGCTCCTAATCCAGGGATACAGGATGAGCAGCGTTTGTACTCCATTGACATGGCGTCTGTTCCTCATGTCAGAGGCGGCCATTTCTTTTAGAGCTAAGTCGGCCTGCCACTGAGTAGTGCTCCCAGTCTTAATGACAAAGGCAGATGCATTCTACTTCACCCAAAAATAAGAAAGAAGATGAAGATACTTGATCAGGTAATAGAATATCGCGAGTTTTAGCCATGAGCTATAATCAAGTTATAAGTAAGTACTAAAAGTACTGGATTCTAATGAATGTCAAACCTCTATTTGTTCCTCCCAGTGTGATTACAACTCCGGTAGAGAGCGGTGGAAGGTTGGTCTAAACTGTTGGTTTTCAGCCCCTTACGACCTGGGATTGAATCCCGCATTGGGCACTTTTTTCTAATAATAATTTTTAAAAATGCTCTAATGGCCCCTGATTCATTCCAAAAGTCCAACCCCACCAGCAAATGCAACTAACCAAATGGGGTACATTTGTAAGTGCAAAGTCGAACTGCTTTTCACGTGTGTAGACATGTGGTGTACTTAGAGTAAAAGCAGTCGCCAACTTCTACCTACCATGATTATCATGGTCTGTACCACGTGTTGTTGTTTCTTATCCCCTTGTGTAAAGATTACACAAATTCCATGAGTTCATGCTTCTCAAGATGTTTTATGATATGCAGTGGCCTCTACCAAAAGTCCTGTTTAGTGCATCTAATGCAAGTCAAATGCAGCTGTGTTCAATATTTAGACAGAGGATCTTATCCGAAAGGTAAAGTACAGTCTCCAACCTCCAACCTGTTAGGAAAATTTGTTAGGAAAAATTGAAGGAAGGGGGAAGGCCTGCAATGAGCTAGGTAGAAGGGGTAAAGAAAGCTAACAAAGGTCACTAAATGAGCTGCGAGTGATATCACTAACATATAAAATTGGAGAAATGTCCATATAATCACCAAAAGTTGAACTTGTACTAGGGATAAGTAAAAAATAATAATAATAACTACGGTAGAGGACAGGCAACATCCTAATGGGATGGCTAACATCGTAGGAGACTGAATGAAAGCTGGGATAAGTTTTGGACTTCATTCTTGTAAGGAAAGACAATTGACCATTAAAATAATTTTATTGACATCTTGTCAATACATGCAAAGTGCACAGTCTGTACTATTTAAAAACTATAATATGCATTATATACACTATATACAATAAATATGGCGTCTCTGCCAGCACTGCAGAGTTTGGTGGAGATTCACCAGTGGGTCTCCAGCGACACCACACATTTCACGATCTACGAAGAAGAGTAATGAAGAAGATCACTCTCTTGTCCTTGGGGGGATAAATCTGCATAAAAGGTGAAAGAGCCAAATATATATGGTTAACGGTATAGACAGAAGAAAGCACTGGCAAACCACATCTGTATCAAGTACTGCTAAGAAAACTCTATGGATCTACATCTGCTGTCATGCAGGATAATTAATAAAATATTTATTAATCATATAATATTTACAAACGGAAAAATATATCCAGGGTAAGCCTAGTGGACATGGCATCTGCCCGGTAAGCAGAACACTGTGGGTTCGATTCCCATCCCTGGACACTTTTATTTTTCCGTTTATCATTACTCTTCATAATTCATCCTTTCATACCTCATCTCTAAGGTTAGACATAATCGTTATTTCTCCTTAAAAATAAATTTCAATTTTTCATTTAAAAGAGACTCATGCGGGATATTTTCCAATGTCGTTTTACAATCATAAGCCACATTATATTGTATTATAATCAACTGTGTTCAATATTTAGATAGAGGATCTTGTCCGAAAGGTAAACTACAGTTTCCAACCTACATCAACCTACTTTGAACACATAATGAGAGAAAATGGTTAGCAAATTATGTTGATGTTAGGAAAAATTGAAGGAAGACCTGCAATGAGCTGGATAGAAAGAGTCAAGAAAGCTAACAAAGGTCACTAGATGAGCTGCCAGTTTTGGTCACTAAGAGCTCAATTTGGAGAATATTTGTCCATAGTCACCAAAAGTTGAACTTGACTTAAAGGATACTAACAACAACAATAACCAAGTACCAGATACCTAGCCATTGAAGATAGAAAATAACAACAAAATCTACCCCACTTGACCAAAATGTAGCTTGGCACCTACAGCTCCAGAACACATTTTGGCTTGCATTAGATGCACTAAACAGGACCTTTGGGAGAGGCCGCTGCTTATCATAAAACAGCTTGAGGAGCATGAACTCATGGAATTCGTATAATCTTTACACAAGGGGATAAGAAACAACAACAACACAACATACCTAATTCAATTACTGGTTGGACAAGATATTAATAAGATGCATTAGCGCGTCATCTGTTAAAAAGATATTTAAACTATTTTTTATGCGTATGATTCTTTTTAAAATAAAATAATTTTCTACTGCTAGTGTATATAAAGTTAGTCCGTGAAACCACAAATTTCTTCGTTTATCACACTGATCTTCTTTATTGATTTAGGCGGAATGACAAAGTCGTCGGAAGCAAACAATCTCTGGTTTTCCTCCTCTTGAGATTCCATGATAGATGTTTCCCCCGAGATGGAGTTCATTTCTGCCACAATCAATGACGGCCTCGGTGGCCTTGAAGAAGTCCCATCTGAATATGATATCATGGCTGCATTCCACCATATATAACAACGAATTCAAAGGATATCTTCAGACCATTAACTTCTATGTTCAGGACACATTTTCCTAGGGTCTCTACGTAGTGTATTTGCATATTGAATTATGGATATGCAAATATCCTGTTTTGCATAATGGTTTTTATAGAATTTTGTATATATAAATAGCAACAGTTTTTAGCTACCAGCAGTCAGTCAATTTATGTAATAAAAGAGATTACTGGAGTCCGTCTTTGCCTCAGCCTCGACACCTCACACTTGGCTACCTCCCACCTTCAAGGACAGAACAATATATTAAAGGGAGGGTTCAGTATGGGGAAGTAGAAAATTATGTAATTTCAAAAAGAATCCTATGCGTCAAAAATAGTTTATATTTTTAATACAATTTAGAACTGAAGTGAAGTAGGAATTTTCATTTTTGGGACTTAACAAGCTTCAGCTGCCACTTAAAACTGAGTAGGATTCTTCTTCTTCTTTCTTATCTCCACTCAATCATATCAGGGTATCAAGCTTGTAGATCTTGTTGATGGTGTCTGCAGGGGATGAGTAGAGCTCATCAATGGATGAATCAATACAGTCAATAATGTGTTTTGGGGTTGCAGGTTGACACTTAGTACATGTGGGAAAACCTTGCAACCATTCTGGAAAGTCATTGTCTGTAGATGACCAGACTTAAGTCTGGAAATCAAAGACTGTTGTTCTCTTGGGAGGATAGAACCGGTGCTTGTCTCTCCTGCTCTGTAACAGTTATGTGCAGCATTAGATACTGAGTAGGATTGACATTAGATAATTTGGCACAATGTGTAACCTGACAATTCTGTTGTGTCAGTTACGGAGGTGGACAGTCAGAAGTTCTGGAAGAGCCCGTTCTCCACAGTGGCTGGAGCCGGCAATCTGAAGCAGTTCACAGTCATGGACACAGAGTTTATCAGCAACAAAGACAGGCCCCAGTTCAAAGGACAGGGAGCCTTTTCTCAAAAGGTAGGTATGGCTGTACTAAGGGTGGGTTCCTTCCTCTGTTTTAAGACCAGAAAGTTCTTGTTCCCTGGATATGTCCTTTATATACAGTTAAATGTCTATAGCACCCCCTCTAAATAGCGTCTTCCTGTCTATAGCACCCTATTTTGGTGAGTCCCAAGAGGGGATGCTATAGACAGGCTTAACTGTATTTTTATTATTATCCCTAGTACAAGAGGTACAGGCCACATGATAATCATGGTGGGTAGTTAGCGACTATTTACTGTAAGTGCACCACATGTCTACACACATAAAAAGAAGTTTGAATTTTGCACTTACAAATGTGCCAGAGTCCCGTTGGTACATTTTTCACATTTAACTTCATAGATTAAATAAACATAAAAACATCCCATACAGTATTAGAGCTCTGAGAAGCGGTCTGGTGGATTAAATTGGCGAAATCGCTGGGAGGGTTCACCACTAATGAGCTAAGCCCTCCCAATACATATTTTTTCATCGCAGTAAGGACAGTAGAAGTTTGTATTGTGTATAAAAGAAACATTCGTGCTTTTAAATCCTTTCATTTTATATGTATAGATGGCGCCTTATTGCTTTGTGTTAATAAAACACCCAATTACCAAATAGAGCAGGTTTAATCTATGAAGTGTAATGTGACCAATGTTATGTTGGACTAACATCCAGAACTTTAAAAGAAAGGATAGAAAACCATAAATATGCTCTGAAGTGGGATAAAATTGAAAATTCTGCACTTGTAGAACATAGAAGGGTCACAGGACACAAAAAATTCAATTCAGAAAACACAAGGATACTAGTGATGAAGCACAATTTGGATTATAGATTATAATAAAGGAAAATAAGACCTAATCCAAATAATTTATTAGTGTGTGACATTTCGGCAACAATATTGTCACCATCATCAGACAAAAGAATAAATGACAAATCATTTATTCTTTTGTCTGATGATGGTGACAATATTGTTGCCGAAATGTCACACACTAATAAATTATTTGGATTAGGTCTTATTTTCCTTTACAAGGATACTAGATTGTGAAAAAAATTGCTATAAGAGACAATTTAAAAAAGCCTTTTTATTCAAAAGACATGTGCTACAATTAACAGAATGGAAGAAAGAGGATAAATCAATGATATTTATAGATATGCCTTCTAAGAACAATATTTTAGGTTGTCTTAGAAAACTTTATTTTTCTTATCTGCTATCTTGTTTACACACTTGATAACTACTATTTAAGAACATGTGGGGTATTTTTTCTCATTCAGTACTTTTGTCTGATGATGGTAACAACGCTGTTACCGAAACGTCACACACTATTTATTTATTTGGATTTGGTCTTATTGTAGTTTATCCCAACCACAACTTATATTTACCTCAATGTATCCAACTGTAATTCCACATCAAATCTGTGTATTGAATTAAAGAGGTTTAACTGTCAATGCTTTGGCTACACAGTTAAACCTGTCTATAGCACACCCTCTAAATAACGCCTTCCTCTCTATAACGCCTGATTTTAAATACATAGTACGATGCGATTTACAATAAAAGTGACCTGTCTATAACACCCTATTTTGGTGAGTCCCAAGAGGGGGCGCTATAGACAGGTTTAACTGTACATTCTTGCCTTGTGTTTTTTCAAACACAAACCGAATCTATAAGAAATTGACACTATTTTAAACATGAGTATGATTCTTTTTAAAATTAAACAAACACAAGGTAATAAGACCAAATCCAAATAAATAAATAGTGTGTGACGTTTCGGTAACAGCGTTGTTACCATCTTCAGACAAAAGTACTGAATGAGAGAATTTTACCACAGCACATGCTTTTAAATAGTTCCTGTTATCAGCTGTGGTAAAATTCTCTCATTCAGTACTTTTGTCTGAAGATGGTAACAACGCTGTTACCGAAACGTCACACACTATTTATTTATTTGGATTTGGTCTTATTACCTTGTGTTTATAATCTACAATCCAAATTGTGCCTCATCAAAATTAAACAATTTTTACTGGTCTTACTGCAATAATATATTAATGGAAGGGACTGGCTCATCAGTGGCTCATAGCCGTTTCGCCAGTTTAATCAGTTAGTTTTCCTTTTATACCAATACTGAACCTGACCTCTTGGAAAAAGTATTTTAAATGAACTATGGGCATAAGCTTTGAGGGCACAGTAGAAATTCATATAAATATTTATCATTGCAGTATGGGCAGTAGAAAATTGTTTAATTTCAAAAAGAATCATACGTGTCTAAAATAGCTTCAATCTCTCTTTTTCTTTCCTATCTCCACTCAATCATATTAGGGTATCAAGCTTGTAGATTCTTTTAATCAAATTTTACAAAGGTGGAAAAATAAAAGAGTAAAAGGGCATATAAAGTGTAGGGGAATATATATACAAAAATCTTCAGCAAGGAAGACTTCCCCACCTTGAGAGAGTTCTCCTCCAGACAAGGTCTTCTTAAACACTCCTCAATTCTACACCGAGGAAGTACCTATAGATGTGTGTCTTGGTAGACGTCAGGATGGCCAGGACGTCATCGTCTAGGCCATGCTTGTAGAGCTTGAGACTTTTGACAACCATCATGACTGGGTGGAGTAGAATGTGTCTACCTTTGTCATTAAGACTGAGAGGACTACTCAGTGGCAGGCCGACTTAGCTCCAAAAAAATGGCCACCTCTGACATGAGGAGCAGACGCCATGTGCAGCAGTATAAACGCTGCTCATCCTGTATCCCTGGATCAGGAGCCCTCACAGGGTACTATCAGCCAGGCCAGCTGAGCCCAGGTTTTTTAGTGAGTTTGTTACTGCTTCCCCTCCTCCTTTTTCATCCGGGCTTGGGACCAGCAAAGGCGGAGTTATCATCAATTAAGGCTTCCATTTCTTATAAAAATGCTGCACTAATGCACACCATATTACAACCCAATCTGTTTCTAAAGAAGCCCAGTGTGCGAAGTTTGGTTTGTATATGATTGTTCTGTACACTTTTAGATTGGTGCACTATGATGTTGGTTCGTTTAGATTAAAATGGTCTCAAGCAAAGGTGACAATATATATATTTAAAAGGATCAACGTTGTATACAAAAGCAAACTAAAATCGAATAAAAAAAACAACTGGTTTTCCTTTTCTCGCAGATTACATTAGGCCTAGCGAAGAAGTACGTTTATCTCATCAAGCAAGCTGTGCGCTCTACTCTACAAGCCTCACTACCTTACCACGACAACTGCCGGCACAGGCAACATCGCCTTTTATAAAGGCAAAAGATAAAACAATAGAAAAATGCAAAATAGCTATTTACATAAAATATAAAAATACAAATTACATTTACATAACTAACCAACAATGATCATCTTATTGAAGTTAAAGGAAAATATGTAAATATATTATTTAAGAAAAGTTAATTTGTGTATGAATTGAATATACATTAGAATATCCATGAGAGGACACTTGTGCTAGAGGACAGCTCTCTAAAAAGGACAGTTTTTATTTGTAAAATTATCATCTTTACAATTTAGAAACTCTCCAGTAAGAAGACACCTCTCCCTAAAGGGCACTTCAACTCTGCAATTAGGTGTCCTTTACAGGGAGATTCTACTCTATGTAAATTTAATTATTGCAGAAATAATTTTTGCATGCTTTTTGATATGTACAGTGGACCCTCGGTTTGCGAGCATAATCCGTTCCAGAGCCATGCTCGTACTCCAAAACGCTCGTAGTGCGAAACTAATTTCTTATTTTTAATAATTGAAACTCGGGCAATTCTTTTATAACATTTTATTTTTTTTCTTTCAATTTTATCGAAGAACTGGTCTAATGACTGTTGCTTCTGCCTCTTTTTGAGAATTTCACGGAAATGCGACATCGCATTATCGTTACGAGTTGCTCGTAATGCGAAATTTCACTCGTAATCCGAGGTAAAATTTTTCAAAAAATTTTGCTCGTACTGCGAAAAGCTCGTACTCCAAGGTGCTCGTAAACCGAGGGTCCACTGTATATATGTTAGTTAGTTGAGTGTAACCTAAGGATAGAGACATGATGAGGCTCAAATTGATAGGCATATGTTTTCTTTATTAAATATTTTTGTGAAATAAAAGAGAAGTCTTCTTGAACTTATAATACAAACAGGTTCTCTGCACGACAACAGTTTGTCCAAGCTAATGTAATGAGTGACTGTGATGGCAGCATTCCGTCATGGGAGTCTGGGTGGTCCCCTCAGACAACTTGGATGGGGAGCGGGTCTACTGCCGGACCCATCTGGGACATATCCTCAAGATCTGGGACTCCGTCCTGGGGTGAGTCCATGTAACTACTAGATTAGCTTTTACATTTGCAGAGACTCCATGGTAAATCCCTGTACAGTAGAACCTCCATGAGAGGACACTCACGCTTGAGGACACCTTTCTACAAAGGACAGTTTTCATTTGCAATATTACCATTTTTATTATTTAGCAACTTTCCAGTAAAAGGACACCTCTCCCTATAGCTCTGCAATTTGGTGTCCTTTACAGGGAGGTTGTACTGTATAAGAAAATTTATTTTCCTCCAATTTACCCAGACAAATCTATTTATTATCTTGATTGTCTT
The DNA here is from genome assembly GCA_030710605.1 of Cordylochernes scorpioides. Lineage (NCBI taxonomy): Eukaryota > Metazoa > Arthropoda > Arachnida > Pseudoscorpiones > Chernetidae > Cordylochernes > Cordylochernes scorpioides. The sequence goes on from CP092878.1 coordinate 37,680,310, forward strand.
TTAATTAAGTTTTCCTATACCTCTGCAGAGCTGACTGCTACAGGGCACATCCCCAGGTGGCAGATAGGGGAACGACCTTCATATATGAAGGCCAGCTGCGAAACAAGCAAAATTACTCTGATGAATAAGCAGTCGCGGACCAATTTATTCATAGAAGAATAGTAGACCTCTTTAAATATCCTAACTTCAACTGACCCGGTTGATAGACCTCAGCAAGGGTATCTCTCCAGGGATACGTAGGAGCTGTGTCTGTACTCATGTTAGAGTTGGCAGCAAAGGCTTCCATGTTAGGAACTACCTCAAACTGCAGGCAAAGTCAGACTTTCACCAAAGTGTGCCTGGATCATGATGCCATGAGCAACGAAAACTGCACCCCTACACCCAATTCCATGAGACTCATGGAATTCGTGTAAGCTTTACACAAGGGGATAAGAAACAACAACAAGTTTACTATATATAAATTCTATATTACTATTAAATGTGATAAGCTTTAAAAATAATAATAATGCTTATTACTGGTTATATTACTGTTATTCCTGTATGTATCCTACATTTCTACTTGGACAATCTGTATAAGACTAAAATGTCTTAATAAAGCTTTTGGTTGTTATTTAACTGGTAGATCTTTGCTGCGGTTGCTGTTGATCTTAAGACTGATAAAGTATCTAATAAGAAGGAGCACCAAGACATCTGACATCAACTTTTGGGTGATTGCACTTTGTGGTGTGGGAGATAGGTTAAATACACACTAAGGAGCCTTTGGTCAAATGGGCACTATCTACATATCACAAATGAAATCCTTTTTTTATGTGTGCTCTTTAATTGCTACAACCCCTGCAATGACAAGAGAAATTTTAACTGAATTGTATGATAAAGTACAATTTGGATTATAGATTGTTGTTGTTTCTTATCCCCTTGTACAAAGATTATGCAAATTCCATGATCTCATGGAATGGGGTGTAGCTTGATCATGGCACCATGATCCAGGCACACTTTGGCGAAAGTCTGACTTTGCCTGTAATTTGAGGCTGTTCCTAACAGCTGCCGACTCTAACATGAGTACAGATGCAGCTCCTCCTTATCCCTGGAGAGAGACCCTTGCTGAGGTCTATCAACTGGGTCAGTTGAACTCAGGATTTTTAAAGAGGTCTTTCTCCTCTTCTAACAATGCTGCTGTTGGTCCGCAACTGCTTATTCATCAGAGTGATTCTGCTTGTTTCGCAGCTGGCCTTCATATCTGAAGGTTGTTCCCCTATCTGCCACTTGGAAACACGCCCTGTAGCATTCAGCTCTGCCAAGGGGGCACTATCTGCATATCACATATGAAATGAAATCATTTTTTAATGTTTGTATTAATATGAATTGTTTGTGTATATCAAACCATTTATCTGTGTCAATTTTCAAGTTTATTGAGTTGCATAGGCTTATTTTATTTTGTTTTTTTATTTGGCCTAATTTCCACACCACCCAGGAGGTACGGCCGATGGCGCGTTACCCTTTGTTTATAGTGGCGGGTTCCCCAGTAGGCCTATACCACTCTTCTAACAGAGCTCCAACATCGGGTCGCTCGAGTCAGCCTCTGCCCAGGCATTACTCAGCCGAGTCCGATTAAATCAGCCCTGCCAGGCTCCTAGACATCCTACCTAGAGTAAAATTATTTTATCTAAAGTTTCCATTGTTGGAGACCCAGGAAACCTAACTTATATTAAATAACTAATATATATGATTTTAAATGATTTTTTAATATAAATTTATTTTATAATATTATAATTCAGGGAATTACAGTAAAAAAGCAGTCGCTAACTACCCACCATGATTATCATGGCCTGTACCACGTGTACTAGGGATAAGCAAAAAAAATAAAATAAAATAAAATAAATAATAATAATTCAGGGAAGAACGTTTATTTATAAATTTATATTGAGAAATATATTTATCCCCTAGAAATACATTTTAATAGTAGAAGATGGGAAATTTATAAGAGTTATCCTGCCCATAATTTAATGCTATGTTTTAATAAATGATCGACCCATGGATTCAAAAGAATAAAGACTAGAGAGAGAGAGAACATCAGCGACACTCACATAGGAAATGGGATGGTGTAGTGTTTACCACTCATTACTTCATTTATTTCAAAATTAATTTTTAATATGTGAATGTGTAACAGTTTACCAGACTGCCTTTTTAGAACTCTTAAAACTGTATTGGATCATTCTGCTTATATATGCTATACTGATGGATGGAATCTTAGAAATGGTATTTAAGCAAACTATGGACATAATGAATTCAGTCTCCATGACCTTGTATATACAGTTAAACCTGTCTATAGCGCCCCCTCTAAATAGCGCCTCCCTCTTTATAACCCCAGATTTTAAATATGTTGTACGATGCGATTTACATTAAAAATGACCTATCTATAGCACCCCCCTCTCTATAGTACCCTATTTTGGTGAGTCCCAAGAGAGGTCGCTATAGATAGGTTTAACTATATATATAATGGTATAATAATAATTTAAAAATGAATATAGCTAGGGAAGTTTGGAGGACTATAGTGGACATGCAGGTATGACCTCCGTCACACCAACGTCAACAACAAGGACCTGGATGAGATTGACCCAGCCAAGCTCCCAGACATCATCCTGGTGAAGAAGATCTATCCCAACCGCAGCAAGCGCCGTACCTTCAAGCTCAAGAGGCTGGCCAAGGTTGAGACCCCCACAGATGATGAGTAAGTTACACTACAGATTATCTACTTCCATTATTCTACACTGGTGATGTTCTTTGTAGAGAGGTTTCACAGAGAGGTTCTACTGTGGTGGTAGTGCTTATCTACATAGTTAAACCAATTCCTGAAGTCCACTCCTCTCCAATTTTGTGATGGTAGTTATAGGCCTGGAAAATAGGTCCTCTATTGTCAGTTCTGAGCATGACAAGATATGTTCCGGAGAAGCTTCCACACTATTGCATTTCAAACAGTTATTGAAGGTTTTGTCCATTTTGAAATTTTAAGGTTTTATATGGCCACTTCTTAGTCTTGCTAAAGCTGTTTGTTGATTTCTATTGGTTCTGCTGTATTGATACTACTGTGACAGGAACTCTCTATATTGGGTCAAGTTGTGTGATCTGGATAGCTCCATTATTCTGGAACACAAACACGTAAACATTTATTTTTATATATTTACACTCATGGACAAAACTTAAGGAAGTGGAAACTCTTTGATGGCACCGGTTGTCCAATTTCTTTTTAAGAAAACAGAAGCAATTTTTTGTTCACACTTGGTGAATCACGGTATACATGCTAAAAGGTACAAGTTTTGTCCATGAGTATATATACATGGACAAACATTTAACACATGTATCCCACACATATGTACAGATAGTGTCCTCACTGATGACTATAATTACAAGAAAATAAGACCTAATCCAAATAGTGTGTGATGTTTTGGTAACAGCATTGTTACCATCACCAGACAAAAGAATAAAATCAATTGTCTGATCTTAATAATTGGCCTGATGATGGTAACAACGCTGTTATCGAAATGTCAAACACTACTAATTTATTTGGATTAGGTCTTATTTTCTTGTAGCTATAATCTATAATCAAAATTGTGCTTTATCACTGTTGTTGTTGTTGTTTCTTATCCCCTTGTGTAAAGATTACACGAATTCCATGAGTTCATACTACTTGAGCTGTTCTATGATAAGCAGCGGCCTCTCCCAAAGGTTCTGTTTAGTGCATCTAATGCAAGCCAAAATGTGTTCTGGAGCTGCAGGTGCCAAGCTATATTTTGGGCAAGTGGGGTAGATTTGCTTTATCACTGATGACTTGTGATGTTCAGGGGAGACCTGGATGACTTCATGGATGACCTGGAGGAAGATGCCCAGATCAGGAAGAACGTCAACCTCTTCAAGAGTAAGTTTCCCTCTGTTCTCCCAAGTTTACCCTCCATCTTCTCTTGTATTCTGCACCTCCCTGTATGCTATTACATGGATACTTTCTCCTCCTCTTCCAAAATAACTTTATTAGGGACTGCTCAAAGAGAGAAACCTAGCTTATGTTATTTACAATGGGGTATATGAACAGGTTCTTCACAAAAAGAAAGTGTACAATGCAGGATTTGATCCCGGTTCATGGCTGTTGGAAACCGATGGTTTATACTGCTGGCTACCGACTTTTCATACTCTCTCTCCTGGAGTTTAATAGAGTTCCTGGAGTTCCATTTAAAAAAAAAAATGGTTGCTTATTTAGAAGTTTTAATGTATAGGGATTTGTGAGAGATGTTGTTAGTGTGCATCAAGTCTATTTCTGGCATCTATATACAGTAAAACCCCGCTATAACGAACCCTGGATATAACGAACCTTCCCTTATAACGAACCGACGCCGATTCCCAATTCCATTCCATTGAAAATACCATCGTTATAACGAACTTTGCGATTTTTAGAATAACGAACTACCCCTATAACGAACCTATTTCGGGTCCCAAAATGATAAAATCTATTAAAAATACTATGCTTATAACGAACTTAGATGTGTAATTAAAAAAAAAAATTAAAAAACAAAATTTTGAGCATGTTTAAAGCTCGCGGATCGCGATTTCAAAACAATAAATTTATCGGCATTGTTAGTTTGATTTTTGCACTTTATTTTTGCTGTATGTTGTATAAATTTTTACACATTATACTTTTTATTAATTAGAATATCTTTGCATCCATTAAATTTGAAATATAAAAAATGCAAATGGCTTCCAAAATGAAGAAAACAAAGGCATTTTAAAAACAAAAGCATTATTTCATTTAAAAAAAAAAAAAGGCCATTTTCAGAACTTTTCAAAGTGAAACAACATAGGCAAAATGTTAAGAACATATTAAAATAAGAGAATATAACTTTTCAATTATAAAAGATAAAATATAAAGTTATTAAAAATTGTTACAAAGAGGAATCAACTTCAACTTTTGCCGCGATCGCGATCGTACGTTTTAGAACTTTAAAAAAAAAAGTCCAAATAAACGGTCCCGTGATGAAACAAAAATTATTTTTATGCCATTAACTATGGTGATTTTAAAGTCAGCAATGTTTTGCATGGCAGGTTAAAAAAAAAAACGAAATCTAGACCTAGAAGAATATGGGGAAACATGAAATGGAAGAAAAACACTAACTTTATTTGAATGGTGCAATGCTTGGAAGAATGCTTTGAAACAACAAGGTATTAGAGCCATTTTTTCAAGTAAAAATTGTATTATATAATGTGATAATGATGTTTTAAAAACATTTCATATCTTTGAATATATATTTAATAAAACTTTGCCTAGGATTTGTCTTGATTTTTAACTTAGACATAGAGGTACATGTATGTTAATGATAAGAAGAACCTATTATCTAATGATTTCTATTATTATTCAGTATTAATATAAGGAAATTAGTCAATTAAGGGAATTAAAATAAAGTGACCACTATTAAGAGGCAGCCTCTTCTTGTGTGTATGGCTGTTTTTTAATTATACGGTCTAAAATTTTTGAAAAGTAAAAAAAAATAGCCAAACCGTGGCTATAGTGAACCGTGGCTATAGTGAACCAAAAGCTCTGTCCCATTGGGGTTCACTATAGAGGGGTTTTACTGTAGATGCATTCTTTAATTCATGATAAGGCACAATTTGGATTATAAATACAAGGTAATAAGACACCAAATAAATAAATAGTGTGTGACATTTCGATAACAGCGTTGTTACCATCTTCAGACAAAAGTATTGAATGAGAAATTTTCTGTGGTAAAATTTAACAATGCTGTTACCGAAACGTCCCACACTACTTATTTATTTGGAATTGGTTTTATTACCTTGTGTTTATACCATAATGTGTTTTATTTGAAAAACTTTTTACGCATGTTTACGCAAACTTGACCTTAAATACCCATTTCTTAAATTCTCAGGAAGCCTCTGGGACCAAATATTCATTTGAGCAGCCAGGAAAAGCCATTAAAAAAAAAATATATATATATATATATATACACACATATTCAACAAAAATGCATATATTGATTTATAATTATTTTATTGTTCCAATATTTTGAGGGGCAACTCTCCTCTCTTTATCGAGGATGTTTGTGTTTTTCACTAAAACATACTAGCACACGTACACCACTCTAAAAGGCCAATGAAAGAATTGTATCTTTGATTTAAACATTCAGTATATATATAGCTAACAATTATATTTAATATTACAGATCAATACCATTATTTTGTCCACACATTGTGCATGAGAGAGATTTATATATAACAGTGTAATTGTAAATAATTGTGTGTATTAATTCTAAATTAATGATAAAATTTTGAAAGCAAAATAAATGAGTAAATTAAAAGTATATACATAGTTATTTACAAAAAATAAAGATATGAATTCTTTATAAATTTCTGGAAAATCAAATTTTCTGTTTATACTCTGTTTATCTTCGGCAGAAGCCCAACTTTCTAAAAACAGTCTACAATGCTTTTCTGTAATATTTTTGTATATAATTGTGGCCTGTTTGAAATCTGGTATATGGCTATTGTTTAGGGAGTGGTCAACCATTATCCCTCCTAGTTGACCACTCCCTAAACAATAGCCATATACCAGATTTCAAACAGGCCACAATTATATACAAAAATATTACAGAAAAGCATTGTAGACTGTTTTTAGAAAGTTGGGCTTCTGCCGAAGATAAACAGAGTATAAACAGAAAAATTGATTTTCCAGAAATTTATAAAGAATTCATATCTTAATTATTTGTAAATAACTATGTATATACTTTTAATTTACTCATTTATTTTGCTTTCAAAATTTTATCATTAATTTAGACTTAATACACACAATTATTTACGGTTACACTGTTGTATATAAATCTCACACACCATGTGTGGACAAAATAATAATAATGGTGTTGATCTGTTATATTATATATAATTGTTAGCTCTATATATACTGAATGTTTAAATCAAAGATACAATTCTTTTGTCAAATTTATCTTGACAAACATTTGCATTTTTTTCTGTTCAGTTTTCTAGCGGTAAGAATGTTGTTTTCGGTTGTTAGTGAACAAATCTCTCACGCCTTCTCATTGGACGAATGTGGCCATGTTTGTATATAAAGGGGACGAAGGGAATGCGGCGAGAACAGAGAGTGCGTGGATAATCTGTGTGGAGCCACTTAAAGTGGTTTTTTCTACGGGCGGTTTTCCCTGTCTGGCTGTTCTCTTGGCATCCCTGTGTCCCCAGTCCGATCCCTCCCAACGCTACAATAAAGCTAAGTACTGTTTTATTTTATTTAACAAATCGTGAGTTGTTTTTATCTCCCTTTTGTTGTTAGTGTTGTGCTCTTGAGTGTATGCTTTTCTGTGTATTAAGGTACATTTAATTTAGGCACTAGCTTATTCCATTTTTGTGTGTTAACCCGCAAAAGTATTAACTTTTGTCACTTTCATTGGCCTTTTAGAGTGGTGTACATGTGCTAGTATGTTTTAGTAAAAAAACACAAACATCCTCAATAAAGAGAGGTGAGTTGCCCCTCGAAATATTGGAACAATAAAATAATTATAAATCCAATATATGCATCTTTATTATGATGCACTAGCACGCCATCTGTTATGAAAATTCGAAACTATTATAGATGTGTAAGATTCTTTTTGAAATTAATTTTTCCATTGCAGTAAGGGCAGTAGAGATTGTTTAATTACAAAAAAGAATCTTACTCGTCTAAAATAGTTTCGAATTTTCATATGCAACTTTGTTGAATATAATTTTAATTATGGATTTGCTCAATCTTCAAAATGTATACAATATTTACATAAATCTACCCTACACCCCCTAAATGTAGCTTGGAACCTGCAGCTCCAAAACACATTTTAATTCACATTAGATGCACTAAACAGGACTTTTGGGAGAGGCCGCTGCTTATCATCAAACAGCTTGAAGAGCATGGACTCATGGAATTCGTGTAATCTTTACACAAGGAGATAAAACAACAACATACATATATATATATTGAAAATAGAGCAATCCATAAATAAATCTTTAATTAAAAAGGCATATATTGGATCAAAAAATCATTTATTTTACCTTGAAAATAGAGCAATCCATCCAAAAAATGGTAAAATAAATGATTTTTTTGATCCAATATATGCCTTTTTAATTAAAAACATATATACATACGTTGACTTTTATATAAATAGTGATTAGCAAGATATATTGGTCTGGAATCCTACTCAACTTTGAATAAAGAAGTGGGTGGTGTGAAATGAGGTTTGATACAGTAGGACTACCATGACTCCAGCTAGAGGGATACCTCTCTCTACAAAAGACAGTTTTCATCACCAAAATGACCATTTTTACTATTTATCTACTCTATTGTTGTTGTTGTTGTTGTTTCTTATCCCTTTGTGTAAAGATTACACAAATTCCATGAGTGTTTATTCTGCGCGACGGGCAATGCAACATGAAAATCAACATCTGATCTCATAGAATGGGGTGTAGGGGTGCAGCTTTCGTTGATCCAGGCACACTTTGGTGAAAGTCTGACTTTGCCTGTAATTTGAGGCTGTTCCTAATATGGAAGCAGACACCTTTGCTGCAGACTCTAACATGAGTACAGACGGAGCTCCTCCATATCCCTGGATACCCTTGCTGAGGTCTATCAACAGTTGATCTCAGGATTTTTAAAAAGGTTTTTCTTCTCTCTCTCTTCTAACAATACAGCTGTTGGTCCGCGATTGCTTATTCGTCAGAGTGATTCTGCTTGTTTCACAGCTGGCCTTCATATCTGAAGGTTGTTCCCCTATCTGCCACCTGGGGATGTGCCCTGTAGCAGTCAGCTCTGCCTAGGGCTCTCTCTCTGTTTTACTTAAGAGTACATGGAGATATATGGCGATAATTCTTAAGTTTCTTTTCCAATTGTGAATGTTGCTCTCTTTTGAGGTTTTGAAACATTTGCTCTTCAAATCCAAATAAGGCATTCCCTCAATTTATTAGCTCTGCAATTAGGTGTTGTTCTTTACAGAGAGATAATGATAAGCCACAATTTGGATTATAGTTTATAAACACAAGGTAATAAGACCAAATCCCAATAAATAAATAGTGTGTGACGTTTCGGTAACAGACAAAAGTACTGAAGATGGTAACTGAGATTCAGTACTTTTGTCTGAAGATGGTAACAATGTTATTTGTATTTGTTCTTATTACCTTGTGTTTACAGAGAGGTAGTTCTACTGTACATATAAAAAATAAACTACTGAGGTGTTATATCTGGAGTCCATATGTTGACTGTGTACGTTGTGTGTACTCCAGGAGGTCCAGTCCAGAGTACATCCACAGAAGAGGAAGATGTGGACCCGGACTATCCCACAGTGTCCCTCACAGAACTGCTGGACGACCTCAAACTGGAAGATTGAACCTAATAAATATATCTCCTCCCCCCTCCATCATTGGTCCTGTTGTGATGGAACATTTACGAATGATTGAAATGACATCTGTATAACTTATTCTATTTACAGTACATTAGAACCTTCCCTTTAGCAGACACCCCTCTACAAAGGACAGTTTTCATTTGTAAAATTACCATTTTTACTATTTAGTAGCTCTCCAGTAGGAGGACACCACTCCCTAAAGGACATTTTGGCTCAGCAATTAGGTGTTGTCCTTTACAGGGAGGTAGTTCTACTGTATTACCTCTCCTTAATTCACCAACTATAATTCAACAAGTTTGTTTTTTTGTTTGTCAAAGAAATATTTGTGCTTATAGCTCAATTTCTTATGTATACACTCATGGACAAAACTTGAAGAATTTTTGCCTTTTAACATGTATATCGGGATTCAGACAATAACTCTGAAAGATATTACAGTGACCTTTATATAAGCCCTCCTTAATTCACAGACTATAATTCAACAAGTTTGTTTTGTTTTTCAAAGAAATATTTGTGTTTATAAATCTTTTTTTATGTATACACCTATGGACAAAACTTAAGGAAGTTGTACCTTTTAGCATGTATATCGGGATTCAGATAATAACTCGGAAAGATATTTGATACACAGTGACCCCTTTATTGAAGACACATGAGATAACAAGTGTGAACAAAATTGCCTTTGTCTCCTTAAAAAAAAAAAAAAATAGACAATCGGCAGAAATCAAAGACTTTCCACTTCCTTAAATTTTGTCCATGAGTGTAGATGGCGTGTTTTGTTTTATAATTAATATATGCCTGATTTATAGTTTGTGGAAGAGCATTGCTCAATGTGAATATTTATATGTAA
>CP092878.1:37690684-37703697 GCA_030710605.1 Cordylochernes scorpioides
ATCTACTGTGTCTTAAAAGCTTTTGTTCAAGTTTATAACTTAATATGAATTATAACGTGAACTCACTGATCAAGATTTTCTATACAGTAGAACTACCTCCCTGTAAAGGACAACACCTAATTACAGAGCCAAAGTGTCCTTTAGGGAGAGGTGTCCTCTTACTGGAGAGTTGCTAAATACAGTAGAACCTCCCTGTAAAGGACACCTAATTGCAGAGCCAAAGTGTCCTTTAGGGAGAGGTGTCCTCTTACCGGATAGCTGCTATATTGTAAAAATGATAATTTTACAAATGAAAACTGTCCTTTATAGAGAGGTGTTCTCTAGAGGAAGTGTCCTTCAGGGAGTTTCTACTGTAGCACAATTTTTTTTACCTATTCTCACGATCTATGACAAGGTTACCCACCGCTCTTTTTTTTTTTTATCTATATAAATTGAATTATAATAAGACAAATTTGGATTATAAATTATAAACACAAGGTAATACGACCAAATATAAATAGTGTGTTGATTTGAATTTGGTCTTATTACCTTGTGTTTAAAATTAAATAATAAAAATAAAGGTAACCTCTCCTGTCAAAACAGACACTAGAACTAAGTGCCATCTATTGCCAGTCTCTACAAACTAACACAAACTCGGGTCGGTGACAAAGCCACAACACCAGTTTTGACAAATTGAGAAGCGTCCACTTGGTGACCATGGTTTCGGGCTAATGGCTCTCGTCAGTCTAGAGCAGATTTTATTCCATGAGATCTACAAGGAATGAAATGGAATCTTGACAATCTGCCAAAGAGGTGTTTAGATGGTAGAGTGGCTAGGCCATATCTATGGCCGAAATATAGATGGGAATTTTGCCGGGAGGAAATTAATCTATAGAAATGAAGTTTGCTTCTCCTGTCAAAATAGACTCAGAACTAAGCATCATTTAAACTTGTGTTGTGGCTTCATCATTTCGAGCAAAGCTCTTCTACAAATATGGTTTCATATCAAATTTATATTAGAAAATTTATAAATTCAATTGCCATCTATCACAAAAATTTGTAAAAAATATATTCACTGGCAATGTGTTTCTTTTTAAAATAGCATCAAATATTTTCTCTACAGACTTTACTGCAATGATATAAGTTATTGAATGAGAGGGCTTGGCTCATCAGTGGTGAACCCTCTCAGTGGTTTCGCCAAATTAATCTAAAGACTGCTCCACTGTATATATATATATATATATATAGAGTTAAACCTGTCTATAGCGCCTCCTCTTGGGACTAACCAAAATAGGGTGCTATAGACAGGTCACTTTTAATGTAAATCGTATCGTACTACGTATTTAAAATCAGGCGCTATAGAGAGGAAGGCGTTATTTAGAGGGGACGCTATAGACAGGTTTAACTGTTTATATATACTATTGTGTAACAAAACCAATCCAATCCAATACAATAGTAGAGCGGTCTAGAGATTAATTTGGCGAAACCGCTGAGAGGGTTCACTACTGATGAGCCAAGCCCTCTCATTCAATAACTTTTATCATTGCAGTAAGGTCTGTAGAGATAATATTTGATGCTATTTTAAAAAGAAACACATTGCCAGTAAATTTATTTTAAAAAATTTTTGCGATAGATGGCAATTGAAAATTTAAAAATTTAATACAACCTAAAATGTTGTTGTTGTCATGTTCACCTAAATTATTATTCTTAGAATTAGAAGTGGGGAAGAATATTTTGGGTAAAAAAAATGCTCCAATGGACCCTGATTCTTGTAAAAGTCCAACCCCACCAGCGAGTGCAAGTAACCAAACGGGGCTCTGGCATATTTGTAAGTGCAAAGTCGAACTGCTTTACACATGTGTAGACATGTGGTGCGCTTACAGTAAAAAGCAGTCGCTAACTACCCACCATGATTATCATGGCCTGTACCACGTGTACTAGGGATAAGCAAAAAAAAAAAAAATCCACCAGACCGCTTCTAAGAGCTCTAATACTGTATTGGACGATTTTGCTTATATACGCAGCACTGAAGAATGGAATTTCAGAAATGGTTTTCAAGAAAACTATGGACATAAGCATGAAAACCATTTATGAAATTCCATTCTTCAATGCTGCGTATATAAGCAAAATCGTCCAATACAGTATTAGAGCTCTTAGAAGCGGTCTGGTGGATTAAATTGGCGAAACCGCTGGGAGGGTTCACCACTGATGAGCCAAGCCCTCCCAATATATATTTTTTTCATCGCAGTAAGGGCAGTAGAAGTTTGTATTGTGTATAAAAGAAACATTCGTGCTTTTAAATCCTTTCATTTTATATGTATAGATGGCGCGTTATTGCTTTGTGTTAAACCTGAATTATGCAGCTAAACAAAGAAAGAGAGAGAGAGAGAGAGAGAGATTGAATCAACTTTTATTACATCGTTCATAAAAATTTATGGTGATATGAAAATTAAAGAAAATAATAATAAGGATGAATATACATAATGAAATCTATACAGGCTTCATTGGTTTAGATCAAGGGCTACAAGATATCCTGAATTCGGATAGGCCCTTGGTTATAAATGGGTCTTTGTCTCCAACATGTTCAATTGCCATGTTGAGGAAATCTCGCAGAATTATCTTGTTTTCTGTCGAGAGTGTCTCGGAGAGTACCTCCCTCACATGCTGGTATAGGACCGCGTGCACTACTTCGAACCTACACACCTCCTCATAGAGGGGATATAGGAATGAATCAGCGTTCATTTGTTCAAAAATTCCCTCCACGCGCCCTATGAGGATCTCCCGAGATTCCTGAAGAGGCTGCATGGGTTGGGTCATGGAGGTAGAAGACTGGATGGATGGGACAGTCTTATTATGTGTCGTTGTCTTGGGAGCCGCTGTTGGATCAATAATGGCCAGGGAAGGCTCTGGTCGTGGCAGCAACTGGCTGGTGCTCGGCGCCGGAACAGGAGGTTCAGGAGTTGGAGTTTCCTGAGGATGGACAGGGATGTTCGCCCCGAGCGAAGACGCGGCAGGGCTGGAGGGTGTTGAGTTGGTCTGCTTGATGGTTGCAGACGATTCCGCAGCTGGTGTTGAGAGGGCGGAGTTGTTGGAGGGCATGTGCTTGGAGGAGGGAGGCCTCGACACCGGGCCCTGCCCTAGGTCTTGGCGTCCTCCATTAATTCCTATGGGGCAGATGGCTCTCCGATGCCCTTGACGATGGAATTTGCTACACCTAACGCCGTAGGTGATGCAGGCGGGTGTGGACTCTCCTTTAGAGATGATTACCAGCTTGTCAGGGAGCTGGTGGAGTTTGCGTTCATCTAGAAGGACGAAGGCCTCCCTGTTGCCGGTGGTCCAGGTGTAACCGCCACTGGACACGACTTCGTGGGTCAGGGAAACAACCCTGCAGTAGGGCCGCAGCGCTACGATGACGTCATCGTCCCTTATGGCAAGTGGGAGGTTCCCCACTACAATTTTTTCTAGTTTTTGCCTATATGAGAAGGCTTTCAGGAGGGTAGTTCCGATGGTGAGGCCCTCCTCAACCAGGCGCTCCGCCAAGTCGACGCTGGCAAGCCCGACCAATACCTGGCCGGACATCTTCATCAGCTGGTACACTGAAGACTTTCCCAGCAACTGTTCCAGCGCCATCATGTATTGGACTGGATGGAAGTCCGCGCTCCACTCAACGAGGCAGCGCTGGTCGAGCGTCGCAGTTGCCGACCTAGCCTTGGCGAGGTCTTGCTGCTATCTTCAGTTCTTAATAGCCGTTACAGGATCTCTTTTAGTCCTGGTTACTTGTTGAGGTGACCTGACTGCGAGAGGCGCAGCCTTCGCAACTTTTGACGGTTGAAGTGGAGATGCTTGATTTTTCCTTTTCGAGGATTTAGCGTTTTGCCAACCTTGAAAAGTCGATTATTTTTCAGAAGATTCAACTTGGTCAGCCCAATTTACATTTTATTTGTTTTTCGACACAACATAATTTACATTTTTTTTGCGCCGATTGTTTCTCATGTAAATTTGACATTTCAATTTGGAATTCATTATTCCCCGATAACCGAGGGTTCATTCTCGTCGAGAATCATGCTATCGTCTGCCCCAGTGGCAGGGCTATCCTCCAATACCTGGAAGGGATTAAATATTGGAAGCACACGGCTCTCCATCGTAAGAAAACGGGAGCTCGCGCGCCGCACGGCCGAGAGAGGAGAGAGATCGCAGCTTTACTTACTTTACTTTTAAATATTTTATGTTTTCTACCTGTTTATTTTATATCACACCTGACAAGGGAGGAATTATATTCACCGAGAGACATCATGAGAACAAATATTTTCATTGTAGAACAATGTAAACAATACTGTGATGCATCACACTTTTCCAGTTTACTAGAAACTATCTACACTGAAATCCAAGCATTCAAGCGCGAATTAAGCTAAATATAAACTTGAATTATGCAACTAAACATAGAGACAAATCGCAGCTTTACTTACTGTTAAATAGTTTATGAATTCTACCTGTTTTATATCACACCTGACAAGGGAGGAATTATATTCATCGAGAGACATCGTGAAAACAAAGAATTTCATCAAACCCAGATATCCATTCAAATAAAAAGTTTTATTACATATATTATACACAGTTAAAAATTATAATACTTCATACATTTGTTGAAACGTTGAGAAAATAAAAACCTCTACTGGCCGAAATGTCTATTTTTTTAAAGAAATGGAAATGTCGGCCAGGCAGCTTCTACATTTACGAGCATACGTTTATATACAATATGAATTTTGATCATCAGTCCAGGCTAAAGAGGTAAAGAAGTTGTCCATTCACAGGGGGTGCTACGAGTTTAGCCAAAGTTCCGATGTCTTCAGTCACCTCTCTTTTCGGATTCAACTGAAAGAGCTGGAAACCTTGCCAGTCTACGTTATCTGGATGCGAGGTAACCCAGTTTAGAAGATTGGTGACAGGTTCGTTTCTAAGGAACTTACGTACAGGAAGTAATTTCCCATTAGGAAGTCTGACTTTAATTCTGACAATATCTCCAGAAGTTGGTTCTTCTTGTAATCCATTTCTTATTTCTTCACGCTTCTTCAAAGCTTCTTCTAAAGCTTGTTTTTCTTTTTCTTCTTCTTGTTTCTTACGTTCTTCTTCTTCTTGTCTCTTTCTTGATTTCTCTCTGTCAATTGCTAAGGATTCCAGGTAACTTATTTTGATGACCTCCACGACTTTTTGTCTTTCGTAGCGTTCTCTTGCGAAGTTATCCTGGTTTTGTTCTGATGTATAGTTTTCCATGTCTTGCAAACTTCTTCTGATAGCTTCAGCTATGGCGTCATTGTACTCGTATGCTTCATTGTAGTTCTCTTCTACAAGTTCTTCGTTTCTGATTGGCAATGCGCTTGTGGAAGATGTAAGTGCATTTTCTTCTGAATCATTTTGGTCAATAGGAGTTTCGTTGCTATCTTCGCAATGATTATGCGATGTTTCACTATCTTCTATCGTTTGAATCTCTCCTTCAATTTCGCCTGCTATATCTATAACTTGGCAATCCATAGCTTTAAATTGGCAATTCGTATCTTGAATTTGGTGTTCTGTAACTTCAATTTGGTTATCTGTAACTTCAATTTGAGAATCTTGATCTTCAATTTGGTGTTCTGTAACTTCAATTTGGTTATCTGTAACTTCAATTTGAGAATCTTGATCTTCAATTTGGTTATTTTGATTTTCAATTTGGTTATCTGTAACTTCAAATTGGTGTTCTGTAGCTTCAATTTGGTGTTCTGTAGCTTCAATTTGAGAATCTTGATTTTCAATTTGGTGTTCTGTAGCTTCAATTTGGTGTTCTGTAGCTTCAATTTGGTGTTCTGTAGCTTCAATTTGGTGTTCTGTAGCTTCAATTTGGTGTTCTGTAGCTTCAATTTGGTGTTCTGTAGCTTCAATTTGGTGTTCTGTAGCTTCAATTTGGTGTTCTGTAGCTTCAATTTGGTGTTCTATAGCTTCAATTTGGTGTTCTGTAGCTTCAATTTGGTGTTCTGTAGCTTCAATTTGGTGTTCTGTAACTTCAATTTGGTGTTCTGTAACTTCAATTTGGTGTTCTGTAGCTTCAATTTGGTGTTCAGTAGCTTCAATTTGGTGTTCTGTAGCTTCAATTTGGTGCTCTGTAGCTTCAATTTGGTAATCTTGATCTTCAATTTGGCACTTCATATCTATGTTTTCAACATTATTCTCCATTCTTTTGTTGTTTATAACGTCTTCACAAGTATGATGGTTAGCCAATTCTACCCTTAA
This sequence comes from Cordylochernes scorpioides, assembly GCA_030710605.1. NCBI lineage: Eukaryota > Metazoa > Arthropoda > Arachnida > Pseudoscorpiones > Chernetidae > Cordylochernes > Cordylochernes scorpioides. The sequence continues at coordinate 37,696,928 of CP092878.1, forward strand.
AATAATTTATAATAAAAATGCCGAGTTTTGTGATTTTAAAAGAATGTCGGTAAACAGTACGTCTTCGATTTTTAAGCGATGTTACAAAATGAAATAAAAACGATTATTGAAACTATATATTAAGTTGAAAAAAATTTACATACGCAGAGAACATTTTGTCTTTTTTTTTTTTTTTTTTTGTGAAGAAATGTATGCAAATTTATAAACCTATCGATTCCAAATTTTGCGAAAATATCTATTATAAAATTTTAAGAAGTCTGTTATCTCTAGTACCTATTATATACACGAGGTCACATGCCAATAACACATTTTTGTCAATTATTTTTGTATAAAGATCATTTTGATATTGTACATAAAAGCATTTGTCTGTTGAAGAGCATAAAATTTGCTCAAATAATAAGTCGGCGGATGAGAGGGTAACACGCTCGATTCCCGACAGTCATGAACCGGGATTGAATCCTGCGTTAAAAATTGTTTTATATGTGTTCACATATTATTCATTGTTCAATTATCATGAACTAGGTTGCTCTTGCTGAGCGGTACCTATTAATGTGAATTTGAACCAAATTTGCTCAGCAATAATAATAAGTCGGTGGACGAATGGGTAACACCCTCGGTTCCCGACAGTCATGAACCGGGATTGAATCCCACGTTAAAATTTGTTTAATATGTGAATAACCTTCACATATTATTCATTGTTCAATTATCATGAACTAGGTTGCTCTTGCTGAGCGGTACCTATTAATGTGATTTGAACCAGGAAATTTGCTCAGCCATAGGTGCCAAAACTTTGGGCACTCTCAGTTTGAATGCAGGGAAAATCCCAAATGTGTAAAATGTGGAGAAAATCATTTCACATCCGAATGCACCAAAGAAAAAGAAGTCCCACCTAAATGTGCAAACTGCCAGGGTCAGCATACAGCAAGTTGGCGTGGTTACCCACTATACAGAAAGATAAATAGAGTGCCCCAAACCCAAAATAATCAGAAACCAAACCCCAATACACAGAAAAAGAAAAATCCAACCCTACAGGTCCAAACCCTTCTGAAATTCCCCAACCCATTCAAAACAAGAACAAAACTCTACACGTTAATAAAGAACGTCCCAATCCTCCTTCAGCCCCTAAGGTCAACCAACTAGAGAGCGCTATCAAAAAGGCTCTCAGTGACCCCGCAATAATAGCCAACATCATGAAGAACGTTGTAGACACCATCAGATGTAAATGAATTACAAAAATATGTATCAAAATAGCCTTCAAATCGTTCACTGGAACGCGTGTAGTCTCCGAAACAAAAACAACAATTCTCAGAATTCCTGAACGTCCACGACATCGACATCGCACTAGTGTCAGAAACCTGGCTTAAGCCGTGCCATAAAATGAGGATTCAAAACCTCATCACCCTCCGCAACGACAGACTAACCGGACAAGGTGGTGGAACTGCCATATTTATCCACAAGAAGTACATCCATGCACCTATTCATGCCACCACCTCAAGCCTGGAAACAACAGGAATTTCTATCAAAAACAAAAACGGGTTAAATATGAACCTGTATTCGTGCTACAAACCACCAAACACCTATCTAGATCAAACCGATATCTATAACATTTTTTCAACGGACACACCGACCATCATAGCAGGGGACCTAAACTGCAAACATCCTGCCTGGGGTTCCACCACCACTAACCCAAGCGGGAGAAGGCTCCAAAACGCAATCAACGTTATGGACTTAGATGTGAGTTACCCTGACGAACCTACTCATGACTCACCTCCAGACATCATAGATATCGCCGTGCACAAAAACATCTCCCAAAGTGCATACTCTAAAGTCCTGCACGAACTAAACTCTGATCATCTCCCAGTACTACTTGTGCTACAGGATTTCAAAATCTCCTACTCAAATACAAAAATAAAAATTACAGATTGGGCTCTTTTCAAGTACAAAATGGAAATCGCTGAACCTCCTGAACTGATCCTAGACACATCTTTAAAAATAGACGAGGCCATTACACACATTGAAGAACGAATGGTGCAAAATTTGAAAGTTTCAACAAAATATAAGGACCCGGAACTAGAACGAAGATATCCACCTCACATTAAAGAAAAAATACGATCCACCGACAGACTAAGAAAAAAAAAATTAAAAAAAAAAAACCTGCGACCCCCGAGATAAATCAGCCTACATGACGGCCCGGAGAGAATCACAGAAACTTACAAGAGAGCACGTAACACCAGCTGGGACAACTTTATCGAAAACTTGAAAGTCACGGACCAAACCATATGGAAAGCCATCAAACGATTATCCAACTCTGAAAAACAAGAAATAACACTGAAGACAAACAATAGGCAGACACTAACCACAGAAGAAGCAGCTGAATCATTTGCCAACAACTATGAAAAACAGTTCACCCCCAATCCCTATACATCCCACTCCAAACCTACTCGTACATACATCAAACGTGTGAATTCATACATGAAAAAAACAACAAAGAAACAGGACTAGAACCAACAAACATTGGTGAAATAAAGGCGATTATTGAATATCTACCAAATAAAAAAGCTCCCGGAATCGACGAATTACCTAATGAAGCTCTAAAACTGCTCCCTAATCACAAACTAGCATCAATAACCGAAATCTTTAACGCCTCACTGCAGCTTGCCCACTTCCCTGACAGGTGGAAAACGTCCATTATCTGTCCCAAACTTAAAAAAGGAAAATTCATGCATGAACCAACAAGCTACAGGCCCATCTCACTGCTACCTGCCATCTCAAAACTATTCGAAAGAATTGTTTTAAGAAGACTCAGAAAATCCCTAGAAGAAAAGAATCTACTCAGACCTGAACAATTTGGCTACCAAGCCATGCACTTAACATTGCACCAACTAGTTGTTGTCACTGAAAAAAATAAGAAAAGCCAAGGACCTAGGCCAAATAACAGGAGCCGTGTTCTTCGATATTGCCAAAGCATTCGATAAAGTCTGGCACGAAGCCCTTCTCTACAAAATGTGCAAAAAGCACCTTCCTGGAGATATCATAAAAATAACGCAAACTTCTTAACGAATAGAACATTCAAGGTACGAGTCAAAGACGAACTTTCAACAGCTAGGAACATCCTTGCTGGGGTCCCTCAAGGATCAGTCACAGGACCAACCTTATTTGACATATTTATAGACGACTTCTCCTGTATTGAAGACACCTCTTTACACCTTTTTGCTGATGATACCGCCATTTTGGCCTCGACATACGACTTCGACAAACTCCACATGAAACACCAAGAGGCCTGCATCTTTTCCACGCTCTGGTGTAAAGAATGGCGAGTCACAATGAACCCCCAAAAAAGTGAAGCAATAATTTTCTCCAGAAAAAAAGACAAAATTAAGAAACCTTTAGACGAACTTTTTGTATTCGAAGACAATATTAAATGGAAAGAGAACATCCGATACCTAGGGATGACCCTAGACGAGCACCTAACCTTCAAAAAACACATCGAAAACAGAATCAATTTGGCGAAAGCTGCCCAACATCGACTATCCCTACTTCTAGGACCGAAAAGCAAATTATCCCTTCATTGCAAAAGAACCATTTACACGTCAATAATAAGACCAATACTCATATACGGCAACCCCATTTTTATGACAGCACATAAGACCATCCTTAAAAAGCTAGAAGTCTTTGAAAATAAAATGATCAGAAAAATCATGTCTCCACCCTGGTTTGTTCGGAACACAATCCTCAGGAACAATCTAAATATCGAAAACATCAATGACTACATTATTAGACAATCATTTAAATTCTAGGAAAATCCGAAAAATTAGAAAACCCACCTTTAAGAAAGCCACAAACTACAAATGAGGAAAAAGGAAAATAAGAAATTTAAAATCTAGACAAATTCTCCATCAATTAAGCCAGAATGACGAAAAGTGGAAAAAAAAGGGAAAACAAACCCACCTTGAATATCAAACAAGCCAGAAAAAGCCTTCTCAAGAACAATATCCCCAAGGACCTGAGGACCCAACGACATCAATATAAATTATAATTGTAAATGAACAAACCCTGTACATCCCCCCCCTCAGTATATTGTAAATATGATGATCTAGGTTGCTCTTTTTGAGCGGCACCTAATAAAGTGATTTTGGAACCGGAAATTTGCTCGATAAGAAAAAAGAAGTCGGTGGACGAGTGGGTAACACCCTCGATTCCTGACAGTCATGAACCAGGATTGAATCCCAAGTTAACATTTTGTTTAATATGTGAATAACCTTCACATATTATTCATTGTTTCAATTATCATAAACTAGGTTGCTCTTGTTGAGCGGTACCTAATAAAGTGATTTGGAAATTTGCTCATATATAGAGTCAGTGGACGAGTGGGTAACACCCTCGATCCCCGACAGTCATGAATCGGGATTGAATCCCACGTTAACATTTTGTTTAATATGTGAATAACCTTCATACATTGTTACAAATATCATAAACTAGGTTGCTCTTGTTGAGCGGTACCTAATAAAGTGATTTTGGAACCAAAATTTGCTCGAAAGCATGCAAAACCAAATTTAAAAGAAACTTTTTACCTGAATTTTATATTTTGCTTTATCAAATAAATATATAATGTTTGTCGGCTATACAAATCCTCAATATTGATCTAATATGGCTGAAATTTTTAACAGGACATAGAGAAAAATCTGGAAGAGATATTTGTCGCATTTTTAGCCAAGAAAATTGAAATTGACAGGTTCTGGGTAAAAAAAGTAGTTTTTTTAGTCAGAAAATGATGACAATATTGCTGCATCATGTTTGATTAGCAGATACAAAATTATATTGGGTAAAAATTCCATAAAGCAGAGACCACGGGCGAAGCCAGTTCATTTTTAGTATGCAGGAACAAAATTCTAACAGCAAAACATTTACTTAAACAGAAGACACGAACCTAGATCATCTCTACATATAAAATATCGCTTCTCAGCCTTCTCAATTTAAAAAAGATTCATTGGTCGAAATGTCTTTAATTCTAAAACTGAATGCCGGCCAGGCAACCTTTATAACTATCTGTTATAGTTAAGTAATCTGCTTTTCAAACATTATTATTTGTTTATTTATATTCACTATACATAATCTATAATTAAATATCTCTATTGCCTTTGCCGGTCCCAAGCCCGGATGAAAAAGGAGGAGGGGGAGCAGTAACAAGTTCACTAAAATCCTGGGCTCAGCTGGCCCGGCTGATAGTACCCTGTAAGGACTCCTAATCCAGGGATACAGGATGAGCAGTGTTTGTACTCCATGTTAGGAGTGGCTGTACATGGTGTCTGTTCCTCATGTCAGAGGTGGCCATTTCATATTGAAGCTAAGTCGGCTTGCTACTGAGTAGTGCTCCCAGTCTTAATGACAAAGGCAGACGCATTCTACTTCATCCAATCATGATGATTGCCAACTCTACAAGCTTGATACCTTAATATGATTGAGTGGAGATAAGAATGAAGAGAAGATCTCTTTATGATAAATATTTACCAGTTATTTAAAAATCGGGTTTTGTGTTGTCTTACACTTAGTTTATTTTTATTAAGAACAGTGCCCGAGCAACACCCGGGTTTTACCCGAGTCCATCTTTCCCTGAGTATGATTGCATAAAATATATATATATTTTTTTTTTGTGTAGAAAATATTTACCTTTTTTCTTGTCATAAAATATTGGATAATTTATTAAATTTACATCAAAAATAATACATTCCTACAAATTTGAGTCTCATCATGTCTAATTCCAAAGATTACACTCAACTGAAAAATATACATTCACAAATCAAAGTATGTAAATTTTCCTACTAAAAATAATAACTTTTACAAGAATTAAATTTACATATATTGAATTCACAACAAAACAAAATTTCGTAAATAATATATATACATATTTTAAGAATGATCGCATACAACTATTTTTTTTATTCAAAACGTATTCGTGATAATTATGTATTACGACATGCCCCTTTACACAGGATCTCCCGAAGTGTGTAAAGGTTTGCTCTATGCAAAAATGATGCTTTAACAAATATTCTCTTTTTTGTTGTAGCTCATTTAAAAAAAATCAAATGTGTCAATTGTCATGGGGATTGAGCAATTTGAAAAATTCTGAAATAAGTCAAATTTATATATAAAAAACTCTTTTACAGAGATTTAAAAAAGAGGGTATATAGGGAAGTAAAAGTCATCATAAATATAGTGTGAGGATAGATAAAAAATTATGCAAATGTTTATATCGCTTGATAATCAGTTTTTTCACACTAATTTACATTATGTAAAGTTTAAAATATACAGTAGAACCTCCCTGTAAAGGGCACCTAATTGCAGAGCCAAAGTGTCCTTTAGGTAGATGTGTCCTCTTACCGGAGAGTTGCTAAATAATAAAAATGGTAATTTTGTAAATGAAAACTGTTCTTTGTAGAGAGATGTCCTCTAGTGGGAGTGTCCTCTCATGGAGGTTCTACTGTACATGGATTTACAACGGAGTCTCTGCAAATGTAAAAGCAAATCTAGCAGTTATATGGACTCACCCCAGGACGGAGTCCCAGATCTTGACGATATGTCCCAGATGGGTCCGGCAGTAGACACGCTCTAGTCGTTGTCTGGCGGGACCACCCAGACTCCCATGACGGAATGCTGCCATCACAGTCACTCATTACATTAGCTGGACAAACTGTTGTTGTGCAGAGAACCTGTTTGTAATAAATGTTCAAGAAGAAGTCCTTTGTAAAGAGGTGTCAGCTAGCGGGGTGTCC
>CP092878.1:37703797-37756241 GCA_030710605.1 Cordylochernes scorpioides
GCTCTGTAATTAGGTGTCCTTTACAGGAAGGTTCTACTGTATAAGAAATTTTCTTTTACTCCAATTTACCCAGACTAATCTATTTATTATCTTGATTGTCTTAATTAAGTTTTCCTATCCCTCGGCAAAGCTGACTGCTACAGGACGCATCCCCAGGTGGCAGATAGGGGAACGACCTTCATATATGAAGGCCAGCTGCGAAACAAGCAGAATAACTCTGATGAATAAGCAGTCGTGGACCAACAGCAGCCTTGTTATAAAAGGAGTAGACTTCTTTAAAAATCCTGACTTTGCGTCTGTACTCATGTTAGAGTCGGCAGCAAAGGCGTCTGCTTCCATGTTAAGAACGGCCTCAAACTACAGGCAAAGTCAGACTTTCACCAAAGTGTGCCTGGATCATGGTGCCATGATCAACGAAAACTGCACCCCTACACCCCATTTCATGAGACCCATGGAATTCGTGTAAGCTTTACACAAGGGGATAAGAAACAACAACAACAAGTTTACTATATATAAATTCTATATTACCATTAAATGTGATAAGCTTTAAACACAAGGTAATAAGACCAAATCCAAATAAATAAATAAGTGTGACGTTTCAGTAACAGCGTTGTTACCATCTTCAGACAAAAGTCATTCAGTACTTTTGTCTGAAGATGGTAACAACGCTGTTACTGAAACGTCACACACTATTTATTTATTTGGATTTGGTCTTATTACCTTGTGTTTATAATCTATAATCCAAATTGTGCCTTATCAGTGATAAGCTTTAAAAATTATAATAATTATAATGCTTATTACTGGTTATATTACTGTTTTCCCTACATGTACCCTACATTTCTGCTTTGGACATTCTGTATAAGACTAAAATGTCTTAATAAAGCTTTTGGGTGTTATTTAACTGGTAGATCTTTGCTGTTGATCCTAAGACTGATAAAGTATATAATAAGAAGGAGCATCAAGACATCTGCCATCAACTTTTAGGTGATTGTGGTGTAAGAGATAGGTTAAATACACATTAAGGAGCCTTTGGTCAAATGGGCACTATCTGCATATTCGATAAAAATAATCCCTTGAATCAATATTAAAATAAAAACATAAATCCTCCAGGGAAAAGATTCTTTTAAAAATATTTTTATTTAAAAATATCTCGAGCTTTCGGGCAAGTAAGCCCTTCTACGGGAGAAACTATTTTACATCCTTAATACGCCACAATAAAACAATATTTAAACTTAAATACAGTTCTTTAGTTGTTTACATTTGTTTTGAGGCATAATCAACGCGGGCTTCTATTGCGCGTGATTCACTTGGAGGTTATGGGGTGGGCTCAGGAAATATAATGTTATAAACTTCCGGGATATCTATTCTTCTGTTAATACTATTGTGCTTTCTGGATATGATGGATTCTATTATTAGTCTCTGTAGTCTATTGGGGATGTTGGAGTAATGGGTCTTTGGTTCTGATAGGGAGAAGGAATGGCCTGTTTCTCTTATATGTTGGTATACTAAAGATCTACTGTCTTGGTTGTCGATATTTCGTTTGTGTTCTGATATTCTTATATTTAAATGTCTGCCAGTTTCGCCAACATATTTGGTTTTGCATTCGTTGCATTCTATGGAATATATGGCATTCTTAATATTGGAAGGATAATCAACGGTATTGTTCTTTGTTATGGGGTTTCTTAGTAACGAATTTAAATTAGGTGAGTTGCTGAAAAATGTTTTGATCCCAAATTTCTTCAGATGACGGGCTATAGAAACAGATACTGGTGAATAAGGAATACTGCTAATAGATTTATAGATTGGGGAATTCCGAATTTCAGAGGGGCTATAGAAATGTCTTAGAATAAACGATAAAGGATATTGACAAGTCTTCAGATTTCTTAATATATTCTGAGTTTCTTCTGTTTTAAAGGTTTGAAGTGAGCAGTGGCTATGGATACGTTTAGTTAAGGTCTTTACGGTATTGATTTTATGGCTGAGAGGGCAGTAGGAGGAAAAACGGATATAGTCGGGGTTGAAGGATGGCTTATAATAAACAGTTGTTTGGAATTGATTCTGTATGCGAAATATTGTTATATCTAGAAAAGGCAGGCTATTGTTTGTTTCTTTTTCAAATGTGAAATTTAGGTTATTTTTTGTTTCTTAATTCTTTAATCAGTCGGTTCTCATGCTAAAGAACTGTATTTAAGTTTAAATATTGTTTTATTGTGGCGTATTAAGGATGTAAAATAGTTTCTCCCGTAGAAGGGCTTACTTGCCCGAAAGCTCGAGATATTTTTAAATAAAAATATTTTTAAAAGAATCTTTTCCCTGGAGGATTTATGTTTTTATTTTAATTTTAACTATCTGCATATCACAAATGAAATTCTTTTTTATGTGTGTGCTCTTTAATTGCTACAAGCCCTGCAATGAAAAGAGAAATTTTAACTAAATTGTATGGTTGTTTCTTATCCCCTTGTACAAAGATTATGCAAATTCCATGAGTCCAAATTCCATGAATCCATGATCTCATGGAATGGGGTGTAGGGATGCAGCTTGATCATGGCACCATGATCCAAGCACACTTTGGTGAAAGTCTGACTTTGCCTGTAATTTGCGGCTGTTCCTAACATGGAAGCCTTTGCTGCCGACTCTAACATGAGTACAGACACAGCTCCTCCGTATCCCTGGAGAGAGACCCTTGCTGAGGTCCATCAACCGGGTCAGTTGAACTCAGGATTTTTAAAGAGGTTTTTCTCCTCTTTCTAACAATACTGCTGTTGGTTTGTGACTGTATTCGTCAGAGTTATTCTGCTAGTTTTGCAGCTGACCTTCATATCTGAAGGTTATTTCCCTATCTGCCACTTGAAAACACGCCCTGTAGCATTCAGCTCTGCCAAGGGGACACTATCTGCATATCACATATGAAATGAAATCATTTTTTAATGTGTATTTAATATGATTTGTTTGTGTATATCAAACCATTTATTTGTGTCAATTTTTAAGTTTATTGAGTTGCATAGGCTTATTTTATTTTGTTTTTTTATTTGGCCTAATTTCCACACCACCCAGGAGGTACGGCCGTTGGCGCGTTACCCTTTGTTTATAGTGGCGGGTTCCCCAGTAGGCCTATACCACTCTTCTAACAGAGCTCCAACATCGGGTCGCTCGAGTCAGCCTCCGCCATTTTTAGGCATTACTCGGCCGAGTCCGATTAAATCAGCCCTGCCAGGCTCCTAGACATCCTACCTAGAGTAAAAGAATTATTTTATCTAAAGTTTCCATTGTTGGAGACCCAGGAAACCTATCTTATATTAAATAACTAATATATATCATTTTAAATGATTTTCAATATAAATATATATTGAGAAATATATTTATCCCCTAGAAATACATTTTATTCTTCTTCTTCTTTCTTATCTCCACTCAATCACACTAAGGTATCAAGCTTGTAAAGCTTGAGATTTTTGATGGTGTCTGCCGGGGAAGAGTAGAGCTCATCAATGGATGAGTCAATACAGTCAATAATGTGGTTTGAGGTTGCAGGTTGACACTTAGTACATAGTGGGAAAACCCTGCAACCATTCTGGAAAGTCATTGTCCGTAGATGACCAGACTTAAGTCTGGAAATCAAAGACTGTTGTTATCTTGGGAGGACAGAACCGGTGCTTGTCCCTCCTGCTCTGTACCAGTCATGTGCAGCTTCAGATTTCCATTCCATCAGATTTTAATAGTAGAAGATGGGAAATTTATAAGAGTTATCCTGCCCACACACATAATTTAATGCTATGTTTTAATAAATGATTGACCCATGGATTAAAAAGAATAAAGACTCTAGAACATCAGCGACACTCAAATAGGAAATGGGATGGAGTAGTGTTTACCACTCATTACTTAATTTATTTCAAAATAAATGACCGCCAATAAATACCAGACCGCCTTTTTAGAACTCTAATACTGTATTGGATCATTCTGCTTATATATGCTACACTGATGGATGGAATCTTAGAAATGGTATTTAAGCAAACTATGGACATAATGAATTCAGTCTCCATGACCTTGTATATACAGTTAAACCTGTCTATAGCACCCCCTCTAAATAGCGCCTTCCTCTTTATAACACCAGATTTTAAATACGTAGTACGATGCAATTTACATTAAAAATGACCTGTCTATAGCAATCCCCTCTTTATAGCACCCTATTTTGGTGAGTCCCAAGAGAGGTCGCTATAGATAGGTTTAACTGTATATTTAATTGTATAATAAAAATTTAAGAATATATCTAGCTAGGGAAGTGTGGAGGAGTACTACTATAGTGGACATGCAGGTATGACCTCCGCCACACCAACGTCAACAACAAGGACCTGGATGAGATCGACCCAGCCAAGCTCCCAGACATCATCCTGGTGAAGAAGATCTATCCCAACCGCAGCAAGCGCCGTACCTTCAAGCTCAAGAGGCTGGCCAAGGTTGAGACCCCCACAGATGATGAGTAAGTTACACTACAGATTATCTACTTCCAGTACTCTACACTGGTGATGTCCTTTGTAGAGAGGTTTCACAGAGAGGCTCTACTGTAGTGGTGGTGGTGCTTATCTCCAGGGTTAAACCAATTCCTGAAGTCCACTCCTCTCCAATTTTGTGATGGTAGTTATAGGCCTGGAAAATAGGTCCTCTATTGTCAGTTCTGAGCATGACAAGATTTGTTCCGGAGAAGCTTCCGCACTATTGCATTTCAAACAGTTATTGAAGGTTTTTGTCCATTTTGAAATTTTAAGGTTTTTATATGGTCACTTCTTAGTCTTTCTAAAGCTGTTTGTTGATTTCTATTAGTTCTACTATATTAATACTACTGTGACAGGAACTATATATATTGGGTCATAGTTGTGTAATCTGGATTGGTCCATTATTCTGGAACAAACACGTAAACATTTATTTTTATAGGTTTACATCATGGACAAAACTTAAGGAAGTCTTTGATGGCAAGGTTGTCCATTTTGTTTTAAGGAGACAAAAGCAATTTTTTTCACACTTGGTTATCTCATGTGTCTTCACAATAAAGGTTACTGTAATATCTTACACAGTTATTCATTTAATCCCGATATACATGCTAAAAGGTACAACTTTCCTAAGTGTGTTGTCCATTAATGCATACCTAAAAAATATAACTATAAACACGAATATATTTCTTTGAAAAACAAAAAAAATAAACTTGATTTATAGTCAGTGAATTAATGAGGGGTTATATAAAGGTCACGGCAATATCTTTCAGAGTTATTGTGTAAATCCCGATATACATACTGAAAGGTACAAGTTTTGTCCATGAGTGTGCATGGACACACATGTATCCCACACATATGTACAGATAGAGTGCCCTCACTAATGACTTGTGATGTTCAGGGGAGACCTGGATGACTTCATGGATGACCTGGAGGAAGATGCCCAGATCAGGAAGAACGTCAACCTCTTCAAGAGTAAGTTTTCTTCTGTTCTCCCAAGTTTGGCTTCCATCTTGTGGTCTCTCTTCTCATGTACTCTGCACCTTTCTGTATGCTATTACATGGATACTCTCTCCTTCTCTTCCAAAATAACTCTATTAGGGACTGCTTAAAAATAGCAACCTAGCTTATTTACAATGAATAATATAAACTGGTTCTTCACAAAACCGGGATTCGATCTTGGTTCATGACTGTTGGAAACTGACAGTTTATACTGCCAGCCACCAACTCTCTCTCCTGGAGTTATAATAGATCAAATCTTTTTTCTTTTTTTTTTAATTAAAAAAAAAATGGTTGCTTATTTAGAAGTTTTAATATATAGGGATTTGTGGGAGGTGTTATTGTTAGTGTGCATCATTTCTGGCAACTATATAGACACAAATATTCTTCCATTCATGGTAAAGCACAATTTGGATTATCTATTATAAACACAAGGTAATAAGAACAAATCTAAATAAATAAATATTGTGTGAAGTTTTGGTAACAACACTGTTACCGAAACGGCGCTCACTTTATTTGGATTTGGTCCTATTACCTTATATTCTTCAATTCATTTATTTATATATATATTTTGGGGGGTCGGTGGAAGGCTGGTTAAACCGTTTGGTTTACGACCACTACGACCCGGGTTCGATTCCCGCATTGGACACTTTTTCTTTAAAAAAAAAAAAAATGCTCCAATGGCCCCCCGATTCTTGCAAAAGTCCAACCCCACCAGCGAGTGCAAGTAACCAAACGGGGTTCTGGCACATTTGTAAGTGCAAAGTCGAACTGCTTTCACATGTGTAGACATGTGGTGCGCTTACAGTAAAAAGCAGTCGCTAACTACCCACCATGATTATCATGGCCTGTACCACGTGTACTAGGTATAAGCAAAAAAAATATATATATATATATTTTTTTTTTTTTGGTCTCTCATGAGAGGCTATTAAAAATAAAATTCGATAATTAAGGTAAATGAGATAGAGCACTTTTTAAATTATAGATTAGAAACATAAGGTTAATATGACCAAATAAAAAGTGTGTAACTATTTATTTCCTTATATAACAGCGTTGTTACCGAGACATCACATACAATTTATTTTTGTATATGGTCTTATTTAAATAAAATTATTTTATGGGGTACATGGTTTAAACATTTACTATCGAATATTTTAGAAGATTTTTATATATTTATGCTATTTTTATATTTTGTGCTAAATTCTGAATTGTATCACTGTTATTTTAGAATGCTTGGCATTAATTTTTTGTTTTTATTATATACCATAAAGTGTTTCATTTGAAAAACTTTTTACGCTTGTTTACGCAAACTTGGCCTTAAATACCCATTTCTTGAATTCTCAGGAAGCCTCTGGGACCAAATTTTCATTTGAGCAGTCAGGAAATGCCATTTTAAAAAATATATATACATACATATTCAACAAAGATGTATATATTGGATTTATAATTATTTTATTGTTCCAATATTTCGAGAGCCTCTCTTTATCGAGGATGTTTGTGTTTTTTTACTAAAACATGTGCGCACACGTACACCACTCTACAAGGCCAATGAAAGAATTGTATCTTTGATTTAAATATTACATTCAGTTTATTTACAGCTAACAATTATACACCTATCCCCCGATTTACACGGTAGATACGTTCCTGAGAAAAACGTGTAAATCGAAAATTACAAATTTTTAAAAATTAGAAATACAGACACAGTGTGCGTGTGCAGCAAGTCAGCACATAAGTTCAGGATTCCTCGTGAGATGTGTACACAGCGCATGGGTTCAATCACAGTAGCATTTAGTATAGTGCGATTAAAAAAAAAAAACTTATTTGGAAAACCGTGTAAAAGCGAAAACGTGTAAAACAAGTACTGTGTAAATCGGGGGATGGGTGTATATAATATTACAGATCAACACCATTATTATTATTTTGTCCACACATTGTGTGAGAGAGATTTATATACAACAGTGTAATTGTAAATAATTGTGTGTATTAATTCTTAAATTAATGTTAAAATTTTGAAAGCAAAATAAATGAGTAAATTAAAAGTATATACATATAGTTATTTACAAACAATTAAGATATGAATTCTTTATAAATTTCTGGAAAATCAATTTTTCTGTTTATACTTTGTTTATCTTGGCAGAAGCCCAACTTTCTAAAAACAGTCTACAATGCTCTTCTGTTATATTTTTGTATATAATTGTGGCCTGTTTGAAATCTGGTACATGGCTATTGTTTAGGGAGTGGTCAACCATTATCCCTCCTAGTTGTGTCTTATCCCCTTGTGTAAAGATTACACAAATTCCATGAGTGTTTATTCTGCGCAATGGGCATTGCAGCATACAATTCAACATCTGATCTCATAGAATGGGGTGTTGGGGTGCAGCTTTCGTTGATCCAGGCACACTTTGGTGAAAGTCTGATTTTGCCTCTAGTTTGAGGCTGTTCCTAACATGGAAGCAGACACTTTTGCTGCCAACTCTTAACATGAGTTGCTGAGGTCTATCAACCGAGTTAGTTGATCTCAGGATTTTTAAAAAGGTTTTTCTGCTTATATATTTCGCAGTTGTCCTTCATATCTGAAGGTTGTTCCCCTATCCGCCATGGGGACATGCCCTGTAGCAGTCAGCTCTGCCTAGGGCTCTCTCTCTGTTTCACTTATGAGTACATGGAGATATGGCAATAATTTTTAAGCTTCTTTTCCAATTGTGAATGTTGCTCTCTTTTGAGGGATTGAAGCATTATTTGCTCTTCAGATCCAAATAAGGCATTCCCTCAATTTATTAGCTCTGCAATTAGGTGTTGTTCTTTACAGAGAGATAATGATAAGGCACAATTAGGATTATAGATTATAAACACAAGGTAATAAGACCAAATCCCAATAAATAAATAGTGTGTGACGTTTCGGTAACAGACAAAAGTACTGAAGATGGTAACTGAGATTCAGTACTTTTGTCTGAAGATGGTAACAATGTTATTTGTATTTGTTCTTATTACCTTGTGTTTACAGAGAGGTAGTTCTACTGTATATATAAAAATAAAGAAACTACTGAGGTGTTATAGATGAAGTCCATATGTTGACTGTGTACATTGTGTGTACTCCAGGAGGTCCAATCCAGAGTACATCCACAGAAGAGGAAGATGTGGACCCGGACTACCCCACAGTGTCCCTCACAGAACTGCTGGACGACCTCAAACTGGAAGATTGAACCTAATAAATATCTCTCCTCCCCCCCTCCATCATTGGTCCTTCTAAAGCCCTCAGTTGTAATGGAACATTTACGAATGATTGAAATGACATCTGTATAACTTATTCTATTTACAGTACTGTAGAACCTCCCTTTAGTGGACACCTCTCTACAAAGGACAGTTTTCATTTGCAAAATTACCATTTTTACTATTTAGTAACTCTTCGTTAAGAGGACACCTCTCTCTATTTGGCTAAGCAATTAGGTGTCCTTTACAGGGAGGTTCTACTGTATAATCCCTCCTTAATACACAGACTATAATTCAACAAGTTTTTTTTTTATAAATACCCTCATGGACAAACCTTAAGGAAGTTGTACCTTTTCGCATATATATCGGGATTCAGACAATAACTCTGAAAGATATTACAATGACCTTTATTGAAGACACGAGATAACCAAGTGTGAACAAAATTGCCTCTGTCTCCTTAAAAAATAGATAACTGGCACAATAAAATACTTTCCACTTCCTTAAGTTTTGTCCATGAGTGTAGATGGCGTGTTTTATAATTAATATAGGCCTGATTTATAGTTTGTGGAAGAGCATTGCTCAATGTGAATATTTATATGTAAATCTACTGTGTGATTTTGTCCTAGTTTATAATTTTATATGAATATTAACGTGAACTCACTGATCTGCAAAGTCGAACTGCCTTTCATATGTGTAGACATGTGGTGCACTTACAGTAAAAGCAGTCACCTACTTCTACCCACCATGATTATCATGGCCTGTACCACATGTACTAGGGATAAGCAAAAAAAAACTCACTGATCAGCAAGATTTTCTATACAGTAAAACCTCCCTGTAAAGGACAACACCTAATTGCAGAGCCAAAGTTTCCTTTAAGGAGAGGTGTCCTCTTACCGGAGAGTTGCTAAATTGTAAAAATGGTAATTTTGCAAATGAAAATTTACAAATGAAAACTGTCCTTTGTGGAGAGATGTCCTCTAGAGGAAGTGTCCTTCATGGAGGTTCTACTGTAGCACAAGTTTTTTACCTATTCTCATGATCTATGACAAGGTTACCCACCGCTCTTTTTTTATCTATATAAATTGAATTATAATATGACAAAATTTGGATTATAGATTATAAACACAAGGTAATACGACCAAATCCAAATAGTTTGCTGATTTGAATTTGGTCTTATTACCTTGTGTTTAAAATTAAATAATAAAAATAAAGGTAACCTCTTCTGTCAAGACAGACACTAGAACTAAGTGCCATCTATTGACAGTCTCTACAAACTAACACAGACTCAGGTCGGTGACAAAGCCACAACATCAGCTTTGATAAATTGAGAAGCCTTCACTTGGTGACCATGGTTTTGTGCTATTGGCCCTTGCCAGTCTAGGGCGGACTTTATTCCATGAGATCCACAAGGAATCAAATGAAATCTTCCCAATCTGCCAAAGAGGTGTTTAGATGGTAAAGTGACTAGGCCATATCTATGGCCTAAATATAGATGGAAATTTTGCCGGAAGGAAATTGATCTATAAAAATAAAGTTCACCTCTCCTGTCAAAATAGACTCCAGAACTAAACGTCATTTAAGCTTGTGTTGTGGCTTCATCACTAGAGGTACATACAATTTCAAGGTGTAATCAGGTAATCTTTACACAAGGGGATAAGAAACAACAACAATTTCAAGGAAGTGGGTCGGTGGAAGGATGGTCTAAACCATTTGTTTTCGACTGCTACGACCCGGGTTCGATTCCCGCATTGGCCACTTTTTTTCTGATAAACAAAAAAATGCTCCAATGGCCCCTGAATCTTGTAAAAGTCCAACCCCACCAGCGAGTGCAAATAACCAAACGGGGGCTCTGGCATTTGTAAGTGCAAAGTCAAACTGTTTTTTACATGTATAGACATGTGGTGCACTTACAGTAAAAGCAGTTGCCAACTTCTACCCATCATGATTATCATGGCCTGTACCACGTGTACTAGGGATAAGCAAAAAAAAGGAGAAATTATATTTAACAACTAGTCAAAGTACCCCGGCTTCGCTCGGTTTGTATCGGAGAAAAAAGTTCCCTAATTGTTTGACACAATGGGATATTAAATAAATCAAAGGTCCATCAGTAGTTTATTTATTTGTTATACTTACTTGAACTCAAGCTTTCGAGTCCTTCCACGGGAGTAACACAATAAAAAATAAACTCCAAAGTGTTGTTGTTGTTGTTTCTTATCCCCTTGTGTAAAGATTACACGAATTCAATGAGTTCAGATCTCATGGAATAGGGTATAGGGGTGCAGCTTTCGTTGATAATGGCACCATGATCACAGGCACATTTTGGTGAAAGTCTGACTTTGCCTGTAGTTTGAGGCCGTTCCTAACATGGAAGCCTTTGCTGCACATGAGCACAGACACAGCTTCTTCATATCCCTGGAGTGGGACCCTTGCCTAGGTCTATCAACCGGGTCAGTTGAACTCGGGATTTTTAAAAAGGTTTTCTCCTCTTTTTTTTTTTTTTTTTCTAACAATGCTGCTGTTGGTCCGCAACTGATTATTCATCAGAGTGATTCTGCTTGTTTCGCAGCTGGCCTTCATATCTGAAGGTTGTTCCCCTATCCCCCACCTGGGGACGCACCCTGTAGCAATCAGCTCTGCCAAAGGTATATGTTTTATCAAATTACGAAACTATTTTAGACGTGTAATATTCTTTTTAAAATAAAATAATTTCTACTGCCCTTACTGCAATGGAAAAATTGAAGGGAGGGCCTGGCTCATCAGTGGTGAACCCTACCAGCAGTTTCGCCAGTTTAACCTACCATACCACTGTTATATTGCATTTTTGGAACTTCCTTTTATAGTGGTACTGATGCTTGACTCTTGGAATGGGTATTTTAGATGAACTATGGACATAAGCTTTGAGGACAGCAGAATTACATATAATTATAAATATATAATATGCTTTGAGCAATCGCTCTTCCGCAAACTTCAATTTGTGTCTTTTATTCGAACAATTATATTACTATGCACTAGCGCGCCATCTGTTATCAAATTATGAAACTATTTTAGACGCGTAATATTCTTTTTAAAATAAAATAATTTCTACTGCCCTTACTGCGATGGAAAAATTAAAGGGCCTGGCTCATCAGTGGTGAACCCTCAGAGCGATTGCTCAAAGCATATTATATATTTATAATTATATGTAATTCTGCTGTCCTAAAAGCTTATGTCCATAGTTCATCTAAAATACCCATTCCAAGAGTCAAGCATCAGTATTATAAGTTCCAAAAATGCAATATACCAGCGGTATGGTAGATTAAACTGGCGAAACCGCTGGGAGGGTTCACCACTGATGAGTCAAACCCTCCCTTTAATTTTTTCCATTGCAGTAAGGGCAGTAGAAATTGTTTTATTTTAAAAAGAATTATCTTACACGTCTAAAATAGTTTTGTAATTTGATAACAGATGGCGCGCTAGTGCATCGTATATGTTTATCTCATTGTGTTATTCCCGCCTTAATGATCCGAAAGCTTTAGATAACAATCAATAGATAACTAAATTAACACCCAAGTGTAGGATATATGTGAAAAATAGTATAATGTGAAATTGTACTGGGATATGGTGGATAAATTAAGATATCTCCTTATCATGCAACTAAAGGTACAGCTTGCACCACGCTGACGGGGGCCAACAGCATGAAATGTGTACATGGTTGGATTTTCTTGATTAATCAAGTATGGGTATTTGGCCAATTCTGGAATAATTAAAAATCAACAAATAGTGTATATTTATTCTGATAGATGACGCAAGCCATCAGCAACTTCCAGTTCAACGATAAGGCATCAAACAACATCAATCACAAACACAGCATCAAACAACACTAACAACATTTAGAACAGGCCTTCTTAAGCCATTGAAGATAGAAAATAACAACCAAATCTATCCCACTTGCCAAAATTGTAGCTTGGCACCTGCATCTCCAGAACACATTTTGGCTTGCATTAGATGCACTAAACAGGACCTTTGGGAGAGGCCGCTGCTTATCATAAAAAAGCTTGAAGAGCATGAACTCATGGAATTCGTGTAATCTTTACACAAGGGGATAAGAAACAACGATATGGAGATGTGTTTTTCTTAACATATATAGATATATATATCAGAAGAGGAACCTCTCCCTTTAATTATCCATCAGAACAATGGCACTGTACATCACCCCAATAAAAACCTCTACTAGTGATCACAAAGAATAAGCCACAACACCAGTTTCTGCAAATTTTGACGAAAGTCTGTATGCCACTCAAGTTTCTATTTCAAATTAAGTAGTTGAACTGCATTTCACATGTGTAGACATGTGGTGCACTTACAATAAAAGCAGTCGCCTACTTCTACCCACCATGATTATCATGGCTTGTACTAGGGATAATAATAATAAAAAAAACTAAAGTTTTTGCTAGGACAGAGGTTGGCAAACTGCGACTCGTGAGCCACATGCCGTTCTTTGGATGTGAAGTTCTTTATATAGTTCCATACGTAAATACTTATTTATGGGAGTACTATTTATTGTTGGCAATATAAACATTTTGTAGCTCTTTAAAAACTTGGAAATTTTGTAAATTGTAATTTTTGACTCTTCTGATTCAAAAGATTACAGACCCCTGTGCTAGAGTGATGTACAGTGCCAGCATTCTGTTGTACATTTAAAGGGAGGGGTTCCTTTTTTGGTACATGGACATCTTCCTCCTGTAACTCTATGTTGTAACATATTGTGTCACTCCTGTCAAAGAACATATAGGCCTGAAAGTTTAAGTTAATAAACACTGATACAAAACTTAACCCCGGATGGATCTTTGATTTATTTCATTGAACACAGGGGTTCTAATATCTATTTTACAATGGGATTTTATATTAGCAGTCTGATGGTAAAACACAATTTGGATTATAGATTATAGCTACAAGGTAATAATAAGTCCTAATCTAAATAAAGTAATAGTGTGTGATGTGTCGGTAACAGTATTGTTACCATCATCAGACAAAAGAATAAATGAGAAAAAATATCACAGAAAGTTCTTAAATAGTACTGTTATCAAGTGTATAAACAAGATAACAGATAAGGAAAATATTTCTGTGATATTTTTTTCTCGTTTATTCTTTTGTTTGATGATGGTAACAATACTGTTATCGAAATGTCACACACTATTAATTTATTTGGATTAGGACTTATTACCTTGTAGCAATAATCTATAATCCAAATTGTGCGTTTTACCATCATACTGCTAATATAAAATCCCATTGTAAAATAGATATTAAACTCCTATGTTCAATTAAATAAATCAAAGATCCATCCGGGGTTAAGTTTTTATCAGTTTTTATTAACTCAAGCTTTCAGGCCTATATGTTCTTTGACAGGAGTGACACAATATGTTACAATATAGAGTTACAGGAGGAAGATGTCCAAGTACCAAAAGAGGAACCCCTCCCTTTAAATGTACAACAGAATGATGGCACTGTACATCACTCTAGCACAGGGGTCTGTAATCTTTTGAATCAGAAGAGTCAAAAATTACAATTTACAAAATATCAAAGTTTTTAAATAGCTACAAAATGTTTTCTTGCCAACAATAAATAGTACTCACATAAATAATATTTACGTATGGAACTATATAAAGAGCTTCACATCCATAGAGCCGCAGTTTACCGACCTCTGCCCTAGCAAAAACTTTTGTTTTTTAAAATTATTATTAGCCCTAGTACACGTGGTACAGGCCATGATAATCATGGTGGGTAGAAGTTGGAGACTGCTTTTACTGTAAGTGCACCACATGTAAAAAGCAGTTTGACTGCTTAATTTGAAATAGAAACTTGAGTGGCATACAGACTTTCGTCAAAATTTGCAGAAACTGGTGTAGTGGCTTATTCTTTGTGATCACTAGTAGAGGTTTTTATTGGGGTGATGTACAGTGCCATTGTTCTGATGGATAATTAAAGGGAGAGGTTCCTCTTCTGATACATATTTATATATATAGATGGAAATTTTGCCGGGAGGAAATTGATCTAAAGAGACAAAGAGGCAGATTGTCAAGATTCCATTAGATTCCGTGTGGATCTCATGGAATAAAGTCCGCCCTAGACTGACGAGGGCCATTATCCTGAAACCATGGTCTCTAGGTGGACGCTTCTCAGATTGCCAAAGCTGGTGTTGTGGCTTTGTCGCCGACCTGTAGGCCGCTAGTTGCAGCGACGATCAATAGATGGCGTCTGGTTTTAGACGTCTATTTTGACGGGAGAGGCGACCCTTGTCTCTTTAGATATCTATATATATCTTAAGAAAAAGACATCTCCTTATCGTACAACTGAAAGTTGCTGATGGCTTGAACCATCTTTCAGAATATATATAAACTATTTGTTGAATTTTAATTAATCCAGAATTGGCCAAATACCAAATCAACGAGAATAGTTGATATTTATTCCGATAGATGGCGCAAGCCATCAGCAACTTTCATGTGCACGATAAGGAGATGCCTTTTTTCATAATTTATGCACCTTATCCCAGTACAATATCACATTTGTACTATTTTTTCACATTATCAACTATTTGTTGATTTTTAATTATTCCAGAATTGGCCAAATACCCATACTTGATTAATCAAGAAAATCCAACCATGTACACATTTCATGCTGTTGGCCCCCGTCAGCGTGGTGCAAGCTGTACCTTTAGTTGCATGATAAGGAGATATCTTAATTTATCCACCATATCCCAGTACAATTTCACATTATACTATTTTTCATATATATCCTACACTTGGGTGTTAATTTAGTTAACTATTGATGGTTATCTTCAAGCTTTTGGACCTTCGGCAAAAGTAAGCTTTTACGGATTAACACCCAAAGTGCAAATTACTAGGGCCTAAAGTAAGAGTAACTAAATACACTAGAAGCGTATACTCAAGGGTACAACAACAACAAATAAAGAGGTAAATAAAAACTCTCAGTTTGTTATATAAAAAAAAACGACTTATCCTTTATTGTAGCGTTGGTAGGGATCTGACCGGGGTCACACAGGAATGCGGACACGGATAAAGCACGTAGAAAACACTTTAAGCTTCTCCACACAATAATCCACCACACAAGCCTTGGACGGGAATAATACGATAAAAATATATATATATCCTACACTTCGGAGTTTATTTAATTAATGTGTTACTCCCGTTGAAGGACTTATAAACTCGAAAACTTGAGTTCAAGTAAGTATAACTAATAAATAAACTACTGACGGACCTTTGATTTATTTAGTATCCCATTGTGTCAAACACTTTTTATCCTATACAAACAGAGCGAAGCTGGGGTACTTTGGCTAGTTGTAAAATATAATTTCTTTTTTTTTTTGCGTATCCCTAGTACACGTGGTACAGGCCACGATAATCATGGTAGGTAAGAGTAGGCGACTGCTTTTACTGTAAGTGCACCACATGTCTACATATGTGAAAAGTAGTTCGAATTTCGACTTTTGCACTTACAAATGTGGTTTGGTTACTTGCACTCGCTGGTAGGGTTGGACTTTCGCAAGAATCGGGGGCTATTGAAGTATTTTTTCTAATCAAAAGGTGGTGCAGGCCATGATAATCATTTTTTTTGCTTATCCCTAGTACACGTGGTACAGGCCATGATAATCATGGTGGGTAGTTAGCGACTACTTTTACTGTAAGCGCACCACATATCTACACATGTGAAAAGCAGTTCGACTTTGCACTTACAAATGCCAGAGCCCCGTTTGGTTACTTGCACTCGCTGGTGGGGTTGGACTTTTGCAAGAATCGGGGGCCATTGGAGCATTTTTTTTTTAACAGAAAAAAAGTGCCCAATGCGGGAATCGAACCCGGGTCCTAGTGGTCGAAAACCAAACGGTTTACCCAGCCTTCCACCGACCGACCCCCCATGATAATCATGGTGGGTAGAAGTAGGCGACTGCTTTTACTACGAGGGCCATCCAATAAATAAGTTTCCCTATTTTTTTTTTCTGTGAACGAAACGTTGTAAACATTAGTTAGTAGTGTAAGAAATGGTCACTAGGATGCGTTGGAAGCGCGTGACCTTCAAAATCACGCTACTCGTACGCGCAAGTCCGTAGCGCTTCAGTTTCCATGAACGTGTCCACTTGCGAAATCCGTTCTGTAATTCGTTTTTTTTTTTCACGGCTAAAAATGAAACTGCGGTCAATATTCATCGCAATTTAGTGTCAGTTTATGGTGAAGGATGGATGAGCATCCAAATGGTTCGCCGATGGCGTTCATGGTTCTTGGAAGGACGGCAAAACGTGCATGATGACGAGCGAAGCGCAGGCCCGTTACTGCTACGGACAATGCAGCCATTGCTGCTGTTCGGAATGTGGTGGAAGCAGATCGCCGCGTCACCATTGACGAGATAATGATTCGACTGCCTCCTGGAATCGAAATTGGACGCTCTTCGATTGGAACAATTATGTCAGATGTTTTGAATTTTCGCAAAGTCTGCGCAAGATGGGTCCCGCGTTTGCTCTCGGAAAATCACAAGCAACAACGGATGGAGGCAGCCCGAGCTTTCCTGGAAATGCATCGAATAGATGGAGATCAACTGTTTTCCCGAATTGTCATTGGAAATGAAAACTGGGTGCATCATTCAACTCCAGAAACAAAACGACAAAGCATGGTGTGGAAGAAGCCTGAGGAAAGTGCAACAAAAAAGGCGAAGGTCACAATCTCTGCAGGCAAAGTTATGGCTATCGTCTTTTGGGACTGTAAGGGTGTTTTATTGGTTAACTACCTGCCCCCAAACACTACGGTTAACGCTGCGAGGTACTGCGAAGTCCTCACTAAACTCAGAGCTGAAATAAAACGGAAACGTCCTGGACTTTTGTCTCGGAAAGTGTTACTCGTCCATGACAATGCTCGCCCTCACACAGCTCGAACGACCCAAACGTTGCTGGAAAACTTCAAATGGGAAATTTTTACACATCCACCTTATTCTCCGGAACTTGACCCAAGCGACTTCCATCTTTTTCCAGCACTAAAGTTGCACCTCGGAGGCAACCACTTTGTGAATGATGACGAAGTGCAGGCGGAGGCGAACCACTGGTTACGAAGACAGGACACGGCTTGGTACAACAGTGGTATCAAAAAATTGCTACAACGGTACCAAAAATGTTCGGACAGAAATGGTGATTATGTAGAGAAGTAGTCTATGAGTTGTATAATAAAAATAAAATAACTGAATAATTGTAAATAATGTTGTTTATTTGTTAAAAAATAGAGAAACATATTTATTGGATGGCCCTCGTATAAGTGCACCACATATCTACACATGTGAAAATCAGTTCGACTTTGCACTTACAAATGTGCCAGTGCTCCGTTTGGTTACTTGCACTCGCTGGTGGGGTTGGACTTTTGCAAGAGAATAAAATTTCTACATTAGAAATGATCATTGATACTAGTGAGGTCATCTAGGCAAGTTCATGGAGCCACTTACTGAAGTCTTCAACTGTCCGGGTCGGTCTTGAGACAATGTCCAATGATATGACGGTTGACATCCAGTTGATCTGGAATTGTCACCAGGTTGATTTGAACTTGGGAGTGATGTACATTGATACATTACATAATACAAATACTTGTGAGTATGTAAAAGGAGAATCTAACTCTAAAAATACCTTATTTATGAAAACATGTTTATTGGATTCGTTTCTTTCTTTCATGTAACTAGCTTGTTCTTTTAAACGATAAGGTACAATTTCGTATATACAAGGTGCGTTCATTAATTTCCAGGACTGGTTAAAAAATAAAATAAATAAAAAAGCTAGAGAAAATATTTTTTACAGAGTTGAATATTGGACATTCGACCACACCTGACTGAAAGCACGAGTCTCGTGGCGCACGCGCCGATCTAAAAATAGAACAAAACAACTTCCTTGTAAGGTTCGCATTTCTAATTTTAAAATGGCCATTTTCGAAGAGCAGAGAATCTGCATTAAGTTTTGTTTTAAATTGAAAAAAAAGTGATACTGAGACGTATGAATTGATTAAAGAAGCTTTTGGCGATGCAGCTTTATCCCGTTTAAGAACTTTTGAATGATTTTCACGCTTCCAAAAAGGTCGGGAAAAGGTAAACGATGATCAGCATACTGGGCGTCCAAGATCATTTCGTTGCGAGGAAAACAAGCTCAAAATAAAGGAGTTAATTAAATCTAACAGAAGAATTATCTTCAGTGACTGGACTATCTGTTTATTTGGGGATAATGAGGTGCTTAAGGGAGGCAGTGCGCCTTAAAAGACCTGAAAGATGGCAAAACAATGACTGGATACTTCACGTCGGTAATGCGCGGCCGCACACAGCCCATGTTGTTTTGCAGTTTTGGCCAAGCATTCAACCATACAGATCCCTCATCCACCCTATTCCCCCGACTTAGCCCCCAATGACTTTTTCCTCTATCCTAAATTGAAAATTAACTTGAAAGGACGGAAATTTGACAACGTTGATATGATACAAGCTGAATCGAAGGCAACCTTGAGGAACCTCTCAAAAAGTGATTTTATCTCCTGCTTCGACAATTGGAAAAAAAGATGGAACGGGTGTATTGAGGCAGGAGGGGCATATTTTGAAAAATATTGAATTAGTTTTTTTATTTGTTTTAATTTTTCAAAGATACAGAGCAGTCCTGGAAATTAATGAACGCACCTTGTAGATTAGAAATTAAAGGTAATAAGACCAAATTTGAATAAATAATGTGTGACCTTTCTGTAACGGCGTTGTTACCATCATTAGACAAAAGGCTGAATGATAAAAAGTATCAATACTTATATACCAGTTTACTAGAAACGCTATCTGCACTGGTATTAAGCATTCAAGCATATGGGCGAATTAAACTCAATATAAACCTGAATTATAAAATGAAAGGATTTAAAAGCACAAATGTTTCTTTTATACATAATACAAACTTACTGCGATGAAAAATATATTGGGAGGGCTTGGCTCATCAGTGGGGAACCCTCCCAGCGGTTTCGCCAATTTAATCCACCAGACCGCTTCTAAGAGATCTAATACTGTATTGAACGGTTCTGCTTATATACGCAGCACTGAAGAATGGAATTTCAGAAATGGTTTTCAAGAAAACTATGGACATAAGCATGAAAACCATTTCTGAAATTCCATCCTTCAGTGCTGCGTATATAAGCAAAATCGTCCAATACAGTATTAGAGCTCTTAAAAGCGGTCTGCTGGATTAAATTGGCGAAACCGTTGGAAGGGTTCACCACTGACGAGCCAAGCCCTCCCAATATATATTTTTTCATCGCAGTAAGGACAGTAGAAGTTTGTATTATGTTTAAAAGACACATTAGTGCTTTTAAATCCTTTCATTTTATATGTATAGATGGCGCGTTATTGCTTTGTGTTAAACCTGAATTATGCAACTAAACAAAGAGAGAGAGATTGAATCAACTTTTATTACATCGTTCATAAAAATTTATGGTGACAGATAAAAAATTAAAGAAAATAATAATAAGAATGAATATATATAATGAAACCTATACTGGCTTCATTGGTTTAGATCAAGGGCTACAAGACATCCTGAATTCGGATTGGCCCTTGGTTATAAATGGGTCTTTGTCTCCAACATGTTCAATTGCCATGTTGAGGAAATCTCGCAGAATTATCTTGTTTTCTGTCGAGAGTGTCTCGGAGAGTACATCCCTCACATGCTGGTATAGGACCACTACTTCAAACCTCCTCATAGAGGGGATATAAGAATGAATCAGCGTTCATTTGTTCAATAATTCCCTCCACGCGCCCTATGAGGATCTCCCGAGATTCCTGAAGAGGCTGCATGGGTTGGGTCATGGAGGTAGAAGACTGGATGGATGGGGCAGTCTCATTATGGGTCGTTTTCTTGGGAGCCGCTGTTGGATCAATAATGGTCAGGAAGGGCTCTGGTCGTGGCAGCAACTGGCTGGTGCTCGGCGCCGGAACAGGAGGTTCAGGAGTTGGAGTCTCCTGGGGATGGACAGGGATGTTCGCCCCGAGCGAAGACGCGGCAAGGCTGGAGGGTGTTGAGTTGGTCTGCTTGATGGTTGCAGACGATTCCGCAGCTGGTGTTGAGAGGGCGGAGTTGTTGGAGGGCATGTGCTTGGAGGAGGGAGGCCTCGACACCGGGCCCTGCCGTAGGTCTTGGCGTCCTCCATTAATTCCTATGGGGCAGATGGCACTCCGATGCCCTTGACGATGGCATTTGCTACACCTAACGCCGTAGGTGATGCAGGCAGGTGTGGACTCTCCTTTAGAGATGATTACCAGCTTGTCAGGGAGCTGGTGGAGTTTGCGTTCATCTAGAAGGACGAAGGGGCCTCCCTGTTGCCGGTGGTCCAGGTGTAACCGCCACTGGACACGACTTCGTGGGTAAGGGAAACAACCCTGCAGTAGGGCCGCAGCGCTACGATGACGTCATCGTCCCTTATGGCAAGTGGGAGGTTCCCCACTACAATCTTTTCTGGCCTTTGCCTATATGGGAAGGCTTTCAGGAGGGTGGCTCCGATGGTGAGGCCCTCCTCAACCAGGCGCTCCGCCAAGTCGACGCTGGCCAGCCCGACCAATACCTGGCAGGACATCTTCATCAGCTGGTACACTGAAGACTTTCCCAGCAACTGTTCCAGCGCCATAATGTATTGGACTGGATGGAATTCCGCGCTCCACTCAACGAGGCAGCGCTGGTCGAGCGTCGCAGCTGCCGACCTAGCCTTGGCGAGGTCTTGCTGCTATCTTCAGTTCTTAATAGCCGTTACAGGATCTCTTTTAGTCCTGGTTACTTGTTGAGGTGACTTGGCTGCGAGAGGCGCAGCCTTCGCAACTTTTGACGGTTGAAGTGGAGATGCTTGATTTTTTCCTTTTCGAGGATTTAGCGTTTTGCCAACCTTGAAAAGTCGATTATTTTTCAGAAGATTCAACTTGGTCAACCCAATTTACATTTTCTTTGTTTTTCGACACAACATAATTTACATTTTTTTTGCGCCGATTGTTTCTCATGTAAATTTGACATTTCAATTTGGAATTCATTATTCCCCGATAACCGAGGGTTCATTCTCGTCGAGAATCATGCTATCGTCTGCCCCAGTGGCAGGGCTATCCTCCAATACCTGGAAGGGATTAAATATTGGAAGCACACGGCTCTCCATCGTAAGAAAACGGGAGCTCGCGCGCCGCACGGCCGAGAGAGGAGAGAGATCGCAGCTTTACTTACTTTACTTTTAAATATTTTATGTTTTCTACCTGTTTATTTTATATCACACCTGACAAGGGAGGAATTATATTCACCGAGAGACATCATGAGAACAAATATTTTCATTGTAGAACAATGTAAACAATACTGTGATGCATCACACTTTTCCAGTTTACTAGAAACTATCTACACTGAAATCCAAGCATTCAAGCGCGAATTAAGCTAAATATAAACTTGAATTATGCAACTAAACATAGAGACAAATCGCAGCTTTACTTACTTTTAAATAGTTTATGAATTCTACCTGTTTTATATCACACCTGACAAGGGAGGAATTATATTCATCGAGAGACATCGTGAAAACAAAGAATTTCATCAAACCCAGATATCCATTCAAATAAAAAGTTTTATTATACACATATATTATACACAGTTAAAAATTATAATACTTCATACATTTGTTGAAACGTTGAGAAAATAAAAACCTCTACTGGCCGAAATGTCTATTTTTTTAAAGAAATGGAAATGTCGGCCAGGCAGCTTCTATATTTACGAGCATACGTTTATATACAACTAGACGAATGGCCCGGGCAACGCCCGGGTTTTACCCGAGTGCGAATATATTTTAAAAACGTTTTAATCTTCATCTAGATCTTCATCTTGTCTACACCTTGTATACATCTTGCTTCCTAGGGTTGCCCGGCAACGCCCGGGTTTACATGATATGATAAATGTATTATTCAAACACATTAAACATGTGCCCGTTGGCTGCCAGCGAGTAAATGTCGGCGCCCGTTGACTCCCGGCGAGCAAGCGACCGCTCCCGTCGGCTGCTGGCGGGCGAGTGGCTTCCCGGCGCATGCGCGCGCCCGTTGACTCCCGGCGATATATATATACAATATGGATTTTGATCATCAGTCCAGGCTAAAGAGGTAAAGAAGTTGTCCATTCACAGGGGGTGCTACGAGTTTAGCCAAAGTTCCGATGTCTTCAGTCACCTCTCTTTTCGGATTCAACTGAAAGAGCTGGAAACCTTGCCAGTCTACGTTATCTGGATGCGAGGTAACCAGTTGAGAAGATTGGTGACAGGTTCGTTTCTAAGGAACTTACGTACAGGAAGTAATTTCCCATTAGGAAGTCTGACTTTAATTCTGACAATATCTCCAGAAGTTGGTTCTTCTTGTAATCCATTTCTTATTTCTTCACGCTTCTTCAAAGCTTCTTCTAAAGCTTGTTTTTCTTTTTCTTCTTCTTGTTTCTTACGTTCTTCTTCTTCTTGTCTCTTTCTTGATTTCTCTCTGTCAATTGCTAAGGATTCCAGGTAACTTATTTTGATGACCTCCACGACTTTTTGTCTTTCGTAGCGTTCTCTTGCGAAGTTATCCTGGTTTTGTTCTGATGTATAGTTTTCCATGTCTTGCAAACTTCTTCTGATAGCTTCAGCTATGGCGTCATTGTACTCGTATGCTTCATTGTAGTTCTCTTCTACAAGTTCTTCGTTTCTGATTGGCAATGCGCTTGTGGAAGATGTAAGTGCATTTTCTTCTGAATCATTTTGGTCAATAGGAGTTTCGTTGCTATCTTCGCAATGATTATGCGATGTTTCACTATCTTCTATCGTTTGAATCTCTCCTTCAATTTCGCCTGCTATATCTATAACTTGGCAATCCATAGCTTTAAATTGGCAATTCGTATCTTGAATTTGGTGTTCTGTAACTTCAATTTGGTTATCTGTAACTTCAATTTGAGAATCTTGATCTTCAATTTGGTTATTTTGATTTTCAATTTGGTTATCTGTAACTTCAAATTGGTGTTCTGTAGCTTCAATTTGGTGTTCTGTAGCTTCAATTTGGTGTTCTGTAGCTTCAATTTGAGAATCTTGATTTTCAATTTGGTGTTCTGTAGCTTCAATTTGGTGTTCTGTAGCTTCAATTTGGTGTTCTGTAGCTTCAATTTGGTGTTCTGTAGCTTCAATTTGGTGTTCTGTAGCTTCAATTTGGTGTTCTGTAGCTTCAATTTGGTGTTCTGTAGCTTCAATTTGGTGTTCTGTAGCTTCAATTTGGTGTTCTGTAGCTTCAATTTGGTGTTCTGTAGCTTCAATTTGGTGTTCTGTAGCTTCAATTTGGTGCTCTGTAGCTTCAATTTGGTAATCTTGATCTTCAATTTGGCACTTCATATCTATGTTTTCAACATTATTCTCCATTCTTTTGTTGTTTATAACGTCTTCACAAGTATGATGGTTAGCCAATTCTACCCTTAAAATAATTTATAATAAAAATGCCGAGTTTTGTGATTTTAAAAGAATGTCGGTAAACAGTACGTCTTCGATTTTTAAGCGATGTTACAAAATGAAATAAAAACGATTATTGAAACTATATATTAAGTTGAAAAAAATTTACATACGCAGAGAACAAAATGTCTTTTTTTTTTTGTGAAGAAATGTATGCAAATTTATAAACCTATCGATTCCAAATTTTGCGAAAATATCTATTATAAAATTTTAAGAAGTCTGTTATCTCTAGTACCTATTATATACACGAGGTCACATGCCAATAACACATTTTTGTCAATTATTTTTGTATAAAGATCATTTTGATATTGTACATAAAAGCATTTGTCTGTTGAAGAGCATAAAATTTGCTCAAATAATAAGTCGGCGGATGAGAGGGTAACACGCTCGATTCCCGACAGTCATGAACCGGGATTGAATCCCGCGTTAAAAATTGTTTTATATGTGTTCACATATTATTCATTGTTCAATTATCATGAACTAGGTTGCTCTTGCTGAGCGGTACCTATTAATGTGAATTTGAACCAAATTTGCTCAGCAATAATAATAAGTCGGTGGACGAATGGGTAACACCCTCGGTTCCCGACAGTCATGAACCGGGATTGAATCCCACGTTAAAATTTGTTTAATATGTGAATAACCTTCACATATTATTCATTGTTCAATTATCATGAACTAGGTTGCTCTTGCTGAGCGGTACCTATTAATGTGATTTGAACCAGGAAATTTGCTCAGCCATAGGTGCCAAAACTTTGGGCACTCTCAGTTTGAATGCAGGGAAAATCCCAAATGTGTAAAATGTGGAGAAAATCATTTCACATCCGAATGCACCAAAGAAAAAGAAGTCCCACCTAAATGTGCAAACTGCCAGGGTCAGCATACAGCAAGTTGGCGTGGTTACCCACTATACAGAAAGATAAATAGAGTGCCCCAAACCCAAAATAATCAGAAACCAAACCCCAATACACAGAAAAAGAAAAATCCAACCTTACAGGTCCAAACCCTTCTGAAATTCCCCAACCCATTCAAAACAAGAACAAAACTCTACATGTTAATAAAGAACGTCCCAATCCTCCTTCAGCCACTAAGGTCAACCAACTAGAGAGCGCTATCAAAAAGGCTCTCAGTGACCCCGCAATAATAGCCAACATCATGAAGAACGTTGTAGACACCATCAGATGTAAATGAATTACAAAAATATGTATCAAAATAGCCTTCAAATCGTTCACTGGAACGCGTGTAGTCTCCGAAACAAAAACAACAATTCTCAGAATTCCTGAACGTCCACGACATCGACATCGCACTAGTGTCAGAAACCTGGCTTAAGCCGTGCCA
This sequence comes from Cordylochernes scorpioides, assembly GCA_030710605.1. Classification (NCBI taxonomy): domain Eukaryota; kingdom Metazoa; phylum Arthropoda; class Arachnida; order Pseudoscorpiones; family Chernetidae; genus Cordylochernes; species Cordylochernes scorpioides. The sequence continues at coordinate 37,729,326 of CP092878.1, forward strand.
TAAAATGAGGATTCAAAACCTCATCACCCTCCGCAACGACAGACTAACCGGACAAGGTGGTGGAACTGCCATATTTATCCACAAGAAGTACATCCATGCACCTATTCATGCCACCACCTCAAGCCTGGAAACAACAGGAATTTCTATCAAAAACAAAAACGGGTTAAATATGAACCTGTATTCGTGCTACAAACCACCAAACACCTATCTAGATCAAACCGATATCTTTAACATTTTTTCAACGGACACACCGACCATCATAGCAGGGGACCTAAACTGCAAACATCCTGCCTGGGGTTCCACCACCACTAACCCAAGCGGGAGAAGGATCCAAAACGCAATCAACGTTATGGACTTAGATGTGAGTTACCCTGACGAACCTACTCATGACTCACCTCCAGATATCATTGATATCGCCGTGCACAAAAACATCTCCCAAAGTGCATACTCTAAAGTCCTGCACGAACTAAACTCTGATCATCTCCCAGTACTACTTGTGCTACAGGATTTCAAAATCTCCTACTCAAATACAAAAATAAAAATTACAGATTGGGCTCTTTTCAAGTACAAAATGGAAATCGCTGAACCTCCTGAAGTGATCCTAGACACATCTTCAAAAATAGACGAGGCCATTACACACATTGAAGAACAAATGGTGCAAAATTTGAAAGATTCAACAAAATATAAGGACCCGGAACTAGAACGAAGATATCCACCTCACATTAAAGAAAGAAAAAATACGATCCACCAACAGACTAAGAAAAAAAAATGAAAAAAAAAACCTGCGACCCCCGAGATAAATCAGCCTACAGACGGCCCGGAGAGAATCACAGAAACTTACAAGAGAGCACGTAACACCAGCTGGGGCAAATTTATCGAAAACTTGAAAGTCACGGACCAAACCATATGGAAAGCCATCATACGATTATCCAACTCTGAAAAACAAGAAATAACACTGAAGACAAACAATGGGCAGACACTAACCACAGAAGAAGCAGCTGAATCATTTGCCAACAACTATGAAAAACAGTTCACCCCCAATCCCTATACATCCCACTCCAAACCTACTCGTACATACATCAAACGTGTGAATTCATACATGAAAAAACAACAAAGAAACAGGACTAGAACCAACAAACATTGGTGACATAAAGGCGATTATTGAATATCTACCAAATAAAAAAGCTCCCGGAATCGACGAATTACCTAATGAAGCTCTCAAACTGCTCCCTAATCACAAACTAGCATCAATAACCGAAATCTTTAACGCATCACTGCAGCTTGCCCATTTCCCTGACAGATGAAAAACGTCCATTATCTGTCCCAAACTTAAAAAAGGAAAATCCATGCATGAACCAACAAGCTACAGGCCCATCTCACTGCTACCTGCCATCTCAAAACTATTCGAAAGAATTGTTTTAAGAAGACTCAGAAAATCCCTAGAAGAAAAGAATCCACTCAGACCTGAACAATTTGGCTACCAAGACAAGCACTCAACATTGCACCAGCTAGTTGTTGTCACTGAAAAAATAAGAAAAGCCATGGACCTAGGCCAAATAACAGGAGCCGTGTTCTTCGATATTGCCAAAGCATTCGATAAAGTCTGGCACGAAGCCCTTCTCTACAAAATGTGCAAAAAGCACCTTCCTGGAGATATCATAAAAATAACGCAAAACTTCTTAACGAATAGAACATTCAAGGTACGAGTCAAAGACGAACTTTCAACAGCTAGGAACATCCTTGCCGGGGTCCCCCAAGGATCAGTCACAGGACCAACCTTATTTGACATATTTATAGACGACTTCCCCTGTATTGAAGACACCTCTTTACACCTATTTGCCGATGATACCGCCATTTTGGCCTCGACATACGACTTCGACAAACTCCACATGAAACTCCAAGAGGCCTGCATCTTTTCCACGCTCTGGTGTAAAGAATGGCGAGTCACAATGAACCCCCAAAAAAGTGAAGCAATAATTTTCTCCAGAAAAAAAGACAAAATTAAGAAACCTTTAGACGAACTTTTTGTATTCGAAGACAATATTAAATGGAAAGAGAACATCCGATACCTAGGGATGACCCTAGACGAGCACCTAACCTTCAAAAAACACATCGAAAACAGAATCAATTTGGCGAAAGCTGCCCAACACCGATTATCCCTACTTCTAGGACCGAAAAGCAAATTATCCCTTCATTGCAAAAGAACCATTTACACGTCAATAATAAGACCAATACTTATATACGGCCACCCCATTTTTATGACAGCACATAAGACCATCCTTAAAAAGCTAGAAGTCTTTGAAAATAAAATAATTAGAAAAATCATGTCTCCACCCTGGTTCGTTCAGAACACAATCTTCAGGAACGATCTAAATATCGAAAACATCAATGACTACATTATTAGACAATCATTTAAATTCTACGAAAATCCGAAAAATTAGAAAACCCACCTTTAAGAAAGCCACAAACTACAAATGCGGAAAAAGGAAAATAAGAAATTTAAAACCTAGACAAATTCTCCATCAATTAAGCCAGAATGACGAAAAGTGGAGAAAAAAGGGAAAACAAACCCACCTTGAATATCAAACAAGCCAGAAAAAGCCTTCTCAAGAACAATATCCCCAAGGACCTGAGGACCCAACGACATCATTATAAATTATAATTGTAAATGAACAAACCCTGTACATAACCACCCCCCTCAGTATATTGTAAATATGATGATTAGGTTGCTCTTTTTGAGCGGCACCTAATAAAGTTATTTGGAACTTGGATAGGTAAAAAAAAGTCGGTGGACGAGTGGGTAACTCCCTCGATTCCCGAACAGTCATGAACCGGGATTGAATCCCACGTTAAAATTTTGTTTAATATGTGAATAACCTTCACATTATATCCACTGTTTCAAATATCATAAACTAGGTTGTTTTCTTGTTGAGCGGTACCTAATAAAGTGATTTTGGAACCGGCGGAAAATTTGCTCATATATATAGTCGGTGGACAAGTGGGTAACACCCTCGATTCCCGACAGTCATGAACCGGGATTGAATCCCACGTTAACATTTTATTTACTATGTGAATAACCTTCACATATTATTCACTGTGGTAAATATCATAAACTAGGCTTCTCTTTTTGAGCGGTACCTAATAAAGTGATTTGGAAATTTGCTCATATATAGAGTCGGTGGACGAGTGGGTAACACCCTCGATTCCCGACAGTCATGAACCGGGATTGAATCCCACGTTAACATTTTGTTTAATATGTGAATAACCTTCACATAGTATTCATTGTTTCAATTATCATAAACTAGGTTGTTCTTTTTGAGCGGTACCTAATAAAGTGATTTTGGAACCAAAATTTGCTCGAAAGCATGCAAAACCAAATTTAAAAGAAACTTTTTATATGAATTTTATATTTTGCTTTTTCAAATAAATATATAATGTTTGTCGGCTATACAAATCCTCAATATTGATCTAATATGGCTGAAATTTTTAACAGGACATAGAGAAAAATCTGGAAGAGATATTTGTCGCATTTTCAGCCAAGAAAATTGAAATTGACAGGTTCTGGGCAAAAATAGTTGTTTTTTAGTCAGAAAATGATGTCAATATTGCTGCATCATGTTTGATTAGCAGATACAAAATTATTTTGGGGGAAAATTCCATAAAGCAGAGATCACGGGCGAAACCAGTTCATTTTTAGCATGCAGGAACAAAATTCTAACAGCAAAACATTTACTTAAACAGAAGACACGAACCTAGGCCATCTATACATATAAAATATCGCTTCTCAGCCTTCTCAATTTAAAAAAGATTCACTGTCCGAAGTGTCTTTACTTCTAAAACTGAATGCCGGCGGCCAGGAAACCTTTATAATTATCTGTTATAGTTAAGTAATCTGCTTTTCAAATATTATTATTTGTTTATTTATATTCACTATACATAATCTATAATTAACTATCTCTATTGCCTTTGCCGGTCCCAAGCCCGGATGAAAAAGGAGGAGGGGAGCAGTAACAAGCTCACTAAAAAACCTGGGCTCAGCTGGCCCGGCTGATAGTACCCTGTAAGGGCTCCTAATCCAGTGATACAGGATGAGCAGCGTTTGTACTCCATGTTAGGAGTGGCTGTACATGGTGTCTGTTCCTCAAATCAGAGGCAGCCATTTATTTTGGAGCTAAGTCAGCCTGCTACTGAGTAGTGCTCCCAGTCTTGACAAATGCAGACACATTCTACTTCATCCAATCATGATGATTGCCAACTCTATAAGCTTGATACCTTGATATGATTGAGTGGAGATAAGAATGAAGAGAAGATCTATCTATGATAAATATTTACCAGTTATTTAAAAAACGGGTTTTGTGTTGTCTTACACTTAGTTTATTTTTATTAAGAACAGTGCCCGAGCAACACCCGGGTTTTACCCGAGTCCATCTTTCCCTGAGTATGATTGCATAACATTTTTTTTTTTGTTGTGTAGAAAATATTTACCTTTTTTTCTTGTCATAAAATATTGGATAATTTATTAAATTTACATCAAAAATATAATAAGTCATTCCTACAAATTTGAGTCTCATCATGTCTAATTCCAAAGATTACACTCAACTGAAAAATATACATACACAAATCAAAGTATGTAAATTTTCCTACTAAAAATATTAACTTTTGCAAGAATTAAATTTACATATATTATATTCACATAACAAAACAAATTAACATTTCGCGCGCGCGCGCGTAAATAATATATATACATATTATTTTTCAAATAATCATATATAACTGTGTTTTTTTATTTTATTTAAAAAGAATTCGTTATAATAATATATGTATTTTAACATGCCCCTTTATACAGGATCTCCCCGAGTGTGTTAAGGCTTGCTCTATGCAAAAATAATGCTTTAACAAATATCATCTATATGTTGTAGTTCATTTTAAAAATTCCAAATGGTTTGTATTGTCATGGGGATTGCTAAATTCTGAAATAAGTCAAATTCATATAAAAAAAAATTTACAGAGATTTAAAAAAGAGGGTATATAGGGTAGTAAAAATAATCATAAATATAGTGTGAGGATATTTCTTAAAAAAGATACTTCGGCCAGTATAAATCTTTTTATTACCTCGACGTTTCGACAAAAAGCTTTTGTCCTCGTCAGGAGCAAACAAAAATGTGAGGATAGATACAAAAAATTATGTAAATCATTATATCGCTTGATAATCAGTTTTTTCACACTAATTTACATTATGTAAAGTTTAAAATATACAGTAGAACTACCTCCCTGTAAAGGACACCTAATTGCAGATCTAAAGTTTCCTTTAGGGAGAGGTGTCCTTTTACTGGAGAGTTGCTAAATAATAAAAATGGTAATTTTGCAAATGAAAACTGTCCTTTGTAGAAAGATGTCCTCTAGCGTGAGTGTCCTCTCATGGAGGTTCTACTGTACATGGATTTACCATGGAGTCTCTGCAAATGTAAAAGCTAATCAAGCAGTTATATGGACTCACCCTAGGACGGAGTCCCAGATCTTGAGGATATGTCCCAGATGGGTCCGGCAGTAGACCCGCTCCCCATCCAAGTTGTCTGAGGGGACCACCCAGACTCCCATGACGGAATGCTGCCATCACAGTCACTCATTACATTAGCTCGGACAAACTGTTGTTGTGCAGAGAACCTGTTTGTAATTTAAGTTCAAGAAGAAGTCTTTTGTAGAGAGGTGTCAGCTAGCGGGGTGTCCGTTAAAGGGAGGTTCTACTGTATTAGTCAAAAATAAAGTCTCGCACATGTATACTTTTTGTTGTTTTTAAGTTAAGACCTAGATTTATAACGGGGTGCGTGTGCGTGCGTGACATTCTAGAACTGCTTGTAAAACGGGCTAACGGGAATTGGGTACCTCTATTGATAAATTTGCATAGTCTTCTCCCGACATGATGTTTCTTCTTTCCTTGCCTTAATCTCTTTTATATTTCGCTTTCTATGAATGGAAATACTTTTTTTTAAAGTTACGCTTCAAATTCTTATAACCTTCATTCATCAGTTGAGAAATTATTTTATCAAGACGAAAAATCTAAGTGCATGTATCATATGTAAATTCTAGTGTTCCCCCCCCCCCCCCCCCTTTATTTTGTATCTTTTCTTTTCCTCGGATTTACCCTTTCAAATCTGTTTATGAGCTCAATTGTCTTAATTACAATGTATACATTTCATTATCTCAATATTTATTGTGATTAGGTTTTGCTTTTTACCTTCATTTGCGGTGAATCCGCGGTAAATCCATGTATAATCAATTTATTTTCCTCCAATTTACCCAGACTAATTTATTAGCTTGATTGTCTTTATATAATTTTTCTTGTATATAAATATCATATTACCATTAAGGTACTATTACTGTTATTCCTGTATATATGTACCCTACATTTCTGCTTGGAGAATCTGTATAAGACTAAAAGGTCTTAATAAAGCTCTTTGTTGTTGTTGTTGTTGCACAGTCTTTTTAGATGTAATCATGCCCAGTCAGAATCTTTGTGAAGATGAATCTATGCTATGTAACATGGAGAGCAAAAAATCAAATTTATTCTTATTAATTTGGTTATCTTAGGTTCCTGAAGGATAGAGTTCACGGTTTGGTTTTCATTTTGACAATGGGACAAATTCAATACCTATGTACAGTGGAACATTCTTGTAAAAGACACCTGATTTCAGAGACAAAGTGTCCTTTAGGGAGAGATGTCTTCTTACCAGAGAGTTACTAAATAGTAAAAATTTTGATTTTTCAAATGTAAACTGTTCTATAGGAGGGCATCGTTTATGTTTAGAACTAGGGCGGTATCTGATCGCCTTCGAACCTCTAACTTTCGTTCTTTATCAATGAAAACATTCTTGGCAAATGCTTTCGCAGTATTTCGTCTTGCAGCGATCCAAGAATTTCACCTATAGAGAGGTGTCCTCTAGCGTGAGTGTCTTCTCATGGAGGTTCTACTGTATTATCTGTCTGAATGTCATCATGATCAGATAGAATTGCTTGCGGTTTGGTAGCATTGAGAGCAGAAGTCCTGGAGTAATAACGAGTATTTGAGAATTTCTGGTGAAGTTTGTCGTCAATCTTTGTCCACATTGTCTCTGAGGACTGTCCTCTTTTACTGCGGTCCAATCACGCTTCACTTGACGTAAAAAAAAAACGGGAATACCTCCCTATCTTTTTTTTTTTTTTTGTTGTTGTTTGGCGTGCGCTTGCCTTGTTTTCTTCTAAAACACAATGGTTAATACGCTCTGTAAGAGATGAGTTTTCCTTATAATTGTCCTTTCTTGTGTATTTGGTAATACACCTATCCCCCGATTTACACGGTACTTGTTTTACACGTTTTCGCTTTTACACGGTTTTCCAAATAAGTTTGTTTTTTTTCGTTTTTATCGCACTATACTAAATGCTACTGTGATTGAACACATGCGCTGTGTACACATCTCACGAGGAATCCCGAGCTTATGTGCTGACTACATATTTTAACCTGTCAATACATTTTATTTTTATTTCTGTGTACACCTATCCCCCGATTTACACGTTTTTCTCAGGAACGTATTTACCGTTTAAATCGGGGGATAGGTGTATTTTAAAAATTGTGGCACATATTTTAAATTTAAAAAAAATATTATAATTATTTCAATATATTTTATTTTTTTGAATATACAGACGAGAAATGAAAGTTACAAAAGAAATATAAAGTTAAATGGCGAGCCGCAAATTTTTTTACGGCGGGCCGCGGGTTGGCCAGGCCTGCTTATAATTGTCCTTTCTTTTGTGTAGTTGATAATATTTTAATGAATATTCTTAATTTTCTTCTCAGAGTTAAAGTAGATGCTTATTGGCTAAGTGATAGGTCTTGAGTTGCTATTGGGTGATAGTTTTTGATTTCTTGGCAGGGGATATACTTGTAGTCAATAATCCCTGTATCACTATTGAGTAAATATACCAGGCCTCCAGAAAAAAAAAAGTATCTTTTCATTTTTTTTTAAATCCTTTCAAAAAAAACCTTTTTATTCTCTAGCTTTCGGGCACAAACATCCTTCTACAGTAGAAAACATGATAAATAATTCGCCAATAGAACACGAGTTAAAATATAATCAAATACTATTTTACATAATTTTATAAAAATTCTGGGAAAAAATAGTTGTTTTTTTAGTCATAAAATGATGATGACAATATTGATGTATCATGTTTGATTATCAGATACAAAATTATTTAGGGAAAAATTCCATAAAACAGACCACGGGTGAAGACAGTTCATAAAAAAAGTAAGCAGGAACAAAATTCTAATAGCAGAATATTCACTTGAACAGAAGACACGAACCTAGGCCAAGGCATTAAAAAAATCATATATAACTACAGTAGAACTCCTCAAATTCGGAAATTCGGAAATTCGGAAACTCCCAAATTCGGAAAGTATTGTAATGTTTTTTTACATACAAAAAATCAATTTTCACATGCTTTTATTTTGTTGATATTTCAACATTATTTTATTTTATTTTATTTACTTTTACTTTTGCTTTGCTTTAATTTAATTTAATTTAATTTTTATTAGTAATTTATTTTTAATTTAAGTGTTTAATTAATTTACTTTTACCGATTATTCATAATCGCTAATTAGGGGTTTATCCCCTTTTTTAAAAGCTTAAATAAATCAACAGTTTCATTTGACCTTTGTGCTTAGTTTAGGATATTGTCCAATAAGAAGGCAGCATTATTACGTCATAAGCCATTCACGCAATTTTTATTGCAAAGTTGATTCACCTAAAGTTCAAATTATCAAACATTTTCAGACATTGTAAGTTTCAAATTCTTTTATTCAACTCTCAATTTTTTGCATTTACAAGTTTGTTCTTCAACAAAATGGCATCCAAAGAGGAGCGGCAAAAAACGAGGCAAGTACCGAATTCTTAAACTTGGTGAAAAGTTAGATGTTCCCAGATGCGAAGCGTTGAAAAGTTTGGATGTTGCATTAAAATATTTGGAAAAGCGCACTGAACCAGAAATGCTTGCAAGCTACAACACCATCAATAGTCTTCTAACTATGCTTATGAGAGAAGAAGAAGCTTTGTTAAACAAGCCAAAGAAACAGACAACAATCAGCAACTTCTTTGCCAAGCCATAACTTACTTGGCCATCAATTGCATTACATACATAATGAAAAATTTTACTATTTTTCATCGGTTTCATGCTCAAAACTCATAAAAGTCAAGGAACATTTGATTAAAAATCGTAATTAAAATTATGTAATGTACATATAATATTCAACCTAAAATTGTTCATATGCTTCAAAATCTTTGTCTCAGTCATCTAAATGCCTATTTATGCCACATAAATATTCACAAATCTAACTCTCTCAAATTCGGAAAATCCTCAAATTCGGAATACCTTGCGCCCCAAGCTTTCCGAATTTGAGGAGTTCTACTGTATAATACAAATGGAGACAAAATATTTTAAAATATATATCTAATAAAAGGACAAATAAATATATTTTCCATGGAAGCCTGATAGTTTTACTCAATACCTGTGTTAGTTTTAGCGAAGTTTTTTGAAATTCTAGTATTTCTTTATTTCGACTTAGATCGCTATGTTCCCCTAGGGACACTTGCACTTTAAACATAAACAAAATTTTTGAAAGAAAAGAAAGATATTTAAATATGTACAGAATTAGTATATGCAAGTTAGTTAGATGAAAAGATAAAAATATATATATCTCAACACAATTGATATATGTACAAAGGGTTGGTATGCAACTTTAGTTAAATGAAATCAAATTGTAAAGTATTGTGTGTATTCGAGAAAAGCAATTTACAGATTTAAAAAAAAAAAAAAGTTTTAAGGAATATTTTTGAATGGAAATATGCTAGATATTAGAGAATTATTCGATTCAAACAATACTAAAAAGAATTAATTACTAAATAAAAGCGTTCCAATAGAATTTAGTAGTTTTTTTTTATAAAATTAGTATCTAGTAAGATTTTCCATTTTAGTTATCTAATTATGTAATTATATTATGATGCATGGCGCACCATCTGTTATCAAAATTCTAAACTATTATAGACGCGTATGATTCTTTTTAAAAAATAAACAATTTCTACTGTCCTTACTGCAATGCAAAAATTAATGGGAGGACCTAGCTCATCAGTGGTGAACCCTCCCAGTGGTTTCGCCAGTTTAATCTACCATACCGTTGTTATATTGCTTTTTTCTATATTTATTTTATAGTGATACTGATGCTAGACTCTTTGAATGGGTATTTTAGAAGAACTATGGACATAAGATTTGTGTGTGTGTGTGTGAGGACAGTAGAATTACATACATTTATAAACATATAAAATGCTTCAAGCAATCGCTCTTCCGCAAATATCAAATTGTCTTTTATTATAGAAATTATATTATGAGATGCATAGCCTGCCATCTGTTATCAAAATAAATTATGTAACTATTTCTAATATTTCTATGAAAAATAGACACTTAGGCCAGTTAGAGTTTTTTATTTTTCTCAACGTTTCGACAAAATTATTTTGTCTTCTTCAGGAGAAGTAAATAAAATAATGACGAAGACAAAAGATTTTTGTCGAAACGTTGAGAAAATAAAAAACCTCTAACTGGCCGAAGTGTCTATTTTTCATATAAATATGAATGCCGGCCAGGCAGCCTCTATCTTTAAGATATTTCTAATATATTATGGCGATTTTGTTATGTTTCTTAGAATCTTTGGTTCGAATTGTTTAAAGTTTGGTTAGGTTAATTTCACATGTTGTAAGTGTTCTTTGGTACCCATATATTAATACTAGCCGAATGACCCGGGCAACGCCCGTGTTTAACCCGATTGAATGTTTTTATTCAAATACTATTTGTTACAATTATAAATTGGCGCCATAAATAAATGCATATATTAATTAATAACTATAGCCTATGTGCTTTATCTGTCTATGTACTGTTGGCTTCCGTAGGCATCTCATACTGGGAAAAAGAAAGAGAGGATTCCATTTAGTTATTAACTAATATATGCATTTATTTAAGGAGCGACCCGCTCCAACACAACAGTTACAAAAACGAAAAAGCGAGTGGGGGAGGCATGATGGGGGGGGGGGGGCAAAGGTGGCGTGATCGTAGCCAACCAATAGGAGGGCGCCATTCAAAAAAAAAAAGCAAACGGTGACAGAGTTGATTAGGATAGGAGGAATGACGCTCGTAACTGTATATAGAATGAGTCCTTATCGTAGATTTATAAATGTTTAATTTTGACTTTAATCATTCAGTAACCATTGAAACCTGTTGAATAACCCCAACTTCCATCTCTGTAAGCATGTTGTTATTCTCTTAACGGTTAGATGTTTTCGGAAAGGTAAAATCCTCTACAATACCTATAGATAATTAGCAAAACGATCCGATATCGAGTTTCTTGTTTTGTTGTACAGTTAAACCTGTCTATAGCGCCCCCTCTAAATAGCGCCTCCCTCTCTATAGCGCCCGATTTTAAATCCCTAGTACGATGCGATTTACCTTAAAAGTGACCTGTCTATAGCACCCCCCTCTTTATAGCACACTATTTTGGTGAGTCCCAAGAGGGGGCGCTATAGACAGGTTTAACTGTATATAGTTTTTTAACTTCAAATTAAAGTTTTTTAATTTCAAATTAAAGTTTATTAATGTAATATTGAATATCTATATATATAAAAATGAATGTATGTGTGTGTCTGCCCTTTATGCCTGACCAAACCACTCATTGGAACGCCATGAAACTTTGAGAAGTTATTTAGTATAGTACTGGGAAGGTTTCTAGCAAATAAAATTTTTGGAATAACTTTTCGCTTTAAAATAATCAAGATAAATATTCTAATTTATCTGTTATAATTCAACAATCTGCTCTGAATATTATCATGATTTTTTATTTATTATCATTTACAAAGCACGCGATATCCGTCTTGGATATTTGCATGCATACACAAGTTTGGGAGCTTATTTACAGTAATTATTAATAGGAAATTAGTTATTATAATAGAAATTATTAACATATTTGTCAGTTAGTTAACGATTTAATTACCCTATAATGAATATTAGTGAACATCACATAAGAACAGAAATTTAGAGCTATTTACAGCATATAACTATATTACAGCCCAGGCTATCTATTACTAAAAAACATTCTACAAAATCTATTAAAATTTATATACATATATCTATTATTAACTATTTGATTTAGACAATTTATATTTATTTGATTTTTGACTCTCAAGTCCTCTACAAGTCGACAGTCCGTTAAAATATGTACAGGATTTTCTTCTTCTGCACCACATGAGCATTTAGGTGAATCCGTCTTTCTGACTTTGTACAAATATGATCTAAAGTTACCGTGTCCAGTAAAAAATTGGACATTGTAAAAGTTTGGCTTGACATATTTGGGTATTTGGGAATCAGTGAAGAAGGACTTGAAAATGGTATTAGTCTTCTCATAGTATTTCTGCAATTTTTCCCTTATGTAATTAGAAATTATATTCCTACTTGAAGAGTCAAATCGGTTGTAATTTATTTCGGTTTTCAACATGTTAGATTCAATATAATCAGTAAGTTTGGGGACTTGTGCAAGTATGTGTGTACAATCCGATGATGTTGTACTGTATGCCTGTATACAATGTTTTAAAATACTATATTGAAGAGAATTAAGTTTGTCTTTAGACTTTTTGTTTATGAATGGATACCATATTGGATAACCATAAGTAATTGTACTTCGATATAATGTCTTATACAATATCAGTCTTCGTCTAAAGTCCAGACCCCATGCTTTCTTTGTCAGGCCAAATAGGTATCCACTAGCTCTAGTTACCTTTATGATCATTTCATTAACATGAGGCGTAAAGTCCAGTTTGCTTCTGACTCGGTGATTTTTAATAGTTACTCCTAGAATCTTAAGTTCTTTAACCGGTTTAATTAACTTGCTACCTGAGACTATTATATCGCTATTGCATTTATATAAATATAATATTTTTGTTTTTTCATCTGACAATTTTAATTTACGACTTTCACACCACTTATTGATTTTTCTTAATACATTATCTATTGTCTTTCTTAGTTGTTCAGGAGTTTTATTCCAACATATTAACGTAATATCATCTGCATATCCTATTGTTTCACAATTATCATCCAGATTATTATTCAGTATCTCATTAATAAGAATATTCCATAATGTGGGAGACAGTGGTCCTCCCTGTGGACATCCTTTACTTAGTTTCTTATTAATTTCAGTTGAGGAATATCTTAATCTTATTCTTCTATTATCAAAGTATGATTGTAGAAGTTTTATCATTGAAGCCTGCACACCATCTTCATCTAGTCTTTTCATCAGGGCCGGCCACCATGCATTATCAAACGCTGCACTAATATCCACTGCAATTATTGCTGCATATTCTCTTGCTTTATGTTCTAACGCAATTTTTATTATTTCAGTTAGTGCAGTAATAGTAGATTTCGATCTTCTAAATTATCATGATGATACGATGATTTTGTAATGTAGAAAATTAGGAAAGACAAAATTCAGGATGACACGGCAATTTATTTGAGACAAGAATAATGATACAATTCCTAGGCAAGATACTATTCCTTTAACTTCCAATTACCGAGGGAACCAATTAATATTGATTTTATTCAACTTATCGAGTATTTTTCAAGGAACCGGGAAAAAATGTTCACTTTATCGAGAGATTCGTTAGACAAACCTTTACTCGGGTAAAACCCGGGCGAAGCCGGGTACATCCGCTAGTTTACAATAAAAAAATGAATGCTAACAAGAATAAGAATAAAAAAAAAGTTAAATAAAACAATTTGGACAAAACATTTAATACAACGGTTGTTCTGCTACAGCCAGCGGTGTCAACGTTGTTGCAATCAGTAGAAGTGGTCACTTCAACAATCTGTACCAAATTTTGATTATTTTGTGGATCAGCCAGCAAATTTCCTGCGGACAATTTTATTTTTGAAAATACCTTTTCTATAAGATTTAACATGGGGGAATATGGTGATAGAAAACTATAATTACTATAAACTTTAATTTGAAGTTAAAAACCTATATTCATCTCAAGCTTTCAGAAATCACAAAAACCTTTATACAGGAGTAGAACCCTCAAGAAGAGTTTGTGATACCAGAAAGACTGAGATGACTATACAATAAAGCAAGAAATTCGCTCTCGGAAGCCATTTTGCTTATTATTTATGTACATAATGGATATACAATTAAACCTGTCTATAGCGCCCCCCTCTTGGGACTCACCAAAATAGGGTGCTATAGAGAGGAGGTGCTATAGACAGATCACTTTTAATGTAAATCGCATCGTACTATTTATTTAAAATCGGGCGCTATAGAGAGGGTGCTATTTAGAGGGGACACTAAAGACAGTTTTTACTGTATATATTTATATAAAACTAGACGGGTGACCCGGGCTTCGCCCCGGGATTGACCCGTGTGCATATCTACCCGAGTGATATATATTTAGATAAGATTTTTTTTATATTTGTTTGTTATTAGCATTATATATTTGTTTGCATCAGCATAATTTAATCTAATCTTTGATAGAGGGCGCTGTTCGTGAGCTAAGTAGAATAATTTGAATATATAGTTTGAATAATTGATTTATATATTTTTTAAAATAGCCTATCGGCTTCCCCGAATCTTTTTACCTATGTATGGAAATTTTGGTTTGAATTAGTGAACTACTGCGAATTTGTATACCGGACATATAAACAAACAAACATACAAACATTGATTTTTATATATATAGAAGATGTAGATACAGTTGAACCTGTCTATAGCGCCCCCTCTTGGGACAAACCAAAATAGGGTGCTATAGAGAGGTCACTTTTAATGTAAATATCGCATCGTACTACATATTTAAAATCGGGCGCTATAGAGAGGGGGGTGCTATTTAGAGGGGGCGCTGTAGACAGATTTAACTGTATATATTTATATAAAATGTAGATACAGTTAAACCTGTCTATAGCACCCCCTCTTGGGACTCACCAAAATAGGGTGCTATAGAGAGGTCACTTTTAATGTAAATATCGCATCGTACTACATATTTAAAATCGGGCGCTATAGAGAGGGAGGTGCTATTTAGAGGGGGTGCTATAAACAGGTTTAACTGTAGATATTTTTCAATGTCCATTTATAGTGATTTTTGGCTATCAGAGTTTCTTAACCGGGTAGATGGCGATCTATGGATACGCTCCAGGAGTCTGGGTTACCTTTATGTTACTACTAATACAGAGTTTCTCTAGTATTGTTTACCAGTCAGATAACAGTATGATTATAGTCTTCAGTTCAGGCGGGATGCAATATTTGGGAGTGAGAGATAACCCAGGTTCCTGGAGCGCAGAATGGTCTGCTTAGCTCACCAGTACAGACTAGTGCTATGCGCTTTCACTCGAGTCCAAAATGTATTGATAAGCAGAAATCGCCAACTACCCGGCCATATATATACAGTTAAACCTGTCTATAGCGACCCCTCTTGGGACTCACCAAAATAGGGTGCTATAGAGAGGGGGTGCTATAGACAGGTTTAACTGTATTTATACCATTTTAAGTGTGAATTCGTCACTTCAAAAATAAATTCGTCACTTTTTGAAATGAGTTTGTCGCCTTTAACAATAAGATTGTTTTGTGTAAAAATCAAAAGACAAATATCATAAAGATTAATTAAATACATTTGACATTAAGTCCAAAACACTAATATAGGAGCAAATAATCACGAAATAAATTAGAAACAGATTTTATTTGATAAATTGGTTTCTTGTATGGCCACATTAAGTGCACCGCATGTCTACACATGTGAAAAGCAGTTCGACTTTGCACTTACAAGTCTTCACAGTCAACAACAACAACAACAAAAAGGCTTTTATTAGGGCCCATTGCCCTGTATGGATTCGCCATACAACAACAAAATAATACAGTAATTTTTTTTCTCACATGGGTAATATGCACGTAGCCTTTGTTTGAAAAGGGATTTATTCACACATCTGTTCTAAAACTTCTCACTACCTCTTTTGTGTATGAATCTATTTACAAATGATCTGTAGAAATTATAGAGTTCTATTGCTATATTTTTCTTTTCTGAAATAGTTCTCAGCGTCTTCAGTGGGTTGCTAAATCTCCAGAAGGTGTTTTTAAGAGTTTTTTCTGTTTCTTCACCTAAATATTTGCATTCTATGATATAGTGGGAGATTACATCAGATATCATATTTCCACAAATCCTGCAGTGAATGTTTTTCCTTTTTGATAATGAGAATATGACTTTCTCCATCTAGAGTTAAAGTAATTCTAGTCCGTGCAATGAAGGCTATTATCTTCGATGACAGATTCCATGACAAGTATCGTTCTGGCATAAATGAATTACAGAGAAGTTTATAGTTTGAAAAAATTTTCGAATTGTCGAGTCTAGCGAAGTCTTGTTGAATAAGCTGTGCTATTTTTGTTTTCATAATCTTAGGAAGTTCTTTTTTAATTGTATCATAATTCGGTGGGAGGTTCAGCCAAGACTGACCACAACAGTTGATTATATCATTAACGGTTTTGTATAATCCTATGGAATTTTTTGACATTTGATGTACTTCTTTCAGTCTATTCCAACATAATTTTGGTAGTCTGTAATCGTCCATTTCCAGTATTCTCATGTAGTATTTCAATGTTAATTTTGTGGCGGTAGCAGTAAGTGAGATTCTTCCAGTTTCCAATCTTAGTATGTGCCCCGGGATATATCTAGGTAAATCAAGAAAGTTTTTTATAAATAAGGTTTGAAGTTGCTCTTCTTCACAGTCTCCTGATGTAATTCTACTGATTGCATCAGTGATAACCTAACGTGATGTCACGTCGAGGAAGCAGCGACCTTACTAATGTTTTAATTTTGCTAAATGAAAATTCAATTGGATTTAGCATATATGAAGACTAACATATGTTTCTGCGGATGTGTGCGCGCTCTTGCATTATCCATATAGAAACATTAAATCCATAGCGCGTGGCTACAATTCCATCAAGCTCACGTAAAAATTCAATGAAATTTGTGCTATTACAACCTCCAACACGAACGACAAACTAATTTTTTAAAGTGACGAATTCATTCTTGAAATGCTTTATAACTTTTAATATTTTAAAATTAATTAACCGTATTAACATAAAAAGCGCCTTTACAATATAAAGAATTACAGGATATCCTTGCAGAGAAGAGACCAAAGGTAAAAAAGCGACGACTTATATATTTATAATTATATGTAATTCTGCTGTCCTCAAAGCTTCTGTCTATAGTTAATCTAAAATACCTATTTAAAGAGTCTAGCATCAGTATCACTATGTGGCGACCACTACACATACGGGCAGTAGTGAAGCTTTGTCTCAGTTCGCGCTCGCTGAAGCAAAGTGTGGTCGTCACACTACTGCCCGTATGTGTAGTGAAGCTTTGTCTCAGTTCGCGCTCGATGAAGCAAAGTGTGGTCGTCACACTACTGCCCGTATGTGTAGTGAAGCTTTGTCTCAGTTCGCGCTCGCTGAAGCAACGTGTGGTCGTCACACTACTGCCCGTATGTGTAGTGAAGCTTTGTCCCAGTTCGCGCTCGCTGAAGCAAAGTGTGGTCGCCACAACTATAAAAGGAAAACCGAAAAATGCAATATAACAGCTGTATGGTAGATTAAACTGGCGAAACCACTGGGAGGGATGAGCTAGGTCCTCCCATTAATTTTTCCATTGCAGTAAGGGTAGTAGAAATTGTTTAATTTTTAAAAGAATCGTCTATAATAGTTTTGAATATAAATAAAAGCGACGAGTTTATTTATTAAAGAGATGTTGGCGACAATATAGCATACTTCAACAGGCTGTAATACGTATACAAGTATTGACGTCACAACCTGTTGAAGTAAGTTATTGTCCGAACGTTTGCATATCTTTAATAAAAAAATTCGACACTTTTTCTTTGGTCTCTTCTCAATAAAGCGCCTTGTTTGTTTTTTTTTTGCTTATCCCTAGTACACGTGGTACAGGCCATGATAATCATGGTGGGTAGAAGTAGGCGACTGTTTTTACTGTAAATGCATCACATGTCTACACATGTGAAAAGCAGTTCGACTTTGCATTTCCCTAGTACACGTGGTACAGGCCATGATAATCATGGTGGGTAGAAGTAGGCGACTGTTTTTACTGTAAGTACACCACATGTCTACACATGTGAAAAGCAGTTCGACTTTGCATTTCCCTAGTACACGTGGTACAGGCCATGATAATCATGGTGGGTAGAAGTAGGCGACTGCTTTTACTGTAAGTACACCACATGTCTACACATGTGAAAAGCAGTTCGACTTTGCATTTCCCTAGTACACGTGGTACAGGCCATGATAATCATGGTGGGTAGAAGTAGGCGACTGCTTTTACTGTAAGTACACCACATGTCTACATATGTGAAAAGCAGTTCGACTTTGCACTTAAAAATATGCCAGAGCCCCGTTTGGTTACTTGCACTTGCTAATGGGGTTGGAATTTTGCCAGAATCGGGGCCCATTGATGATCATGGTGGGTAGAAGTAGGCGACTGTTTTTACTGTAAGTACACCACATGTCTACACATGTGAAAAGCAGTTCGACTTTCACTCACAAATGTGCCAGAGCCCCGTTTGGTTACTTGCACTCGCTAATGGGGTTGGACTTTTGCAAGAATCGGGAGCCATTGGAACATTTTTTTTTCTATTTAGAAAAAGTGCCCAATGCGAGAATCGAACCCGGGTCGTAGCGGTCGAAAACCAACGATTTAGATCACCCTTCCACCGACCCCCTAAAGCGCCTTGTGAATATCGACAAAAAATATTTAAAAATTATATGACATATAAAACTTTTTAAATTTTTCTTTCTGTCTTCCACTCCGATTGTGATTAAAAGCGCTTAAAAGATTTTTGGTCCCAGAGGCTTCTTGAGAAACCAAGAAATAGGTATTTTATGGCCAAAATTGGGTAAATACGCTATTACATGTGAAAAAATAATATAAAAAATTTAAAAGGTCAGGTTTTGATATTAAAAATATATTTTTTAAAATCTGTGATAAATTTGAAATTCGAGTCATCATTTAAAATTAATATTTTAGGTTTCTCTCTCTTAATTATTAAAAGAAAAATCAAAACTTATTATATAAATATCATTTTAAAAAATATAGACAATAGAAGAATATTTATTGTGTAAAAATTACAATGAAATTTGAAGATGACCTCAGAGAATGGAGTTACGAAGAGAAAGATTCGAGTCACAAGAAGAAGAAGAAGAAACACCATAAGAAAAAGAAGCATCGTCACCATAAGAAAGAACATCGTAACAAGAGCAAAAGTCCAGAAATCCTTGAAATGGATATAAGTCTACTAGAGGAGAAGAAAGCCATGCTAAAGAAACAATTGGAAAAACTCACTAACGAAAATGAAAACAACACTGAAGAGTTCTCAAGAAAATCGAATCTAAAAGAGGATCCGCAAAAGATTTCGAAACGTTCTTCGTCTGAAAAGTCGCACAGAAGAAGTCACAAAAAGCATACTTCGGACGAGGATGATCATTACCGATCCAAGAAGGATTCAAAACATCGGAAGCGTCATCGGGAAAGAAGTCCTATAAGATCGCCAAAAATGCGACGTTTGTCAGAGAGCGGCCATCGAAGATCACCCGATTTCCTTTATTCTGAAAGGTACCAAAGACGAAATGATAATTTCTATGAAGATAGGCACCAAAACAGAGCTATGAGGCAAAGAAGTCCCGAGTACCAGAGGCATGATGATCATTTTTGGTCATCCCATCGAGATGAAGCACGCAGAGGTAGATCTCCTAACCATTCAGTTAGACCATTGTCAAATAGCAATGGTGCCCATCAAAGAATACCTGATGTGCAGAGTTCAGAACGATCCCAGAAAAATGGTATCCGCGAAAATAATCACCAAATTTCCGCAGAAAATAACAAGAGTTCTCAGCACCAAAGTCATGAGAATAAGCAAAGAAATAATTCTTCTAACCAACCAAAGAAACAAGAATCATCTCGAAATCCTCAAGAAGAAAAACTTAAGGAAAAACACGATATATACAAAGATAGTCTTTCTGAAGGACTTCAAGACAAAAAGGAATCATCAGATGAGGATGTAGACTATGATCTAGAAATTGAAGAAGATGAAGACGCCGTGATTGAAAAACGTAGAAAACAAAGACAAGAACTTATAAAAAAGCTTGAAATGAATAACAAAGAACCTGTAAATCATGATAAGTACAAAAAAGATGATGATCTAACATATAGAGCTGAAATCAAAATGAACCAAAGAATTCAGTCAAGCACCTCTCAACAAGAAAAAACGTTCAAAGTGACTCCTCTAAAGTCAGAAAATATGGAAATCGAGAAGCCATCTAGACTTAACATGCGTACAAATGGCTCCCTTCGTGAACATGGAAGAGATGGTAAACCTGTATTTAACACAGAAATCAAAATGAAACAAAGTATACAACCAAACACATCGCAACAAGAAGCCAAGAAAAATCATCAAGAGATGTCAGAAGATCTTGAAGTTGAGAAACCCATGTTTGACATTTTCTCCGATGATCCATTACCAGATGAAAGCTTAGAAAAAAGATTTTTGAGAATAGCCGAGGTGGATAACTTTGACGATGATGAAGGATATTATATGGTTCGAATTGGGGAATTGTTGAACAGAAAGTACAAGGTGTATGGTATTATTGGGAAAGGTGTGTTCGGCACTGTAGTGAGGAGCAAAGATGACTCAGGAAACGAGGTTGCCATTAAGATTATCCGAAATAACGATTTAATGCAAAAATCTGGATTAAAAGAACTTCAGATTCTTAGAAAGATTAATGAAGCTGATCCTGAAGACAAATATAACTGTTTACGATTAATCGATCATTTTTATCATAACGGTCATTTATGTTTGGTGTCTGAATTATTGGGTATGGATCTTCGAGAAGCTCTTAAAATGTATGGCAAAGGGAATGGAATTAATATAAAAGCTGTATGTTCCTTTGGTAGACAATTACTAAGAGCACTTGCATTACTGGGAAAATGTCATATTGTTCATGCAGATATCAAACCTGATAATATTCTAATATCAAAAGATAGGAAGACTTTGAAGTTATGCGACTTTGGTTCAGCTTCGATCGTTAATGACAATGATATCACGCCATATATAGTAAGCAGATTCTACCGAGCCCCTGAGATCATACTCGGCTTGAAGTATGGACATGGCATTGACATGTGGAGTGTAGGTTGCACTCTCTATGAACTCTATACAGGGGAAATCCTCTTCCCAGGAAAATCCAACAACGAAATGCTTAAACTCATTCAGAATTACACAGGAAAGTTTCCAAATAAGTTTATACGTAAGGGATTCTTTAAAGATCAACATTTTGATTTTTGCAACAACTTTATCTCACGTGAAATAGACAAAGTAACAGAGAAAGAGTCTCAGGTTACATATAATGATATTAAACCTACCTTCAAAATGATCACTGAGCTTTTAGGAGAGGAAACCTTGAGTAAAGAAACCTTCAAAAACGCCAACCAACTTGCAGATCTTCTTGACAAGATTCTGGTCTTAGATCCTGATAGACGATTTAGTCCTAAGGAAGCTTTGAACCATGAATTCTTCAATAACCTATAAACAAAACATCTTCATATTTCAAGCATTTTAACAATATACATTTGTTAAGGTAGAAATATCAGGTCTCCAAAGATAGGTTTTTCATTCTTAAATACCTCTAGCTTTCATATCGGAAAGATAGAGAGATTTGTCAATATGATTTTCAAAAATCCCTGAAGGATTGATATTTCCACCTTAATACAATGGATTATTTTATTGTAAATACATTTGGTTAACCAAGTTTAATAGAAGGTGTAAATATCTTATTAGAAAATTCTTTTAGATATGTTTATATCCCTTTAATTATAAACTTTTGTTTTTCATTGTAGATAATAAATATATTAATAAAAAATATCTTAACTTTAATTCTTATTATATTAGTTTTTGTTTTGAAAATAGAACAATCCATATTTAAATCATTAGATAATAAAAAGGCATATATTGGATTTAATAAAAGATTTATTTTCCAATATTTTGGTTGGCTGAATTCCAACCTTTATCAAGACATTACATTTTTGTATACACAAACTCAGTGCCGTATAGTGTTATAATATATATTTGTTTGAAAATATAGCAATCCATAATTAAATCTTTAAAGTAAAAGTTGGCGTTCAGCCAACTGATATATTAGTAAAATAAATGATATTTTGATCCAATATATATGCCTTTTTAATTAAATATATATAGTGTTATTATACAAAAATGTAATGCCTTGATAAAGGTTTGGCGTTCAGCCAACCGAAATATTGGCAAATAAATATTTTATTACATAGCAATAACACGCCATCTATATAATACAAAAGAAAACACCAAAACGCGAATGTTTCTTTTCACAAATAAATCAAACTTCTACTGTCCTTACTGAGATGAAAAAATATTGGGAGGGCTTGGCTCATCAGTGGTGATTAATCTTTTATTAAATACACAATATATGTTTTTTTTTTATTATCTAATTAGTTTGTGTATATCATTAATAATGTGCTATATTATAAATTATTGATTGAAGTATTCAATTTGCATTAAGTTAAATACCGTCAATATGATACGTTAAGTTTCAAAATTTCATGGAATTTTATATTTATTTTAAACGAAAAGAAGCTGAGAGCTTTCGAAGATTTAAAATATCTTTTAATGGTCTATATTAAGAAGATTCTATATATCCAAAAGCTCACCTTTTTTCTTATTTCTAAAGAAATAAAAGAATTTGATAGACGTAATCAAAGCTTTATGTCTTTCATTGGAAAATGGGAATTGTCGTATATATAATGATCTAAATAGATTCATCTCCCTTTTTACATATTTCCCATTAATTCAAAATGATATTCTCTTCATATCACACAACCTTTTATCGTTATTATAAAACTAGAACATTGGCCCCCTTTATATAAATGAACAACAACCATTTTATTTCTCCCTTTTGCACCATTCCCTTTATACGAACTCTACACCAAGCATGTCAAACTCGCGGGCCTCATACGGCCCACAACGAATAAATTTGCGGCCCACCAGACAATATTGTTACGTGTAAGGCCTCTAAACGGTTAAAACCTCCGCCAATAGATGGCGCTTTCGCCGGATTCCCTTGCTGGCTGATGAGGGAGTCGCCGACTGCTGTGGTCCCGTTTCCTGGGGAGGTTGGATGTAAATACGCTTTTGTGTTGGCCCCAGGATGTAGGGTCATGTAAATACCCATTGTCTGTTGTTTTATTTAGATTTAATGTTATTAATAGATGACAAAAAAAAAGTGCTTCAAGTCTCCGTGCCGTCTCCTGTCGTTACTCTCGCCACTGCCATCTTCGCCAGGCTACTACTGCTGCTGCTGCTACTACTCTTCTGGTAAGTCTCTCGTGTCCCCCCACCAGTGGTAAGGCCGAGAGATACTGCCAGAAGAAGGGAGTTTCCACAGGAGAGGTGGAACTCAGGACGTCTTTGGGTGGCCTGCGGGGAAAAGCCGCAGGGAAGAGCAACGGGAGCCTAAGTGGGTGAACCACGAAGGGAAGAAGCGCGTCGTCGCAAAGAACCGGAAGGGTAAACACGCGACAATATATTTTAATAAAAAAAAAATATGAATTAAAAAAAAAAATTATAAAAATTTGTAGCCTAATTTTTAAAAATTGTAATTATACATAATTTATTTATTAATAACGAACCACTGGTCGCCATACATAAGTCGTAAGTTTTGATAATATTATACCTACATACATAACGTATGTACATCGCCATAAGTATTTTTTGCGGCCCACATAAACTTATTACTTTTTTATTTGGCCCGTGTTAGGATTTGAGTTTGACATGCTTGCTCTACACAATACGCCTTATTTAAACTACATTAAACCTGTTATAGCGCCCCCTCTTGGGACTCACCAAAATAGGGCGCTATAGAGAGGGGGTGCTATAGACAGGTCACTTTTAATGAAAGTCGCATCGTACTACGTATTTAAAATCGGGCGCTATAGATAGGTTCAACTGTATCTACAAAGGTTTATACGCCTTTTTAATCAAATCGGCCATGGTTCTATTATTTAAAATAGTACCCAATAAAGAAGTTCAAATAATTGCATTGTCATCGCGAGTAAGCAAGTAGTAACAAAATCTAAAATGGTCAAATTTATATAAAAAATGCTGTGTAGAAATATAGCTAGTGTTGTAAATTTAGTGGAATTTATGGAGTCGGGGTATAAGAAATAATAATTGTGCGGTCTCATATATCAGATAAATACATCCATAAATTATTATTTAGGAGTATATTCATTCTCCATCACAACTTCAATCTCTGCTTCCAAACTTTTAAACGATAGTCAAATGGTCCATATTGAAATATAGAGGGGGTCGGTGGAACGGATGGTCTAAACCGTTGGTTTTCGACCGCTACGACCCGGGTTCGATTCCCGCATTAGGCACTTTTTATGAATAGAAAAAAACGAATGCTCCAATGGTCCCCGATTCTTGCAAAAGTCCAACCCCACCAGCGAGTGCAAGTAACCAAACGGAGCTCTGGCACATTTGTAAGTGCAAAAGTCGAGCTGCTTTTCACATGTGGTGCACTTACAGAAAAGCAGTCGCTTACTTCTACCCACCATGATTATCATGGCCTGTACCACGTGTACTAGGGATAAGCAAAAAAATTTGAAATATTCGGCCAACATTCGAGTTATCACATTTTCATCCTCTTACCTGATGACTGTGTTTCATTTAAATCTTTCTTCAAATGCTGAAACATAATGTGCAAATATGTATATGATTGTTGATAGATATTTTCACCACATCTGAAAAAAAAGGAGTATTTTGTTTGACTAAATTAAACTCTTCGAGTTAAAATAGCAAATTAAAACGGAGATTGAAGAGAAGTATCTTGTGCGAATTTTATTAGCAAGCTTCCGGACGTCCTTCTATACATATCATATACAGTATTTGGCAGTATCTCTGTTTAGAAAACGGAGCAGCATAACAGGCAAAATATCGATTGCA
The DNA here is from genome assembly GCA_030710605.1 of Cordylochernes scorpioides. Classification (NCBI taxonomy): domain Eukaryota; kingdom Metazoa; phylum Arthropoda; class Arachnida; order Pseudoscorpiones; family Chernetidae; genus Cordylochernes; species Cordylochernes scorpioides. The sequence continues at coordinate 37,754,451 of CP092878.1, forward strand.
GAATGGCAAACCTTTTATGCTAAACTTCTCTCTACAACCTCAAATCCAGAGATATCACTTTATATTAGATATTCTGATCCTCTACTAGACGGTGAAATCACTGATGCGGAAATAGAGACAGAAATCTTGAAACTGAAAAACGGTAAAGCTCCTGGAATAGACGACATTCCCAATGAGGCGATCAAGGCCTTCCATGAAGATCAACAACATATCATTAACAGTTAAACCTGTCTATAGCGCCCCCTCTTGGGACTCACCAAAATAGGGTGCTATAGAGAGGGGGTGCTATAGACAGGTCACTTTTAATGTAAATCGCATTGTACTACGTATTTAAAATCGGGCGCTATTTAGAGGGAAGCGTTATTTAGAGGGGGCGCACACAAATGACTACGCCTGTAGAAGGAAGCTTGCTAATAAAATTCGCACAAGATACTTCTATTCAATCTCCGTTTTAGTTTGCTAAAGGAGTATTTTAATTTTAAAAAATTTCAAATTTTAAAGGAAAAATCCGCAAAAATTATATGCCGACACCCAATAAGAATATCATACATATACACACAAGGCTTTAATTAAGACATTCCGTCTTACACAGACTCCTGTTAGAAATGAATCTAAAAAGGAATGAAAAGCGGGGTAAGAAATTGAATCCTCACTCAGAAAAGAGAAAAAGAAGAAAAGGAAAGAATATCTATGTACAAAAGTTGAGAGAATATCCTATACAGTTAAACCTGTCTATAGCGCCCCCTCTAAATAACGCCTCCCTCTCTATAGCGCCCGATTTTAAATACGTAGTACGATGCGATTTACATTAAAAGTGGCCTATCTATAGCATCCCCTCTCTATAGCACCCTATTTTGGTGAGTCCCAAGAGGGGGCGCTATAGACAGGTTTAACTGTATATGATATATATATATATATATGTACCGAAAGACTATGCAAAAGCACATCAAAAAATGTATTGATCCATATACTAATAGTATCAAACATTTAATGAGCGACCACATCTCTAAGCAACCACTTTTGTAAACTCATAAATGACTTCTGGTCTCAGCCAACCTCCGATAAACGGCCACATCCATAAGAGACCAGTAGTAAGCATATCATTGGGTTGGGGTGGTCTCTCATGAGAGATTCTTTTGGCATATATACACTCATGGGCAAAACTTAAGGAAGTTGTACCTTTTAGTATGTTTATCGGGATTCAGACAATAACTCTGAAAGATACTCATGGACAAAACTTAAGGAAGTTGTACTTTTAGCATGTATATCGGGATTCAGACAATAACTCTGAAAGATACACTCATGGACAAAACTTAAGGAAGTTGTACTTTTAGGATGTATATCGGGATTCAGACAATAACTCTGAAAGATACACTCATAGACAAAACTTAAGGAAGTTGTACCTTTTAACATGTATATCGGGACTCAGACAATAACTCTGAAAGATATTACAGTGACCTTTATTGAAACCACACGAGATAACCAAGTGTGAACAGCCTCTGTCTCATTAAAAAAAAATAGACGACCGGATACAGCAAAATATGAAACATCTTTATTCCCAGGAGTTTCCGAATTGACAATATTGTAACAAAGTATTTATTATTTTATTAGCAGAGTATTATTTTTTATATTTTGCTATACTATGTACACTTCCCTCTTTTGCTTATCTTTTGTTTATCATTCATAGTTTGTTCTTGTCTGAAATAAATTGTTGTCTTATCACGAAGTTGGTCTTCCCTAATTTTCCAAGAGTGGCAATATTCATATAAATAATGAGAGAATTATATTTAA